>QLTV01004297.1:4182210-4202227 GCA_003457575.1 Thermophis baileyi | reverse complement strand
GGGGCAAGGGGGGGGGGGGGGGGCAGGGCGGGAGACGCATGTCCTACCTGGGATTTGTAGCTCCGTCGCGTTCCTTGGCGAGAGAGAAAGTGAGAAGCGGGTGCACGCACGCCCGGCGGGACTGGCTCGGCTCCTCTGGGCTCTGCCTCCGGCGGAGTTTTGAAATGCGCTGAGCCCAGAGGAGCCGAGCCTGTCCCGCTGGGCGTGCACACACCCGCCTCTCACTGGACACAACACTGAGGAACGTGACGGAGCTACAAGTGTCAGGTAAGACGTGCGTCTCATGGTGGGGCGCAATTTGGGGGTGGCAAGTGAGGCGGGGCGGGGCAGGGCGGGAGACGCATGTCCTACCTGGGATTTGTAGCTCCGTCGCGTTCCTTGGAGAGAGAGAAAGTGAGAAGCCAGCTCGGCTTCCTCAGGCAGCCCGCGAGTGTTTCTTCCCCCTCCCTTTGCTCGAGAGCCGGAGGCAGGGGAAGGTCAGTGGACACAACACTGAGGAACGTGACGGAGCTACAAGTGTCAGGTAAGACGTGCGTCTCATGGTGGGGCGCAATTTGGGGGTGGCAAGTGAGGCGGGGTGGGGTGGGCCATGAGATGCATGTTCTACCTGGGACTTGCAGCTCCATCGCGTTCCTCACCATTGTGTCCAGGGAAGCTCATTGAGCCCGCCCGGCGGGACGGGCTCGGCTCCTCTGGGCTCTGCCTCCGGCGGAGTTTTGAAATGCGCTGAGCCCAGAGGAGCCGAGCCTGTCCCGCTGGGCGTGCACACACCCGCCTCTCACTTGCTCTCTCTCTCTCCAAGGAATGCGACGGAGCTACAAGTCCCAGGTAGGCCGCGCGTCTCGCACCCCGCCCCGCCCAACCTGCCACCCCCAAATTGCGTCCCACCGCAAGACGCGCGTCCTGCTCCACGAGGCGGTGGTGGCGGGCCAGCCGCTCAGCCAGCGCCAAGAACAGGGAGGGGAGGCGGCGGCGATGGGACATCCAGTCCCACGCTCGCTGCCTACTGCACCCCAAAAATAATAACCTCCCCCCCCCCGATAATAAGGCCAAGGCCATATTTCAGGGGTCAAAAAAATATAAGCCCCTGTCTTATTTTTGGGGAAACACGGTAGCATAAAAATAGGTTAGTTTGGGGTTGTTCTTTTTCATTTAAAGAAAATATATTCTAATCACCTAACTAGATTTGTTTCTATGTGCTTAACTTTTTTTATAGTAACTTCCTTCTTATGGCATATTTGCTTTTGTTCATTTGTCTGCTTTTAAAAGATCTTCCTTTAATGTATTGTACAACTTTTAAATTTCTAATGTGAATAAGACATATACATGCATGCAATAGTACTTAGGAAAAGTAATGAAAATATTTTTTCCAGATTTAGAAATGAATTGTTAATATTATGTGGCTACATTGGGGCTTTACTGGCTATTAGAAGACAATATACCAGCATTGTACCAGCTGTTTATGAGTATACAAGGTAATTCTTCTGTAATAACTTAATTGAAAGTCCTTCTAGGAATTATGAAAGCTGTATTTCTTTTCCCCCCTAAAATCTGTCATTCTAAATGTCCTAATTTTTCACATCTGTGTGGACAGTTTGTGACTGTCATTAGTATTTGATCAATGTCTAACTTCCCTTTGAAATATATCTAGTTTTCCATTCCATGGAAAAAATATGGAATAGAAATGTATAACTATGTATATTCTGCTATGCACTATGGTATATGTATGGATGTATTGTGGAGAAAAATAATAAAAAAATTTTAAAAAAGAAAAGAAATATATCTAGTTTTCCTAATGGAAAATACAGTTTAAGTACAAGAATGACATTTGTTCAATAGTTGTTCACAGCTGTTTTAAACCATGTGTTAACGTTCCAACTGACGAACCCAACCAAAGCAAGCACGACTGAGATGATCCCATCTCTTAATGCAAAATTTTATTGAGTACATCATTTTGGCACCAATGAGGGCAAAACCAGATCTGACCATTTCCCGCGTAAACCCACATAGTCAAAATTCAGGTTCTCCCTCCCCCCAATTAGATCAGGTCACATTGTCCAATGGAGTCTCCTGGTATTGTGAGAAAGTCTTTTGGCTCTGATAAACACCTGCCGAAACATCCTTGGTTCTCACGGCTGGCATCTTGATGTCTAGAACCTAAGTTCTATCCCTCCCTTCCCTCCCCGCCCCATAGTTCACTGGCAAGCTGAGAAGCGATAATAGTTGCAACAGGAAAAAGCACCTTTTGAAGCTTGACACTGTGTTTGAATTGGTATCAAACCCCTCACTTTTATATTAGGTAGAAATTGAAGCAAGAGCATAGACAAACCTTCTCCAACTCTGTACTTTCCAATATGTTGTATCTGAATTTCTTTATCCCAGGAGCAGCCTGAGATCACTAGATTGGGAAAAGTTGGAAAAAATAATCATAGTTTAGGTTCTAAACATTTTACATTTAAACTGTTTGTGGACTATGACAGATATTGATCCATATAGACTATATGTTGCTATCATGGATCAGTATCCATATTAAGTGTATACTGATCCATATGGAATGGAGTGTAATCTATATAGAACTATCTTGTGTTACTCTATATTTTTTTCCAGTCAGCTTTTAAAAAGAAGAGAAGTATGTGTACCCCTGAAAATCGAGCAACTCTCTGAGGAACTAGATGCTTGGAGAGCTTGTAGCCAATCATTAAACAAGTAGGTGTATGATACTTTATTTAACATGGTGTGAATTTATGACATTTTGCTTTGTGTGGAAAAATTGCATGGCGTTTTTAGTATTATTTTTCAATTGTGAAACTTTATGTTTATTCTTATATACTAGCATGCCTACATTTTATAGGTCTTCTGATGAATTACTACAGATACCACCATCTGAATTGCAACAAGAGATTTATGCAACAATGCTATCACGAATTAAAGAAGAGCCTCTTCAAGTAACCATAGGAACAAATTATGTTTCTGGATCTAACCTTCCTGGTCATTCAGATGTTCATATCTCTTGTTTGACAGGATTAAGAATACAGGTATTGGAACAGAACTGGAGTACATTCTGTAAGAACTTACAAGTATCAGTATTTCTGGTTATGTCCAACCGTAACACAAATGGAAAGTTGCTTACACACTGGTGCTTCCCCAGCCCATGGTGGTGCAGTGGTTAGAATGCAGTACTGCAGGCTACTTCTGCTGACTGCCGGCTGCCAGCAATTTGGCAGTTCGAATCTCACCAAGCTCAAGGTTGATTCAGCCTTCTATCCTTCCCAAGTCAGTAAAATGAGGACCGAGATTGTTGGGAGCAATATGCTGACTTTGTAAATCGCTTAGAGAGGGCTGTAAAGCACTGTCAAGCGATATATAAGTCTAAGTGCTATTGCTATATTTTTCCAATTGAAGTTTTTGAATCTCCTGCAAGGATAGTATCCAAGATAGCATTATTTTAGTGCCTGGAGGCAGTTGGGTCTAGATGAGGAAGAACAGGCTGAAACACAACTGTTCATCCACGCTGTGCATGGATGAATCATTTGATTTCATGAATTTAGCAGCTTTGGTTCTTGGCGGGGTTATATTTCCTCAGACAGATCTGATATGCAGTTTGGATTTTGTTTTTGGTTTTGTTTTTTGAGGAGCAGGTGGCAGTTGTTTGCCTGGAAACCCCTTGTTTGCATTTCTACCTTTTCCTAGAAGGCATTACTCAGTCACTCACACCTTAGTCACCTTGCATATGGACCACTGCAATGTGTTCTGAGTACAGCTGCCTTGGAGGCCACTCGGAAGGTATAGTTGGTCAAAAATATGATGGGATGAGCAATGAGATGTGTACCTTATTATGGCCATGTAACATCTCTGATGTATGAATTGCAGTGGTTATCTGTGACTTTTGATTGGAATTCAAAGTGCTCATTGGCATCTATTAAGCTTTACCTGACCTTTGTAGGACTTCTTGTCTCCAATTGTACCTCCTTCTCTGATAAATTCTGAAGTTCAGCATTCTTCAAGTTCCAATTGTTAAAAAAGGTGGGACCTAAGAAATGCATCTTCTCTGTCATTGCCATTGCAATATTTCCCCTTAAATCTATATGAGTCCTGTCAGTTGCCTACCTGCTTCAAACATTACAGGTAATTGTTATAAGATTATCTTGAAAAAGATGAAGAATTATCCTAGAAGGGTAATCCTCTATATTTGAGGGTGATTGTTGTTAGAAGAATAAGATGCAGTAGAAAGCTCTTACTTGATTTCAGGAAACAAATACCTTGTCCCCTTGTTTCATTCCAATGAAATAGCACTTAGACTTATATACCGCTTCATAGTGCTTTTACAGCCCTCTCTAAGCGGTTTACAGAGTCAGCATATTGCCCCCAACAATCTGGGTCCTCATTTTACCCACCTCGGAAGGATGGAAGGCTGAGTCAACCTTGAGCCGGTGAGATTTGAACTGCTGAAGTAGCCTGCAGTACTGCACTCTAACCACTGCGCCACCTTGGCTCTGATGATGATGATGTTAGATTACAATGAAAACACCGAATTTCAATTATCTAAACAAAGGTTTATGAAATAAAATTTGCTCACCTTTCCTTCCTTCCCTCCTCCTTCAACTGTTCACTCAAAATCTGCTCATGGGAACAGGACTCTGAGGCATGATAAATACAGAAGGAAGCTATATATGTTAGCATAAATGATCATGTCTCTAGGCATAAACAATAAGTTATTTAATATCTAAACTTTTTTGCTTTAATAATTTCTTCTAAACTTGTAAAATATTTTTATTTTTAAAGTTGTAAGTGCATATATACTTATTTTAATGTATTTTTAATACAAAAAGTATAATTTGTTTATGTCTTATTTTATAGGGTCCTGTATTTTTCCTTGAAGATGGAAAGTCAACAATTTCACTAAACGATGCATTGATGTGGGCAAAAGTGAATCCTTTCTCTCCACTGGGGACAGGAATACGGCTCAACCCATTCTGATAAAGAAATCTTTCTATTAATGATAGTTGCTTTTATTTTATTAGTGGAAAGATTTGAGGTTGACGCTTAACAGTTTTATAAACTTTGTGAATTATAAATGTAATTTTTATATTAAGATTGATAACCCAAAGAGAATTTCATATATCATTGGCAACCACAGGCTTTTAGAAGAAGATTGAAATTAGGTATCTGTGAACACTCTTGTGAAGCACATTGCTGGGTCATACAATAGCAATTTATGCTTTGAATTATTCCTTAGAGGACACATGCATCCTATTTTAAATAAAGTTTGTGTATTTGTGTCTCCTCCTAGTGGAAATTAAGGGCATAGCCTAACAAGTACTGTTTTGGAAAAAAGATCCATTGAAACAAGTAGAAATTTTGCAGCTGTGATGCATGATGAATTGTATTTTCATATTTATAATAAATTATTAATGTGTGTAAATTTAATAGTTGTATAGTAAATTGGTTAGCAGGTATTTTGGAATACTTAGCTTATACTCAGCATAAGAATGTTTTTAAAATATATTTTGAATATCTGGATTTGCATTTGACATCCTTTATTTTAAATGATTAAGCATATTTCTAAAATTTATTTTCCAATAGATCTCTTTTAAGTAAACTATTGATTGTATCAAAATACACTATGTAAATTTACAAGGAATTAACTCTCTTCATTTTAGTGTTTGTAAACATATGGCATTTAAAGTTCCAGCTTTAGGTTTGTTTTAAATAAAAGTTTTTTTCTGAACATATATAATCAAGTTTCAGTTTATTACCACTACCTCTTAGGTTACAACTTCTACATGTCCTATGTGGTCAGGATATTGGGAGGGTCAGTGCACTTAACCAAAAGCATTCTGGCTGTGAAGGTGAAACACGATCTCTGCTAAAATAAGTTGCTTTTCCATAGTGTCATGGGTGTACCTAGGTACACCCATATTACACCAATACTCCGCGAGCTGCACTGGCTGCCTATTGGTCTCCAGGCACAATTCAAGGTGTTGGTTATTACCTTTAAAGCCCTATGTGGCTCAGGGCCAGGTTATCTTCGAGACCGCCTTCTACCGCATAGCTCCCAGCGACCAGTAAGATCCCACAGGGTTGGGCTCCTCCAGGTCCCGTCAGCTAAACAGTGCTGGCTGGCGGGCCCGTGGGGGAGGGCCTTCTCTGTTTGTGGCTGCCCCCGCCCTCTGGAACCACTTACCTCCTGAGATCCGGATCACCCCCACCCTGCTGGCCTTCCGGAAAGTCGTGAAGACCTGGCTGTTCCGGCAGGCTTGGGGCCGTTGATCTCGCCTCTGTAATTTGGCGAGATCCGGCCACGAAATGGTGTGTATGGGATTTTAGTTGTTGTTGAATGTTTTTAATATGTTTCTTGTTAATAGTTTTTATATTTTTATAATGTTTTTATTGTTGTATGCCGCCCAGAGTCCTCCGGGAGTTGGGCGGCATAGAAATAAAACTAACAGTAACAGTAACAGTGGATGTGTGTGAAGCTCCTTCCTGAAATTGAATACTGAAAGATACCTAACAGCAAGTAGATAAATGTGCTTTTTTGCACATTGGATGTGTTTCTTTTCAGCTGTTGACACACAGAAAGCTTTGACTTACACATTGAAAAATGTGTAAAAGTCAAAGGTTCATGTATGTTCAGCACAGATACCAAAAAGACTGGTTCAAGAACCAGCAATGACTAGTTATAGGTAAAATAAAATTAGTTCTAGATTTTACTTAGCAAGGCTAATACCTCTGCTTTTCATCAGCATTCCCTAGAAAGATGTATTACAGTAATAATATGCAATGGTTATTTTGCTTTATGTGTTCAGATCATTCAACAAGCCCGGCTTCTTGCAGTCTACATCTTTTTTTTTCTACCTTTGATTTTTTTGTCCTTTTGTTTCTAGAATTTCCTTTGTAGGAACTTAAGACTAATCTCTACAAAACAGTTTAATTGAATTTCTAGTTTTAGTTAAGATAAGGGGACCATTAAAACATACTACAAGAATAAATCTATAGTTTTTCAACTTAGATCTTTAACATTTTGTAAAGTATGATATTCTGTTTTATATACAGACAGCTAATTTAGTGTTGTGGTTAAGGTGCTGGCCTAGAAACCAGGAGATGTGAGTTCTAGTCCTGTCTTAGGCATGAAAGCTAGCTGAGTGACTTTAGGCCAGTCACTCACTCTCAGCCCAACTCACCTCACAGAATTGTTGTGAGGAAAATAGGAGGAGAAAGGACTGTTATGTATGTTCACTGCCTTGAATTACTTATAAAGTAATAATGGCAGAATAAATATTTAATAAATAAAGTATTATTTATTGATCAATTATATTGGTTGATTCTGGTATATATTTATATCTTGTCTGGCAAGGAAAGAGCTACTTCTATTTATGAAAGGCATGAGATCCAAAAGTTAATTTTACATGGTTCTATAGGATCCCCCACCTCTCCCAAACAATAAACATAGCGTGAAGGAAAAATAATGATAGTCAGATCTTATAATGAATTATTATTATACCAATTCTTCTGTGGAAAAAAAGATATCCTGTAAATTGAGTTCTTTTGTTCTGATAAGTAGGTATGAAAGATTTACAACAATCCCTGAAATGGAATTAGCTACTTCTTGTTCTTTCTCATATTTTCAGCAATAAGTCAGTATACATATAACATTATGAAATGTATATGTTTCAGATTTGGGACTAATTTTCTTCCTCTTTTTTTTTTTTCTTCCTTTCCAAGACTTTAAAAGTGTTTCAGAGCATTTAGAAACTGAATAGTGGGCAGAAAATGTGAGCATTCCGTTTCCTGGTCAACAGATTTGAACTGACAGCACACAGGTGTCTATTAAATTATGAAATGGACAGTTTCCTCACAAATTTACACATGCGTGTGTAAATTTCCTAGCCTCTAATTGCTTAACAAGTTTTCTCATTTCAGTCTTTTCATTTGGAGGCATTATATAAAATGATTATGTGTATTATATGAAGTAAATCATAAGATTTCCATGATCTCGTTATCTAGATGTTGTAAGTCTTGTGTTAGGAATTTAAGTTCTTCAAGAATTCTATTGCCTACTCTCCTAGAGAACATTTTGATTATGCCCAGTTTTCAGATATCCTCTACTGTAGGAAATGGTGCTGTGAAGAATAATTTTCTACAATAGATGAAGGATAATAATAGCAATAAATATCAGTCCCTCAGTACGGTAGCAAGATGGTTTTGCCATGGGAACATCTTTTGGATTTTAAAAAAGCTTAGCCTAGCTTTTTTCTTGCATTTTTTAATTGTGTTCCTACTGCTTTTCAGTCTCATAACTAAGAAAGAAGTGCTTTCTCCCAATCAAGGGCTCATTAAAAAACTTCTGTCCTCCCTACTGCAAGTGGGAGAAAACACAGTCTTCAGGTCATTCTCTAGCCCATTCAATCTAACATTTCCATTAGTGAATTAATGTTGTACACTAAGGTAACATACAAAATAGAGTTTTAATTTGACTGGTTCTAAAGTTCTGAAAAATACATTCTAAGAAGCTTCCTTGGTTGATGAGAATTTTTTAACATGATCCATTGATTTCCATCAATTTATAAGTGTACTTTAGAGTTTATGTTTAGCTATTTGAACATTTTACATTGTTTCTAAAGGATTAAGAAAACACTTGACAATGAGACTGGAGCTGATTCGTTTTATTAAAACTATATTGACTAAGAGTTCTAGGTTCTGCATTACTATATAATAAAAATTTATATTATAGCATGACAAGGAGGTAAACTTCTAGTAATGGAATGGATAAAATGATTTGGATTTATTGCATTTTCTTATGCCTGTGTAAATACCATGTTAGCAATATATCTTTGATGTCAGTATTAATTCTTTGCTGGCTTATCTGTAAGGTTCATGTTCCTCAAAATAGGACTCATATTTTATTATAAATCTTCTTTTGTATTTCTGAATTTCTTCTCTGTAGTTCTTTAAAATGTGTACCTGAAACTTCAGTATTCATGTTCACATCAAATGCGAATTTCTCAGGTTGTTTCACTTGAATAGTTTTGAAATGAACATCTGTTTTACCTTTGATTTGTGTGGATGGTACACCTAAGAGGGTGGGAAAAAATTTCAAGCACACAATTTCATTTATAACATAAAAAAATTGTTTTAGCTTCTAAAACATTTTTTAGAAATGTGAGTTATTAAAATTGTTAAGATTCCTCTACCTGTGAATATTTGAGAAAATTAAATACTTAGGCACAAATTTTTAGCAATATATCAGTTTCCAATTATTATCAACTCAATCCATGTAAACTCAAAAATGGCTCATTGAAATATGCTAAATATTGTTTAAAAATGAAAATGTAGGACATAATTTCAATAAATACGTTCAGGTGCAGTTCACTCTAAGAACATTAGCAGGAGACAATATAAAATGCAGCAAAATATTAATTTAAAAAACTGTCAGAAAACTAAGTTTCCATTTCAACCAAGATTATTCCTGATTACTAATCAGTCCTAACAATCCAATTGCTGGTAAGACTGGGCAAACAATTTGATCTAAGAAGTGAGTAGTGCAACCTACTCTACTATACATAATGATAAATGGATATTAAGCATTAATTAGAAGATTAGAGAACAAGAAGCAAATAGTTCTATTTCCCTTGACTTTCAGTAAAGGATGAAAGGGAATGAATATTTACTCATAAATTCCCTAGGAATCTCTTCTCCAACCTCCAAATGGTGCCATTTACCATCAATTGCTGGTGTCCAAGAATAAATAAATAAAGCAAAATTGGAAGAAGTAGCAACTACTTTTGCCTCTTCTACCTTCATAGTCTATGACACTATACATATGTTTACATCTTGTCATATGCAACAAGGAGGACTATGCTTTATAGGGAAGAGGGAAAAAGTGACCAAGCAAAAAGAGGGCTTATCACATTTCCAGCTGAATATTATTCTTTCACTGAACGGCTTGGTAGATGAGATATTGAGAAAATAAAGAAGGCTGATTTTCAAAAGAATAAGTCTTACTAATAGGCCCATTATTGTGGGTAATTTGAGGCCCGTATCTGCCTTCCAACAAGTCAGAGACAGCCTTAAGATACTTTAATGAGAACAATCTTTTCTGCTCCACCTATAGCAGGGGTCACCAACCTTTCGGACCTCAGGGACCACTAAATTCATAATTTTAAATCCCGCGGACCCCTAATATGATCTGCCTAATGACCGGGTGGGCGTAGCTAGGTGGTCATGTGGCTGGGTGGGCATGGACAACTCGATGTCACTCACATCGAGGGGCGCCTCGCCGGCCTCTACTCGCCCCTTCCCTGCCAGCCACGCCTCCCCTCCCCTCCCCTCCCGGGCTCCTTAGGGCCCCAACAGGAAGCAGCTGTTGGAGCTAAGCAGCCACCACGAGAAAGAGTTGGCAAAACAGCTGGCTCAGTTCAAATTGGATCTGACCGAGAAGGAGGCTCAGCAGAAGCACCTCACTGAGGACTATGAGCATAGGCTTTCCAAGCAGAGGGAAGACCTGTGGGAGTGCAAGGCCAGGTACCTCAGCTCAGCGGGCTGAGATGGTCAGCCAGTTCCAGGCCATGATGCAGTCCCACTGGAACAAGGTCCTCTGGCTCTTCGCCACCAGCGGCACTTCCCTCCAGCCGTCGCCCAAAGCCCCACACCAGGAGGCTGAAGCAGACCCCAAGTCGGAATTTCTTCCCCCCTCTGACCCACACAAAAAGACATCAAAGGGGGAGACTCTCTGCAGCAACACAAACGTTCATTGCACATATCCGGCCCAGGGGCCTTAGTTTGAGGACCCCTGATTTAGTGCAATATAAAAAATGCAAATAATTTTTCTGCGGACCACCAGTGGTCCACGGACCACCAATTGGTGACCGCTGACCTATAGGGTATTCATAGATATAGGTGTGTGGGCAGATGATCAGTTATGCAAACTCACACTTCAGGAGGCATTATGGAGCCAACACTCCCTACTTTGATGCCGACAGAGGATGAATAACATAGAGACAATAGTGGAACTCACTCTTCCTCAGCTTTCAATATTGCTCCAAGAAAAAGGTTCAGAAGAGACAATATGGGGAAAATAAATGTGTAGACATTTCCTAAATGGCTATCAGGAAAAAAAAGATGAAAAGCAACTAATTGTAAATTAAATAAAAATATGAAAGAAGAAATATGACAGTTGGTAGGAAAATAAATATTCTAGAAAGGAAAAAAGGGTATGATAAGTATAGAATGAAAAAAGATGGATAAATCAGAGACTGGTATAGAGAAGGAAAGACAGAACTAAGAAATGGGAAGATGAATTATACAAAACAAAACAAAAAGTGGAGTATATTCTGCTCAAAGTTAGGTTAACAATTCGGTTAAACGCCTAAAAGGAAAAAAGACATATGCTTGAATCAAACCATGTATATTCAGTCATAACTATTTCAATAGAACTTATCCCTAAACAAGTATTTCTTAAGTTTATCTAATCCATTTGAATAGAACTGTAACCTTTGACTTTCAGATCAGAAAAAGAATGCTTACTGTTTGGCACAGGAACAGATTTTTCCTTTGGAAGATTAGTTGTACCGAACGAACGAGCCAAAATAAAAGAGTGATCAATGGCAAGTTGTCCCAGTGTTGGTTTAATACCAAACCGTGCTATAAATCAACAGAGTCATTTATCTTAAGTAACATGTTATTACATATGCCAGCTACATGGTATAAAATTTATATTTCTAAACCACCCATCTCCCTCATAAATTGTTAAATTCTATAACTTCCCCACTGATTTTCCTTGTGGGTAGCTAACAGGGAGCATTGGAAATCTTCCTTCCTTCCCGTTCCTCCCTCCCTTCCCTTGCCAGGAGGCTGGTAAGTGGCTGCTGCCAGGTAAGGTTGGAGCAAGGGAGTGCATGAGTGGCCAGTGTGCTGCAGGCTCAAAGGGACTGGTGGTGTATGCATCATTTCTCTATTGGCTTTTTCCCTGCAACCTTCCCATAAGCAAAAACTTTGCTAATTGGAAGATGGCAAGGAGCATCAATAATCATATCAGTTCCTTCCCAGTTCTCACTGACTTGTGGAAAGCCACCAGGAAATCATCAAAATCATGTGACCACAGCCAAGTGCAGCAGCACAGTGTCAGAGCTGAACCAGCAAAAAATATCCCCAAATTTTATTCCCTCAAGACTAATGGGTCCCAGTGTTCTGTAAGTTGGCCTATTTGAGGTACCTTTCTTGAAAACATTTTGCCTTATGTAGCATTTCAAAGAATTGAAGCTTACTAAGTTTCAAACAGACACAAGTGTTTGTGTAGTATATAGATGAAAAGCAAACTGGATCTCCTGCAGCAGGTAGCCCTGTAACTCTCTTTCTGAGTTCTTATCAAATTGATTCTGGATAAAGTACAAGCCATGGAATGTCCTTTTAAGTTGAGTTTGAAAAGTGCAGCTAACTTTATTGTTTTTTAAAAAATACATGTATTCCTATTAAGTTACACAGACAGGGAAATATCCTTATGTTATTCAAAAAGATGTTCTGAGAAAGATACTTACATGGATGTAGTTCCCTCTCCATTAACCTTCGCTGCCTATGTATATCAAGGATGGCATTTATTTTCTGTTTATTTTTATAAATATCAGGTTCTGCCATTATTTCTGTCATACCGATATTGTTTTTAATAGCACTTGAAGCAGTTGATCTAGCAACCAGTGGTAAATTGTCCTGGTAAATACGATCAGTAAAATCAATCTCTTCATCTTGAATATGTTTTATACTACAAGAGAAAAAGAAAGCATATTACAGTTTCTTTCACTAATCAAGCAATAAAGCAATGCTGTGTGCTTATATCAGGGGTCGGCAACCCGCGGCTCCGGAGCTGCATGCGGCTCTTTGGGCCCCCTGCTGTGGCTCCCTGTCCCATCACTGGCTGGCCTCGCCCTCCCCTCCCTCCCCTGGCCTGAGAAGGTAAGGGCGACGGCGGGAATGGAGAAGCGGGCGGGGCTGATTCTCCAGCGCTGGTTGAGGAACATAGCCACCCCCGGCGGATGCTTTCCTTCAGGCGACCCTCCTCCCACTCTAGCGACTCGGGTTCTCTCCTGCCCTATGGATCTGGCCATTGCCTTGTCGTGTCCCGTCCCCGCAGCTCTTTGGCTGAGCGGGGTAGGCGTAAGCTCCAGCCCGAAGCAGCAGGAAGCGAAGGCTGCCTTCGCTCCAGCGACCCTCCTCCCCCTCCTCCTCTCATGCGGGGTGGGGGGCACGTCAAGGCAATGGCCGGATCCTTATGACAGGAGAGAAGCGGCCCTGTAGCTGCCTTAATGCCACATTTGTGTGTAAGGCAGCCTTCGCTTCCTGCCGCTTCAGGCTGGAGCTCACGGCCTCCTCGCTCGGCCGAAAAGCTGTGGGGGGGGGGAGAGACGGGACGGGACACAGCAAGGCAATGGCCGGATCCTTAGGGCAGGAGAGAAGCCGCGTCCAAAGACCCTCCTTAAGCGAGCAACCACCCGCCCTCCACGTGCGCCTTTGCTGCGCTTTGACGCTCGCCTGAGGAGTGTCTCCCCGCGCGCGCCACAGCCAGCCAGAGAGTCGCGAGAGGGGGAGGAGGGTCGCCAAAAGAGAAGCCTTCGCTGGGGGTGGCGATCGTTCCTCAGCACACAGAGAGAGGGGAGAGAAATGGGAGAAAGAGAGAGATGAGGGAGGGAGGGAGAGAGAGAGATGGGTGGGGAGGAAGGGAGAGAGATAGACAGAGATGGGGAGAGGGAGAGAGAGAGAGATGGGAGAGGGAGAAAGAGAGATGGAGAGAGAGATATGGGGAGAGAGAAAGAAAGATATGAGGGAGGGAGAGAGATTGGAGAGGGAGAAAGAGAGATGGAGAGAGAGAGGGGGGGGAAAGAGAGAGATACCTGTTTCTCATAGAAAAGAAAACAGAGCCACAAAACCTGGGTAGGCGTAGGGAGGGGTCATGTGACTCGGTGGGAGTGACATCGAGTTGGCCACGCCCACCCAGGTTTTGTGGCTCCGGGTGTTTTGTTTTCTCTGGGAAACGGGTCCAAATGGCTCTTTGAGTTTTTAAGGTTGCCGACCCCTGGCTTATATGTATATTCTTAAACTGAAACTTCCTCAAATTAACTTGAAATTCTATAGATTCACAAATCAATGACTACATTTATTTGGTTTTTTTTCTTCCCATATTATTTAGTTTTTCCTGGGAAAAATTATAGTAGTGGATTGTGAGCCTAAAGGCAGGAATTATCTTGTCTTCTATGTTACTTAATGCTAACATTTAGGTATTAACATACAACTTTCAAATATAGCACTGAAGAAACATACCGACTGTTTGTCAGCATTGTATAAATATCTTGTACAAATATTTCTGCAGCTCCTGGTTTACAATGAATTGTCCCATCTATTAGCTCTCGTATAGGCTTCAGGTTTCTTTTTGTAAAAAACTTTAACAAAGAGGAAAAATACATGAATTCGTTTTCTTAGCCTCAGTTATTTATCACAAAGAGATAAACAGCTTACTTTACATAATGCAACAATTGCCTGTAGACTACGATGCCTGACATAATATCTATGTAACAGAACTAGAAAGACACAACTATTAAAAATATAAATATGTAGTATTTCCCTGGAGTCGCTACAAATACCATTATTATATTCCACATGAAAAACAATAGCATAACTTATTTGTCTATGACTACTGACTGTATACTGATTAATTGCCAGTAGTCTAAAGAAGAAATAAGAAACCCTCATTTTATTGTAACTTTTAAAATACATTAAAATTTATAGAAGATTCATAATTGCATTTATTATTCACCTTTTCAAGCAGTGCCCAGTTACTGAGTTTGACACTTAGGGAGGTTCCATTTACAATGGAATGCATATGAATGTCTTCTGGGAAGTACCGAGAGAATATTTCGGCAATAAGGTAGCCATTTGAAAAATCCCTATTCAAAATAAAATTAAAAAATTGAATGAAAGACTAATTTTTGTAGGATCTGTCTTAATTTAATTATGTCATTCCCTAACTGTAGATTCTTACTTAAGGATGATAGTTTTGGGTGACTTGTTCGATTTTTATACTTAGTTATACTTCCTTTTCCTAAAGGAAATCAACCTTGACTGTTCTTTGGAAGGACAGATACTGAAGCTGAAGCTCAAATACTTTAGTCACCAAACAAGAAGAGAGGAGTCTTTGGAAAAGACCCTGATATTTGGGAAAGATTGAAGGCAACAGGAGAACGGGATGGTAGAGAATGAATAGTTAGATAGTTTCATCGATGCAGTGGGCATGAGTTTGGGCAGACTCGGGAAGACAGGGCAAGGAGGCTTGGCATGCTGTGGTCCATGAGGTTGCAAAAGAGTCGAAACATGACTGAACAACAGCAAAATACTTCCTTTTAGAAAAAGGGCTAATAAAAATCCTTTCCCATTGTAGTCCTATCTCAGATAAATAAAACTATTTATTTTGTTATGCAACAGCAAATTCAAATTTCCCTGAAAAAGGATAAAAAAGCAAGAATTGAATGATAATAATCATATGATATAACCAATTTCCATTTTTTCCTTCCTAGCATTTTCTTACTAGGTCCATTTTTTTCCAGATCAATTGAGTTTTGATCCATTGTTTATAACAGGAACTGACCAACTGGCTCTTTACCTGAGCCTTTTCTGTGTCTCCCAAAAGTTCACCCTTTGTCTTTAGAATTTAGACCTGCATTCATCTGGAATAAGTTCAATACAGATACAGGGTTTAATTTGAAGGAAAGAAATATATTGTAAGGAAATGAGAGAATGATACATTCAAGTACATCAAATGGACCTGGCTGGACTTTCCCTATAGGCATGATTCCAATGAGAACATCAAAAGCAAAAGTAGTTACATTGGTCTATAAGCAAAAAGAATCTGGAATCAATACTTGATCAATACATTTATTAGGATCAACTGAAACTTTTTAAAACTCTGCAAGCATTCAATAAGTCCAGGATTCTATATCAGGCAAGGTAATAAAAAAAATCAAAAGAAAAAGATGTAGAAAAAACTAAAAAAGTTAGGCCAAACATTGCAATAATTAACTTTATCATTAAGAGTCAATATTAAGACTGAAGACTGAATGAATTCACCACTAGTAAATGCCTTCCTTTTTTTAACCTTACTTTCTTGTATAGTTGCATTTAATATCTATAGCATCTATAACTGCCACTCTTCAGCTTTCTGAAAATTCATTCTGGAGTCAGTTTTTCAATAACTGTACAAATTGCCTTCAAGCACAACAAGCCTAAGGCCTTAAGTCACACATTTTAAAGAAAACCTTTTTAAAATAGCCAAATTGTAGAAATTTGATAACTAGCTAAATAAATTTCCAAGTAAACAAATTAAAAATTCACTATAGTTCATTCAAATAAGAACACAGTGACACTGTGCAAGCTATAAGTATGAGCTTCTTTGTAAAAAAGATAAAGTATATTGGATTAGAGCATAACTATGGGGCATATGTGAATTTTGTTGAGATTCTTTGGCTATTTCTAACAAACAACCCTATTAGCCATTTTGGAATTTTTTTTAAAACCGGCATTTAAAATGTATTTCCTATTTCCACAGTATGTCAAGTACCATCAGATTCTTGGCCATCTGATCAAGAACAAGGAGAGTCTTCAAGAGGAAGAAAAATAATACCAATCCTCTTCCTGAATTTATTTTTCTTACCTACGGAAGTTCCTTGGTGACAAAGTGAGGTCAAGACTCTGAAGCCATCGCAGTACTGTCAGGGGCAATCCAGTACGCCCTGGACATGTGGAGTATGACATGAAGGCAAGAGAATTCTTCTAAACTGAGGACTTCTTAAGTTCTTATATTTTTTCCACTTTCTCACCTGTCACATTTTACATTAAAACACCACAAGAAATAAGACACTATTACAACCACCTACTTTATCTTATCAATCCAATTTTGTCACATTAGTTAAAAACACTTATAAGCTATAAACTCTCCATAAATTGGGCAGCATTTATTCCCAATTTTTCTTTATTTAAACATTGTCTTGCATGTGAAATTATATCTTCCTCAGCAAATATTTAAAGAAAATAGTATCTCTCTACTTAGCACTACCACTCATTATAGTGATTCTGAGAATTACAATTCCAATATAGCTGATCATTATCACAGTACCTTGGATAGGACCAGGCAGCCATTCCTGGTATGACTAGAAATACTTCCTTGGTACCCACTAGACTTCTTTATCCCATTAAATTGTTTTTTTAGAAAATCATAAGAAAAATTGACATGCTGTAAAAATAAGAGAAGACTAAACTAGTGGTTATCATTTTTTCTTCTTTCCTTCTTATACAGATATTCATCTATAGAGCTCAATCATTCCAAAATAAAAATGGTGAGTGGCTACAGCCCAGGGCTTTGTTTGGATATGTGTCCAATTGCTTTGCAAAAACATAAAGATTAAAATGGGGTGGTAGAAAATGTTCTGAATGTTAAAAAGAGCCTTTAGAAATTATGGGCTTGTTCATTTCTGTCTAAAATTGAGAGCTGAGACATTTTACTCTCTTCTGTATTCCCAAAACCAATGACTATATTTAATTTGGAGAACAGTAAATTAGGGATCCCTCCAACATGTGAAAAAATAGCTGCAGCAATGAATTCAGCAAGTTGCAAATATGGATTAGATCACAATAGAAAAAGCTGCTACCGGTAGCAGGAGTTGCTAGCCAATTCTGCGAGCCCTTCCTTTATCAAATGCTAGTTTCTGATTACAATATCACTGAATATTTTCAGCTCTTTAAACAGCTAGGGAGTCAAGTGCCTTTCACCTGTAAGTTACCTGATCTATTATTATGTACTATATTGTTATTATTCCTTTCAAATCACTCCAAGAACTTCCTAGACTTATCACATCCATTGAAAGTTTGCAACATTCTCCAAATTGTAAACGCCCACCAAGCAAAGCTTAACCTTTGTTGAACCCCCAAATCTTGCTAGACCAAGATCTACTTATCATTTGCAAATCCTAGTGCTGTAGATTAGGCTAGAGACCTTAGTCGAAAAAAACAACCCGGAAAAAGGCAATGGTAAATCACGTCCATCCCAGGACTCGAGCTGGATTATTTGAAATTGGCTTCCTCCCCACTCCCTGAAAGAAAATTCAACTTTGCACCCCGATTCAGCAGCTTCTTCCTTTCGAGTCCTTTTCTGAACTACCCCATTCTCGGTCTCCAATGATCCTTTCCATCTACACGCGTGATTCCCGCTCTTACTTGAGAAGGGCCTCTGGCTCCTCGGTCGCCGCGTCTTCGATTGCCTAACAACCATCACCAGAGCAACCTCTCGAGCGAAAGTCCCACCCACCAACGCGAAAAAAATTCAGAAGCCCAAGTGCGCATGCGTTTCAACGACTGGGCAAGTATGTACCGTTTTGAACCGTAAACGTTTTTAGTCGCTGGCGTCTTTTTCGCGGTGGTGGGTTCGCCTTAGACTGTCTACTGTCGACCTCACCCCATTCCTAAGAGGTCTGTAAGGGGCGTGCATAAGCGCACCAGCGTGCCTACCGTCCCTGTCCTACTGTCCTCATCTATCTGTATTCACCTTGATTATGTTTATGTTTATACCTATACCTGCTATCTTGTACATGTTTGACAAACAAACTAAATAAATAAATAAATCAGGAGGTCGATTGCCAGTAGTGCATAATTAAACGAACCAACACACCCACCCGTACCGCTTCACACAGACAAACTTTCCGGTCATTTGTGTTCCATTTATCTTCTCTCGGGGTTGCGTGTTTCTTTTTATTTCCAAATCTAAAAAACGACTTTTTCGACTCCGAATCAGCGGTCGCCTGGCTCGTCTCGTTTTCTTGGTCTGCCGATGCTCTGGTCCCCCTCCTTTTGTGTATGTAGGAATAACCTGTTCCCAGTCAATTTGATAGTTGTACGGACTGTTCAAACTCCGTTTCTGCATTGTCTCGAAATGCCGAAAGCGAAATACTTCCCGTGAAGAGGAAAGACAAAATTGGCCCTGGGATTCATTTTTAAAATCAGTTTCAGGAAAATTGAAAGCAGAATTGTTTCTGTGATGCTTTGCTTTTGTTTAAGTTGGAGAACTAGTTTGATAAGTAATGTGATACAAAAAGTTTGTACATTTTAAATTGATGAAGGACTGAAGCAATTATCTGAATTTTACTGCCCTTCCCCGAAGTTTTGCCCATTCACGTTACTTCGGTAAAAGATTTGCTTTTGAACATACACATTTCCAGCTCTGATGCTTGTAGAATGATTTTTTAAAATTATTTTCTATGGGTGTGTGTGTGTATCTGTCTTGACTCAGGGTGAAAAAAGCCTTTCCTTGACAATACAAAGGATGTGGAATTATGCAAACTATTGGAGTTTTTTTGAGAATGTTGCAAAAAGAAGAAAAAGCTGCATAAAGCTTCTTGAAAACCATTTTCTAATTGAGGAGATTAAAAATTGTCAAATTTCAAACCAATCTGCTTGGGGGGGTTGGACTAGATGATCTACATTCCTACAAGGTCCCTTCCAACTCTGTTAATTTGTATCTGTATCAATCTAAGATGTCATAGATACTGCAGGTGAAAAAGTTTTTAGAAAATATTCCTGAAGTTGGAATACATAAGTCATCTGTCCAAACTTGGCCACATTTTGTTTGTGTTGTTGGAAGAAGGCTTCCCACAGTATAATGAAAATTTTAACCAGCCATTCAGTGGTTACTGAAATATTCTTGTCCTAAGGGATAAACTGTTGGAAAGTTATAGCAGTTTCATTATATTAGTTTAAAAACATGCAATTTTATATGCATATTGTTTCATCTGACATTAAAGTGCTGCACTGATGTAATTAATTTTTGAGTTGAAGAGAAACTGTTGTTTTTGTTTTAATAATGGGAGATGATAGACGCAATGGGTGGCATTAAACGTTAGTCTCCATAGAGCAGTGGTTCTCAATCTTTCTAATGCCGCGACCCCCCCGCGACCCCCCCGCCACCACCATGACCCCCCCCGCCACCGCG
>QLTV01004297.1:4126948-4173544 GCA_003457575.1 Thermophis baileyi | reverse complement strand
CTTCTTACATTGGATTATTTACATTTTTATCTATTACTATGATTGTGATTATATACATCTTTATTTTCAATATTAACAATATTAACATTCATAATCTTACTTTCTCTAACTTCTACCTCTTGTCTCTATCCATTCATAAAATTTGTTTCATGTCCGATAGTATTCTGAGTCTTCTTTATCTTTAATTTTTAAAGTTAGTCTGTCCATTTCAGCACAATCTAAGATTTTCCGAATTACATCCTCATCTGGTGGGGTGTTCTCATTTTTCCAGTATTTTGCAAATATAATCCTTGCTGCTGTCAATATCTGCAAAACTAAATATGTGCTCCCTTTATCATAACCCTCCGGCATTATGCCCAACAAAAATACTTCTGGTTTCAGATCTATATTTTGTTTAATTATTTTTTCCAACCAGATATGTATTTTCTTCCAATATTTTCTTGCTTTGATACAAGTCCACCACATATGATAGTAAGTACCTGGAGTCTGATTGCATTTCCAGCATTTGGCAGACAGATTACTGAACATTTTTGCTAGTCTTGCCGGTGGTAAGTGCCACCTGTAAAACATTTTATAAAGATTTTCTTTATACGCCGAAGCCATAGTCAATTTATAGTTCCTGTCCCAAGGTTTTTGCCATTTCTCTAATTCTATGGTGTAACCAAAAAATTTTGCCCATACAATCATTGTTTCTTTGACTAGCTCCTCTTCCATTTTATAGCTCAATAAATAATTATATATATATATTATCAATTTTTCATCTGTCCCCATTAGAATCTTATCAAGTGCTGTTGGTTCTTTATTTAAACCCCATGTTTTAACGTCTTTCTCGTACCTTGATTGTATCTGTAGATACGGCCACCAAGCTAAATCCATCCCTTGGTTCTGTAGTTGTTGTCTAGTTTTAAGTTCACCGTTCTCATTCAGAATATCTTTATAGAATACATTTTTTTCCAGATTAATGAGATTTGGATATATCAATGCTTCCATTGTGGAGAGCCAGACTGGTATTTTCATATAATGTTGTAATTTAATTTTTTCCCATATATGAAGCAAAGCATTCCTCACATACTGCCTTTGAAAGTATCTATGCACCGTACTCAGGGGTGTGTTCTGACTTACCTCGCTGCTGGTTTGCTTCCTCACGTGCGTGCACATGCGCAGTGCTAAAAACCCAGCTTCTGCGCATGCGCAGAAGTAAAATGGTGCCGCTGAGAGAGCTGGTTCGGGGGCATGTCCAGCCAGCCATCGCTGGTTTGGCAAGCGGGGGGAAATTCCCGCTACCGGTTCTATAGAGCCGGTCCGAACCGGCAGGAACCCACCTCTGACCGTACTCCTTCCGTACCATAGGAAGGCATGCCAACCTAGTTGGAGATCAGTAGTAGTAACCTTCTATGTTTCAAATGTATCCATTCTTTTACCCATGTAAGAACTGATGCCTAATAGTATAGTTCCCAGTCTGGAAGTCCAAAACCCCCATTGCTTTTAGATTCCTGCAACATTTTCAATTTTATTCTCACTTTTTTGCCTTGCCATATGTACTTCAAGATTATTCTATTTAGTTCTTAAAATTTTATCGGTATCATTTGGAATAGAAAAAGTAATTTTGGTAGTATATTCATTTTAATGGAGGCTATTCTCCCTATCATAGATAATTGTAAGTTCTACCATCTTTC
The DNA here is from genome assembly GCA_003457575.1 of Thermophis baileyi. Taxonomy (NCBI): domain Eukaryota; kingdom Metazoa; phylum Chordata; class Lepidosauria; order Squamata; family Dipsadidae; genus Thermophis; species Thermophis baileyi. Next base: position 4,171,868 of record QLTV01004297.1, on the reverse strand, counting down.
CAGGTCCAACTTAATTTGTTGCATTAGTTTTATATAATTGTCATCTTTAATTGTCGCACACCTTGCTGTTAAATAGATACCTAAATATTTAATCTTCTTTACTATCTGCAAATCTATTTTTTCTGTCAATTCCTTTTTTTGTTTATCCATAAGATTTTTGACTATTACTTTGGTTTTTTCTTTGTTTATTTTCATCCCTGCCACCTCTCCATATTCCTCAATTTTTCCTATCAGTTTAGGACCAGTTCCTAATGGTTCTTCTAATAGAAAAACTAAATAATCAGCAAATGCTTGTAATTTATATTTTTCCTTTTTTATTTCTATTCCTTTTATTTCTGAGTCTTGTCTAATGTTTCTGGTTAAGACTTCTAGTGTTAATATGAATAATAATGGAGATAGTGGACAGCCTTGTCTTGTTCCTTTTTTTATGTTAAAATTTTATGTCACATCTCCATTCACCATCACTTTAGCTCTCTGTTGTGTATAAATTGCCTTTATCATATTCGTATATTTATCGCCAAAATACATGCATTTTAATTGTTGCAACATGAATTGCCAATTTATGTTATCAAACGCTTTCTGAGCGTCCAAAAAAATTAGTGCTAATTGTTTTTCACTATGTATTTCATAATACTCTAGTGCAGGGGTCCTCAAACTTTTTAAACGAGGCCGATTCATGGTCCCTCAGACTGTTGGGGGGGCAGACCGGGTGGGTGGGCGTGGCTAGGTGGTCATGTGGCTGGGTGGGCATGGCTGAGTGGTCATGTGACTGGGTGGGCATGGCCAATTTAGCAGTCCATTTTGCCTTTGTCCTTCCTAAGCTGTACTTGTTCAACCTAAGGAATCTATTTACTTAATAAGACACCCCCCCAAAGGGAAAAAGAGCACAAACTTTCTTGCCACTTGCCTAACTTCATTACAACAGCAGCTTCAGGCACCTTAAAATAGGCCATTAAAAAAAGAATAAAACAAACAGGATTTCCTTCAAAATAACTCCTGATCATATGTTTCAGATGACCACACAATAAACCAGACTGAGAACTGCACCAATTAAGACTGTAACTAAAACCCCTAAGATGGGCATTGAGAGACATTGGAAGCAGGTGGAAGAAGGCGAGAATCAACACAACGCCTCCCCCCCCCAGCCTCCAATGGTGAATTAAGGAGGGATAATGGTCCCTCAGACTGTTGGGGGCCTGACTATAGTTTGAAAAAAACATGAACAAATTTCTATGAACACTGTACATATCTTTATTTGTAGTGCAAAAAAACATGAGATAATACAATATTTAAAATGAGGAACAATTTTAATCAACATAAATATACTACTAATTCAATGGGAAGTTTGGGCCTGCTTTTGGCTGATGAGAAAGTCAATGTCCAGTTCCATATTTGTCACTGCCAGTCGTAGCAAGTGATGCAAGTGTTCATCAGTTAGTCTGGATCTGGTTGGAGATTTCAGATGTTTCATTTGTGAAAAAGTCTGTTCACAGACAGGTGCTGCCAAAGATGGTTACCATTTTGAGTGCATGGTTCCTGAGATTAAGATATGTCTCAGAGGGGAGAGATGCATAGAAATTAGTAAGGCTGCTTGACTTGAATGTGTCTTTCAGAGAGTCACAATTCTGTAGTTCAGCCAGTTCCATTTGGTAAATCGGATCAACAGAAAATGGGTTCCGGAAAAGCTGTATGTCCTGTTCATGTGCACGAAGCTCTTTAAATCTAATGTGAAACTCCCTTTGCAACATTTCCAGTGAATCCACACACTTTTTGTTTGGGAATGCAACTGTTGGTTTTTCAGCCAACAGCTTTTGAGTAGTAGGAAGATGGCAGAAGTTTTCCTCCTTCACTTGTTTAATGAGGAGGTCATTTTACTTCAAATGCCTTCACATGTGAAAGCATTCACACATGAGCTTCCCCTTTCCTTGAAGTTGCACATTCAAACTGTTGAGTAGCTCTGTTACATCTGTCAGAAAGGCAAGGTGCCATTTCCATTCTTCATCTTTGAGCTCTGGTACTTCTTTGTTTTTTGAAATCAGAAAAGCAGAAACCTGTGGAAGTAAGTCATAGAAACGTTTCAAAACTCTCCCTTGACTCAGCCAACGGACTTCTGTGTGGTACAAAATATCTTCATAGGCAACATGTAGCTCAGATATAAGTTCCTGAATGACTGTGGTTTAGTGCATGTGCCCTAATGAAGACATCACAACTTTCATGACAGAGTCCCACTTCAGTGACTTACAACACAGCGCTTGTTGGTGAATGAGGCAGTGTATGGCTATTGGATGGGAGTGGTTGTGTTTGCCCATCTCTTTGTTAATGTGTGCAACCACTCCTTTCATACATCCCACCATGCTAGGAGCACCATCAGTTGTCACACTGGCTAGTTTAGCCCAGTCCAGCTCCAAATCATTCACAGTTTGGTGAACCTTTTCAAAGATATCCTCTCCAGTTGTTGTTCCTTTGATGCTTTTCAGTGCAACAAGCTCCTCTGTGACTTCAAAACAATCATTTGTCCCACGAATGAAAATTAGAAGTTGTGCAGAATCACAAACATCATTGCTTTCGTCGAGTGCCAACAAAAAATAGCAAAGTTTTTTTGCAGAGTTTTGCAAATGCTGATGCAAATTGTCCCCCATTTCTTCAATCCTTCTTGTAATTGTAGGTCCTGAAAGATTCACTGTACTAAATAAATCAGTCTTCTCTGGACACATCTCTTTGGCAACAGAAAGGAGGCATTCTTTAACAAATTCTCCCTCTACAAATGGTCTGCCAGTGCGCGCTATTAGCTTGGCAACTTGAAAACTTGCTCGCAGTGATGAAATATTTACCTGCTTCTGCTTCACAAAAGTATTTTGCTGAGTTGTCAATCCATTTTTCAGTTTTAAAATTTTGTCTTTTCTCGCTTGTCCGACCAAACAATCATATTTGTCCTTATGTCGAGTCTCGTAGTGCCGACGCAGATTGTATTCCTTGAACACAGCCACTAAATCCTGGCATATCAGACAAACAGCTCTTAGCTTGTACTGCATGAAAAAGTAATCGGAAGTCCACTGTTCTCTGAAGATCCTGCACTCAGAGTCAATTTTTCTTTTCTTTGACATGTTTCCTAGGGATTCAAAATTGCTATTAGTAAGATACCAATAAATACAGAGCTACAAAAAATAGGGATCACTATAGAACGGAAGTAATGACAAGCTGAGAGAAGCTGTCAGTGAAGTCCCTCCCCTCCCTTCTCCTCTCTATGGGCCCATGTGGTTCCTTTCCCTTTTGTTTCAGGCAAAGGCTTCGCAGCGCTGCAAGCAAAGAGTTAAAAATGTGATGTGATGTTCAGATGTGATGGTTGAATTTAGGCTGGGCAGCTTCTGCAACACCCCCCACAGAGCTCAAACCACGCTATCACACACGGTCTCTTCCCTTCCCACTTAAGACTGGGGCAGCTTCTCCAAAACCCTGGGAAGAAAGCACGCTCTCTCACACAATCTCTTCCCTTCCCACTTAAGACTGGGGCAGCTTCTCCAAAACCCTGGGAAGAAAGCACGCTCTCACACACGGTCTCCTCCCTTCCCACTTAAGACTGGGGCAGCTTCTCCAAAACCCCGGGAAGAGTTCAAAGCACGCTCTCACACACGGTCTCCTCACTTCCCACTTAGGACTGTGGCAGCTTCTCCAAAACCCGGCAAGAGTTCAAAGCTCAAAGCTCTAACCCCATGCATCAGTCCACCATCAGTCCACCGGCCAGTATAACCCCTCCGCCAGCTCGTCCCCGACCACCAGCCCACACCCTTCAGCCTTACCTTTGCAAGCAGTGGTGAGCAGAAGTGCGTGGGCAGCAATGAGCAGAAGTTCACAGAAGTGCGGCTGCAATCTGCAAGGTATTATAGGCTGGAGGAGGGGCAATGAGGGCGGTGGGAAAAGCCAGCCACGCAAGGAGTGGCTGGGAGGTGAGGGGCGGGGCTTAATCCCACCACTGCATGGGCTGGATAGATTGTGTCGGTGGGCCGTATCCGGCCCGCGGGCCGTAGTTTGAGGATCCCTGCTCTAGTGTATCCAAGATTATTCTAACGTCGTTTCTAATTTGCCTCTTGGGTAAAAACCTGTTTTGATTATAATGTATAAAGTCAATTAAAAATCTTTTTAATCTTTCGGCAATTACTGAAGCAAATATTTTGTAATCTGCGTTTAATAGCAATATTGGTCTGTAGTTCTTTATTTGTGTTGTATCTGAGTCTTCTTTTGGGATCAAAGTAATGTAGGCTTCTATCCACCTATCTGGTATTTTGGCTTCTAATAGGACTATACATCTCTATACATCTATACATCTTCGTTATACATCTCTAACACTGACAAACTCAAAGTATCTTGCAACTCTTTATAAATTTTTGCTGGTAAACCATCTGGACCTGGAGTTTTGTTATTTTTTTGTCTTTTAATCGCTTCTGTTAATTCTGCCATTGATATTCTTTCGTTCAACATGTTCTTCACCGTTTCCGAGATTTTTGGTAAATTAGCTTTTTCCAAGTATTGTATTATTTTTTCCTCTGGTATTTTTTCATAATCATATAGCTTCTTATAAAAATCGTGTATTATGTCTTTTTTCTTTTCCATTTGGTATTGTAATGTGCCTTCCTCATCCTGCAGTTTACTTACCCATTTTTTCTCTTTTTCTTTCTTCAGTCTGTATGCTAACCATCTTCCAGGTTTATTAGCATTTTCAAAAAAGTTTTGTTTTGTTCTTTTTATTTGTTGTGCCAATTCGTCTTTTCCCATGATATTTAGCTTATGTTTAATCAGCTCCATTTGGTTTTTTAAGCCTATCTTATGTGGTTCTTTTTGTAACTCTATTTCAAGTCCTTTATATTCTTCTTCCAAGGTCTTTTGATATTTGATATTGTTTCTTTTTCTTATTTTTCTTCGCTATGTAGGTTATAGCTAATCCTCTAATACAGTGGTTCTCAACCTTCCTAATGCCGCGACCCCCGCCCTGCCGCCGCGACCCCCTCACCCTCCCCGCGCGTGCGCGTTGCCAGTCACCAAGATGGTGGGCTAGCGCGCGCTTAGGCGACCCCTGTGAAAGGGTCATTCGACCCCCAAAGGGGTCGCGACCCACAGGTTGAGAACCGCTGCTCTAATATATGCTTTTGCTGTATCTCACACATTTTGTAACGAGGTCTCCTCTTTTTTATTCTCTTTAAAGAAGAACCCCATTTCTCTTTCCATCATCTGTATAAATTCTTTATCTTTTGTTATAGATTGATTTAAAGTCCATCTTACTTTCTTCTTTTGTCCCTTTCAACTGATTTTGACTGGATTATGATCGGCCCATAAGTTTGTTTCTATTTCTATGCATGTTCACACTCAAATCCGGAGTCATCCAGATCATGTCTATTCTGGACCAAGATTGATACACATTAGAATAGAATGTATACTGATTTTTTCCTGGATTCATTTCTCTCCAAGTGTCTTGTATCGATAATTCTTCTATCATTTTAGTAAAGGTTCTGGGTAAGGTCCTTCTTATTTTTTTGTTTGCTTTACTACTTTTGTAAGCAAATTTTGTGTCAACTATTATATTAAAATCTCCCATAATACAGATGTTTTGGTATTCTGTTTCAAGTATCTTTTTGTGAAGTTTTTTGTAGAATTCCTCTTGTCCTTTGTTTGGTGCATATATAGCAACCAAGAGTGTCCGTTTTTTATTTAAAGTCACCTCCAGCATCAAAATTCTCCCTTCTTTATCTTTGAAGATTTGTTTGGCAACATTGCATAATTTTCTCATCTCAAGGTGTACCAAACATCTAGGTACCCCTTTTCCCATGCTCAAACCATTCAGAATGCAGTTAAGTAAAGATTACATATACTTAATTACATACTGATGTATGTAATTTTAGTAAAATGTCATTTTAGTAAAAAAACAACAACAAATAGTAATAAGCTAGACTTCCAGTAGGTATGAAACATTTTACCTAATGCTTCTAAGAAAAGCTTTCTAGCTTTTAACCACAGTTTAAAGTAATATCAGTGTGATCACTTACATTTGCTCCTGCTTCGAGAAGTATCCGAGCACATCCTACATGATCTCCAAGGCATGCCTCGTGCAATGGTGTCACTTGATCAATGGTTAAAGCATCTACATTGTATCCCTAAGCAGAAAACAAGAAATTAACAATCACAACAAGTCTCCTAACTATTCAGTTTCTTAATGAAAGATAAATTATATAACAAGAAGTCTTTATTCAATATTTGCATAACATATACATTTAACAATTATTCAAGAGCAGGGGTGTCAAACTCAATTTCATTGAGGGCCGCATCAGGGCTGTGGTTGACCTCGGGGGGGGGGGGGCAGGCGTGGCTGACTGGGTGGGTGTGGCCAACTGGGTGGCCGTTGCCAGCTTGATGCCACTTTCCAAACTGCTGACATGTTTCCTCTCTGCATTGGGTAGACCGGGCCAAAGCGACGCTGGCCCGATGTTTCCTCTTCACATTGGATAGACCAGGCCGAAGCAACGTGGCCGGCTCCTTATATTCTCCAGGACGGCCCCGCAGGCCAGATCCGACATCACGGGCTGCATCCGGCCCGCGGGCCTTGTGTTTGACACCCCTGTTCAAGAGGAATGTACGATACGATGAAAAAAACATCGTATACTTCAGGATATTTTGGGTTTTGATTAAATACTGTAAACCACAGTATAAAACCATGTTGTTTACCAGCTAATTGCAATTACTATTTTTACAGTTATTTGGCTTACTCTTTGTTTTTTGTCCCATGCCAGATTTCAGAAAAAATCTGATAGAAGTTCAAAGCAATTCTGTCTTTTAATATGTGGAAACAGAATCAGTCACACAGAGTGCAATTGCTTCGTCTGTCAAAAAGACAGGGTTGTGCTACAACATGGTTTATTTAACCACAGATTATAGGAGAAATCAGTGATTCAGTTCAGGATTCTCAAACCTTTTTCTGAGCTCATTTATTTGTGGCTTTCCCTCATTGTCACTGACAGCTGAACACAAGCAATTTTACCATTTGCACTGCTTATTAACTAAATTGTATCGTATAAAAACTATGGTCCCCTAGAAATGCTCCCGGGCCCACACTCAGACCACTTCTAGTTTCTAGAAGTTATAGAAACAGATTCTACTTTATGTATAATGCCAAGTCATAAATTTTGGCTTATAAATCTGAGTCCACAGATTGTACTAAGCCAAAAGCAAACCACCTTAGGACTATATGTGAACCCAGCCATACTGTCATTTCTGGCTTGCTCAATAAATCATGGCATATATGAATGCAACTAGTCAAAGGCCATCGTTCTGCATTGCTAAAATCTAAGTCACAGCAACAAAGAAAGATTCAGCAGGGATTCTCAAACTTTTGTCTATGACTCCTAGAAAAAAACAGCAAATGTGAAGGGAGTTATAAGTTTTTGGGTGACCAGGAAGATTGAAATATATTTGAGCAAGGCATACAACATCTAAGAGATCTAAATCCCAGAAAAGATAGGAGGCAAGGAATTTGTGTCAAATATAGCACATGACTGACAGGGAGAAGCAGCTCATCCCAAGTGGGGGCCCATTGTTAGAATTAGGAAGAGAGGGCACTACCAAGCTCACCTCTTTGGGTATCTCTAATTAAAACACTGCCAGGTGATGCAGCACTGGAAGCCAAATGGCTTGCTTAAGACCAAGGTTTCAGCAGTCGCTTTCCCCACATCCAGCTGGTTCAGACATGGGGAGGACCTCAGATCCCATCATCTTTACTCAGCTGGCTGGAGGGCTTGGCCTGTGGAACCTCTAGAACTGCAATGTAAAAATCCCAAAACTACTGCAGAAATGGTAATTCTGCCAACAGATATCAGTGTTGTTGATGATAATGTAGTTAGTGGCATCATTACTCATGGAGGTAATTACATACATTTTTGACATCAGGGGAGTCCCAGCACTGCAAATTTGGAGATCCTCTGAAATATAGAAAATTCTAAAGTTTTACTGCCATGGGCACTTAAGAGTTTTTCAAGCTTTTAGCTATCTTAAACATGAAAAGATGGCAGCCTGTACTTACAATATTTTTGAATTGGCTTGTGGCATGGGGATATGCATGCTGAAATTGTTTTAAGTCATCTTAAAGGTTTGCCCATGCAGAAATATGGGATGTAACTTTAATAAGAAAAATAAAAATACAGTGAAAAATATGTTCCACAATTTAAACTAGCCATAATTTGCACAGAATACCTACAGCAAATATTTAGTATATGAAGCACAGTGTCTGGGTATTAAAAGATTAAAAGATTCAGTAGTAGAAGGCAGAGATATCCTTCCTCATCAATTTTATTCAGCTAGGAAGCAATTCTTGGATCAATTGGAATAATAAGCAGTTCTGGGTTGTATAGCCTGCAGAGTCATATTAGAGAGTCATCCAACCTGAGACCACATTGTGGTTAAGGTAATCTCATTCTGTAATCATATCCTGATTTTGGTTACCTACAGCCTTGTGCTTGTTGTGTGTGTGGTGTTATTTAAAAATTATGTTGGCTGGCTATGCCCTGCAAATGTAGCTAGGATACTGATTGCAGAATAGAGATACTGTACGTATAAATCTCTATCACAAAACAAAGCTCATGTGCACAGTTAGCACGGAACCTTTAACATTAGATGATTTTTATCACCTGAGCCTGGATTAGCAGTTACTTGGTTAGTTTTTGTATTGTAAAATTGATAGTGTTCAGAACCCTAAAACGCTATGCCTAGATATTTATTACTTCATTAAAGTTGGCGCTTGGAGGGAATGTATCTAATTCTGATCTGTATGTCACCATCACTGTCACATTTACTATGGTGAGATTCTTGGAACTGTATAAACAAGTAAAGAAACCACAGAAACCAAAACTTGTGATTAATAAAGAATGAAGTAATATCATTTTTGTGTTTAACAAAGCAGTAAAAATGCTTTTACAGTTAACAGAAATGAACATTGATTTTAGTTACATTTTCACATTTTACCTGTGCAATTAATGTTTTGAGAGAAAGAAGGCGCCCTTGGCTTGCTGCTTCATGCAGAGGTGAGCGATCTGCCCAAGAGCCTATGGAACAATACCATGGCATAGTTTAAATTACATAGATAATTTTCATTAATATAAAAGAACTAATACAAACAATGTACCATACATAACTATGTGAATCACATTAAATGAACAAGCCTGCTCCCTGCTTTCCCCAATTCATTCATTAATCGAATGTGTAGGTCATTAAGTGCACATGGGATACCTCAGAGGTGGGGAAGACCATGGGGGGCCCTAGTGCAGGAACAAGACCATCTGCTTCTGGCCACCCAAGTCCTTGCCCATCTACTGAGATACCTCATGCTTCTCTTCCCATCCTTTGGGGTCCCCACAGCTGCTTGGGGCTTCTCCACACAAACACCTTATCATCAATCACTTACTTACCTTTCAAAGATCTCCAGAGCTCCAGACCTTGCTGGGCCACATGGCAGAAAAGGCCTCCCCGCCCCCAGATGCTGGCAAAGCTGTTTTCCTTAAATCTCATGTTCTTACACACACTCATGTTTGCTCAGAGGACGGAATCGTCTATAAGAACACAAAATCTATTGCATCTCTGAAGGCTTTGTCTGGTCCCAGCCTGGGCGGTGCGCAGGCACCCTCTGCGCACTGCTGGGCAGTTTGAATGAACTGCTTCGGGGACTGTGGTGCGAAGGCAGCAGCAATTGATGCAGGGCATTTTTCATGCAAGTTTTGACTGGAGGAGGCAGGACTGCGGATGGGCAGCTGTAGCAGGAGAGTGAGCCGGAGCAGCAACACTCTCACTGTGGATGGCTGAGCACCTCACAATGAGCCAGGTGAGTGCAGTTGCTGAGCACCATGCCTGGGAGCTCTGTACCGTCTGTTCTCACTCACCTCCTGCGGTGTCTTGGGTACCAGAGCCTTGGGCGTACTCCCTGGTCTGGTGGGCGGGTGCCCCCACAGCTGCCAGTATTGCCAGAAAAGTCCTCTTACTCTGGATAACCCCTGCAGCCTGTGGGCGCCTCCCTGCCCAACTGATCTTCCCCAGGGTGCACCCGGCAAGTGTGGGTTTGCTGGTACACCAAGCTCTCCATCCATCTCCATGGTGGCCAACATTTGAGAAAAAGCCGGCTGCTTTTTTGTCATGTGGCCCAATCTGTTCTGGAGCTCTAGAGATCTTTGAAAGTGAGGGACCGGTACCAGGTTGGGGAAAAGCACGTGGAACCCAGTGGGCTAGCAAAGCAGACTGTGAAGACTGGTGGGACAGGATGGGGGTGTGTGTGGGACAGGATGGGGGGGTGAATAGGCAGGGGTTATGTTGCAGTGTCTCTGTGGTCGGTTGTAAGGGCAAATGATGCCCTTGGTGCTGCAATGTACATAACTTAGGGACTGGGTTGTAAGTACTTTGGGAGGGTTGTCATAATTTTGAACTGTCACTAAGTGAACTGTCATAAATCAAGGACCACCTATACTATGAAAGCTCTCATTGTCACGACCTTTAACTGGGTGAAACAGTGCATCATAGGGCAACAATGTTTGAACCAAGTACCTCCAAAGGGCTAATTTACAGAATATATCTAAAATCTGGGACCTGTGACTCCCTAGGGCAGTGATGGCGAACCTTTTTATTCTTGCGTGCCAAAAATGGGAGTGCGTGCGCGCTGGCACACAACCCATGTGCGCCACACTGTGCCTGCACGCATCCCCGCGCATGCTTCCCCCCTCCCCCTGTTGGGCCATTTTTCATCCTCAGGTTTCCCTGAAGCCTACGCCCAACGGGCAAATCGGAAGTCCATTTTTCTGAACTTCCGGTTTGCCTGTTGGGCCGTTTTTCGCACTCTGGAGGCTTCAGGGAAGCCTCCTGAAGCCTCCGGAGGGCGAAAACGGCCTTCCCCAAGGCTGAAAATCAGCTGGCCAGTGCGCGCATGCGCACCGGAGCTGACATAGGGCAATGCCTCGCGTGCCCTCAGATATGGCTCCGCGTGCCACCTGTGGCACGTGTGTCATAGGTTCGGCATCACGGCCCTAAGGAATAAAATTTGAGAATATTTGAAGTACTTGGTTCAAACATTGTTGCCCTGCTTCAGTGCTACTAACTGCTGCTGCGCTGTTGGCCTGCTGCTGTGCTCAAATCGTTTTCATTTTCATTATTCCATTTCCCAGCCAGTTTTGCAATCCTTCAATCCTTGCTCCATCTAGCAGCAGCTACTTATTTGCCTGCTAAAAAGGGAAGGAGAGAGGAGGGGAGGGGGGAAGGAAGGAAGGAAGGAAGGAAGGAAAGGGAAAGGAAGGAAGGAAGGAAGGAAGGAAGGAAGGAAGGAAGGAAGGAAGGAAGGAAGGAAGGAATGAAGGAAAGAAGGAAGGAAGGAAGGGATGGATTTCTGATGCTCCCTGCCAGATCCCCACAAGGAAATTCAATGAGGAAGCCGGTGGGAAATTGGAAGTTGCTCCTGCTCCCACTGCTTTTTTGTGCAATCATTCTGTTTCTTTGTTTAGGAAAGGAAGTATCTCTGAAACAATGACCCAGTGTGCCATGGGTTGTCTAGTTCTTACTAAATCTAAATCTCATCCCTCAGTATACATCTGGTGAATCATTCTCTGAATAGAAAAAAATGGTAATGGTATTCTATTTTTTTTCCATTTATCTACACATGGAAATGCTTTCAAGTTGTAAACCTAAATATGAATGAAATATTAGAACTGAGCTGAAAGTTCCATTAGCTGCAAGTCAATTAATGGAATTCACTTAATATAGTGCTGTAGCCAGGGGGAAATGGCCCCTATTTCTTTTACCATAGCAAAATACTGGTGTGTTTTTCAGCTCTTGCCCTATTGCGCAAACTAAGCAATTCAACATATTGCTAAACAGCTGAAGAGAAATCCAGAAATACATATGAGCTTTCCAGTGTTCATTCCCTGCAGTAAATAAACTCTTCTGATTTAAATTAGATGTAGATGTGTACATAGCATTTGATTTTAACACTGCACAAAATTCTACCACAGGTTATGGTAAAAGGAACAATATACTATTTATACCAGAAAATGAAATATAAGCCACATATCTTGCAACAAATTGTGTGAGCAACAGACCCCAAGATGTATGGTTGCTATTTACAACTTCCTTCATCCATCCTCTGCAGAGAATTCATTACACTTTTGTGCCAATTTGTTTTGCTGCCAAATTAGCTTTAAGAGCTGCAGCATTGGGGAGTGTACCAAGCATATAAAGTGCCTGATTAGTATCCCTAAGGCATTCTGAGCTTGTACTGGTACTATTAATTTTGTTAAAAGCAGAATACTGCAGTCAAAATCTTTCTTACTGTTAGTTTTCATTTTCCCTTGCAAGACATATTGATCCACATCCTTGCTAACTTTCCTGTTTCCTCCCATTCCTCCCTTTAAATGTACATGCTGTGCTTCTTAGAAAATTGTGGAGTATGTCATTATTGCAAAGCCATGACATTCATTCTCTCAATGTCAGGATAGAATACAAAACTCTACACTGAACTAAGCCTCCGTGTCCAGGGTCTCTATTATAGCTCTACTAAGAGCAAATATAGACTAGTTAACATCTCACTTCAAAAGTACTCCCTCTGGGCCTCCTTTTCCTATTTATTAGAACTAAAGGTTATCTCCCATATTTTATATTGGATTTTAATCTACCTTGCAGTACCCTGTTATGATTGCATTTGCAAAAAAAAGGGATTGTAAAATGTTCATATAATTCATTTGAAAATACTGTAAGTTACTTCTTAGAGGAATGATTTATCCTGCATTCCCACCCCCTTCCTCCATTTAATTTCTACAGGCTATTGGAAAGGATACGAATATAAAGCTGTACTCTTTTAACATTTTAAAACACCATACATAAGACACCAAAACAATCATGATTTCTAAACTTCTAAGCCAAAGTCCAACAAGAGACAGATTTTGTCAGTTATGTAATGAATTCTTGTAGTTTAATGATTGGTGGCAGAATTATAAGTACCCTAGAAGTAATAGAGATGTGATTTTTTATATGAAAGCCTTTCAGTACCGTACTTGACTTTATCAAGTTTTCACAGCATGGCATGCACTGTATAGTAATGGAAAGAGAATCAAGTTCCAATTCAGTCTAGCTCTTTAAATTTAAGGAGAAAATATTAAAGGTTAGTTGGAGAAAAAAATACAACCGCTAACATTTCCTTATGATTTTTTTTCTCAGTGACTGAAATGCAAAGTACTAGTGGCTATATTTAGATTCTGCATTGCAAGTCATATGGTATCTAATTTACCAGGAACAAGAGCTACAGTTCTGTAAATATTGCAGAGATCAAAGTTAAAATGCTACCATAACATAAAAATAAGGAAAGTTTTAAACATTGTATACAGTACCTAAATCTCCATCTCCCCATGGCATTTCCAGCCAATTTTGACTATAAATCCTGCTCATTTTAAATAAGAAAAACTGTCTCTTTAGCTGATTCTTGTTAATAACACGTCAACCATATTTGGAAAGAGCTTCTTGCACTCAGTATAAAATGAACTTTCACCTGTAAAGACACTGCAGAAAACAAATATCCAAAGACCTAAGTTTAATAATATTTCAGCTTTCATTGCTAAGTCCTGTATAGTAGAAATGCTATCTGCAACATTGCATACTTTAAAATATACACAGTATTTCATTTTATAATCACTATGTGATCTAAATTATAATTTTAATTTGGCTATGAATTCAAATATCTTCTGTGGATTTATTAAGTAAATTTGCACAATAATCTCTTAATCTCATTTACATCTTTAAAAGAGAAAGATGTATTTTATTTTATACAACTTTGTAATAAAACAACTAATCATTACAGAAGTTAAATGTTTAATTAAAGATAAACTTTGCAATATCATGTTATGAAGTCATAGACGAGATCTCTATCATGTACTGTGAAAATGGTCACTGGACAATAAATCAATTTCCTAAAAATGTATAAATGTATAAAAGTATTTCTAAAAAATACCGTGCCCTCATATTATTACACAATCATCTGCAGTATTATCTTTAAATATTTTATTTTTATTTATTTATTTGTCAAACGTGTATATGATTACAGATAAAGTATAAACATGATTGTGAAGAAAAAAATAATAATAATAATAAGTACAAGCATGGTTATGAGTACATGATACTTTGCGAGTACGACGTTAGGACAGGGACGGTAGGCACACTGGTGCGCTTATGCACGCCCCTTTATTTTATTTTGTTTTATTTTATTTTAATTTAATTTAATTTAATTTATTTTGTAAGAAATGACTTTTAATTTCCTGATTTATACATAAGCTATAATTTTTCTATACTTCAGAGATTAATTTATGGCTTTGTGGTAACTTATATGCTCTGTCTATGAAACGTTACTTGTTTGAATAGACTTTTTTGACTAAAATATCTGAATCAAGGTCTACAACCAGTCTAAGACAGCAGAGAGAAGTGCATTTTCCCTACAATCCCTAAAAAATGGAAATGTATTTAGAATTTTAACAAAATTTAAGGGATGATAGAACGCCTTTTTTCTTTTTTTTGCTTTAAGTGACCTGACACTTCATCTGAACATAGATGAGTTAGTTTGCAATAACAAAATGGACATACTGCTTACAATCTTTAGGTTTTCATAGTAAAACCTCACTTCTCAACTACAGTAACTCTTGCTTCTCTTCTTCAGACTTCTCCTTCCCAGGGAAATATTAAAAAATATTTGGTGACTAGAAACTTAATTTTAGTGTAGATCTTATTACAGACCTACAAAATAATAGCCCTGACATCTTTGGGAAGTTTTGCAACAGCATAAAGCAGTGGTTCCCAACCTTTCTAATGCCGCGACCTCCCCGCTGCTGCGACCCCGTCTTTTACCCTCTGCGCATGCGCAAAGCATTCTGCGCATGCGCAGAGGGTAGAAGAACCCAAATGGTAGCGTCCGGGCTACCAGCTGTCCGGCGACCCACAGGCACGGCCGAACCGGGACCTTTTCACTCCTGCAGTGACGGTGGCACCAAAATGGCGGGCTAACGCGCGCGGCGACCCATGTGAAATGGTCGTTAGACCCCCAAAGGGGTCGCGACCCACAGGTTGAGAACCGCTGGCATAAAGAATACATTATGAATGTGATAGAACTATGGTTTTTCAATGGACTTTCAGAATGTTATTGACTAATCATTCAGTCTCTTTTTTATTTTATTGATTGAATATATGTTAAACGAGGAAAACATTGCAAAAACACTCTGAGAAATATTCCCAGTCCTACCCAGGTAACATTTTAAAGATACAGGATATAATTCATGCTAATATTTAAATACATTTTGACCACATAAAATAATACTGATTAATGTATCTACTATGTTGACAAAGAGCAGGTCAGAAACATAATGCATATACGTATTATTGTATCAATGATTCAAGTCAAGCATCTGGGATTGCATTGTCTTTCCAAAATTGAAGGATATAGAAACATAACAGGAAACTGACAGCAGAAAAAGTCCCAGTGGTCCACTGAGTCTGTCCTTTTTTGTTTTTTGTTTTTGTTTTCTTTTTAATTTATGCATTTATTATTTTTAATTATTAATTATTTATATTTTTTGGGTCATCACACAATCACCCAGATGTTCAGACTGGATTTGGCATTTTTGTCTACTATTGAGTTCTTTCCAAGGACCTCGGATAGGCAGATCTGGATGTCTGATAGTGTTAAAATATTGTTGCAGGATGGAAGCTGTTCCGAGTAAAGCCGTCTTTTGCAATTGACTGATGGTGAATTTTGACAATGTTGATGGTGCTCAAGTGGTGCTCAGTTGTTTTGGGATTGCACCCAAGATGCCCACTACCATTGGTATTACACCTTTGCTTCAGGGGTGGGTTCTACTTTACCTTGCTGCCGGTTCGCTCAGTGTTGTGTCGCTTGGGCACGCGCGCACTTCACGCATGCGCAGTACTTTAAACTTGCACCCATTCTTTACAACCTTCTCCAGAAAGGGAAGGTTAGAATCTGGACAGCAGCAATTTAGATAATGGAAGGTCTGCTGATGATCACTGTGTCCTTCAAAACTAGGGAAACAATCCTCTCCTTCAAAGAAACCAATACAATCACATAAGCCTAACAACTAGTCACCCTATTGGCTACGTAATAATCCAGACGGACCAGACTAACAAACTGGTGTCTGAACTTACAATTGGAAGGATATCCAATTGGAAGACACTCCTTTTACTTTACAATTGGAAGGATATCCATCATGAATGTGTGAGACTAGGCTGAAACCACCATATCTAAAAGTGATGAAAGCATGTAAGCAGGGTCAACAAAAGTCAGGAAAAGCTCCCTCAGGCAAAGGAACCGAGTTGTTAAGGAAACAAGGGGACAAAAATTGGGCCTGAGTACATAGGAATGCCCTCACCAAATCTCACCAATAGCTAATAAACAAAGGAGTACATGAAAGGCCCCTCCTCACCACAAAGCAAGGATTTGGAGGGATAAAAGGGGTCCTGAAGCCTGCCCACTTTTTAAAGTCGTTTTTCGATCCAGACTTGGTGACTTCCATCCCTGGCAGCCTAGTGAGGGATGTTGGGTAAATGTGGATGAGAGAGAGAGAGTGTGTGTGTGTTTGTGTGTGTGTGCGTGTGTGTGTGTGAAAGAGAAAATAGATATATATTAACCAGTAAAGTTGCTGTTATTTTAAATTCACTGGGTCTCCGTGTATTCTAAAGAACCATTTGTGCCTCAGTATTCAGTTGAAAATGATTTATATGTGGCAATTTTCCAGGGCTGTGTGTGTGTAAGTGAATGCCCATAAACTGAACCTGAGAAGACATGTGTGTAACAAGTCACAGAATCAAATTGAGTCTAAATAACATCCCAAGAATGCAACTCATTTGGATCTTTCTAGTGAAAGTCCTACCTAGTACAATTCCAAGTGAATCCAAATGATTTTATCTGCCCAAATAGTGTGAGTGTTCCTTACCTTAGCCCTGTAGAAGATCCTGAGGCCAATCTTTCCCCAATAGGGAATGGATCACTATAAACAGAGCCCCTGAGCAGTTATAAAAAGATGGAATAAGGATGGAGAAATAAAGACATTTTGCCCACTTTATCCCCTTGATGTAGGCCCAAACATGGACACATGTGTTTGGTTGGATTCACTTTTTGTCTTTCTGCAACAGTACTCTGATGCTCATCTCTTGGAGCTCTTCAGAAAACCAAGGTGTAGCCCAACATTGACATAAAAACAAATACAACCTTAAACAAAAATAAACAATATCCCTACATTGACATACAGTAGATCTTTCTCACTCTCCCACAAAGGCCTTCCTGGACAGTCAGCCCTTAATCATTCTCTGGAAGACCATACTATAAGATTGGGGACTATTCTCACCTCAGGTTAAACTATCTCAAAGTAGGAAGCAGTCATAAGAATTAGCTTCCCTGGTCTCTCTTCTGCTTGACTAGGGTAGATCATCTTAATTGTTCCAGCTTAGTCCCAGAAGACAACAAATATCAACTAAGGTTGGAAATGATTTGACCATGACAGAAGTTTCAGAATAACATCTTCCATCTTCAAATCAACTGCTCTGGGGTAATGATGAGATCTAGCATAAGTTCATGTGTGCATTGAGCCAGTGATTATTTTGGCAATGGTTACCAGGAAAGCAATTAATTTCTAAGCCTTCCAGGTGCTACCTTTGAGCATGGAGGTTGAAGCTCCCAATACTAGTAGTAATGGGGACTCCAATACAAATCCAGAGACAAAATCTGGGGTCTCAGTAAGGGGTTATGCTGAACAGCAGGTTGGACTGTACTGTACATAACCCAGATCTCCAGCTGGCAAACTACGGTTTGAGTAATCCCTCCAAAACAAAGATTGCAAATTGGGACCAAATTGTATTTTGCAATCATGATTTAATATTGGAGGGAGTGGGGGAAGAATCTGTGCATTTAGCTTTTCTCCAACCCTTAAACTATGATTGAAGGAAATTTCAGTGTCTTACATTGTCTTATTATTTAGTTTATTCACTCTAAATGATCAACTTACTGAAGTGAATGAATATAAAGTATTAAAATGAAAACATGTTTTTCTACCCTCTCTTAATCTTAATCAGTGATAATGTAAAATATTAAAAACAACTTCTTTTGAGATGAAAAAATTACAATGCAATTCTATAAATATCAGTTAACAAGTAATTTGAGTTCAATGGCATTCTATGTGAATTTGTGCAATTTTAACCATTCTTTGGATGAAAAGGAGTATCCATATTAATGTCTTAAATAAAAAATAAATGTGATCTCTAAATTAAATATACTTCTACTGGATAGTAAAAGGAGTGTCTTCTATACATAGCCTTTACTTTAATGACAAAAAAGTAGTGGCAATACCTGATTATTGTAAGGAAGGTTTCTATCAAGAAAGGGGCATAATGGAAAGTGTTAAAGCTGTTTTCCTTCGAAGGATAATACTTCTCTGGTTCAAAAACTGCTTTTAAAATGTAATCATTCAGCTATATGGTTAACATATCTGGTTTTAATCCAAAATGAACAAAATCTGTAATAATCTTTATATTTGGATAATGACTATACAATTTCAGAATATCTTAAATCAGATCAGTTGGATTGTGAAATACAAGGAGGTAGATTTGTTGTTGTTGGTAAATATGTAAGTAATAAGCAATGCAAGATGTATTGTTTATAAGAGGTTTCACAGCTCCATGTTGTAAGAATATTTTACAGAATAGATTAGATATTGACTCATTTCTGCAATTATATTTACCTGCAGTCCTTGTTTTCATTTGCACATACCGGTAGATATGTATAGTTATTACTATATTTGTATTTACATATAAGCATTCTCCACCCTTCTTCCCTCTAAATATTACTTAGCAATCTTACCTAGCTATATTATATATTAATGCACATGCACATACATAAACACACACAAATATACATTTTGCCTATTGCAAAACCATCTCATATAAAATGCACATGGCTTGTTTTTAAATAGTCTACTAAAATTGCACAAAAGCATTTGTCCTAACATACACAATAAAAATTCATATTTACATTGAAATTTTACTTGAGTCTTAACAAAAAGTGGACATGCCAGCAAACACTGGTGTCCTACAAGCTGCTGAAATAAGGAGTTTACTAACCTTGACTGGTGAGAATGCCCCAGTTAGCCTTCCGTTTCACAGGGCGCTCTTCTGTGCATTCTAGGTTTCTCTTTGAGAGATTCTGTTTAATGCTGCTCCTCTCAACAACAGCATCTGTGGACATTTTTTTTTAAACTCCTGCCAAGGCCTGTGTCATCAATGCTATTCCCTGCAGAACATTCATAATCTGCTAACTAATTTCTTCCTTCCTTGACATTCTGGCTGTACTTATTTTAGAATAGCTTCCCCGTAGAACAGTCACTACAGTTAAACCCATTCAGCAACATTTACTAACAGAACAGGCAGCTAGAGTGAGGGAAAGAAAAGATTGCATTGGCATGTTCTATTTATAAAGTAAGAAAGAATCAGCTTAGCTATGACATGGGTCTGTTTACATTATTTAAATGGAAGACACTCTTGGATTTTTATTCAAAGCTGTGCTAGAAACACTGTCCCATGATGACCCTAATAAAGACCTATCTAATCCCAAATATCCTTTGAAAAAAATGGGATTACCCCCCCCCCCATCTAAATACATGTTTGTATACAGTACACAGATACTGAGCTTCTAACAGTCCCTTAACACTTGGTTATGCCAGCAAGGCTGGGGGACCCCAGGGGGTGTTAAACTTGTAATGTAGCTCTGCTATTATTAACATCTCTTTACCTATCATTTTCTGTTTGTTCTGTTTTTTATAGTTTTAATATTTTCATAATTAATAATAAACATTTTTGTATTTATTCTGTTTTAGCTTTGTAGTACACTATCCAGAGTTGCTTTTGATGAGATGAGCATCTAGGATGGATGGATGGATGGATGGACAGACAAAGGTAGGTATGTGAGAAGAATGGATCCATTATCTTTTCCTTGAACTTGTTGCTGTTGGAAACAACTGGTATGTAGATTTTCTGACTATTGTCTGGTTTTCAACCTATCTCAAATATTTCATGTATTTAAAATATATTTTAAAACACATGCTTATCCTGAATGGCCAGAGGGACTTAAAGGATATATGCATATTTGTAATGCCAACATTAGAAGAGACTAATTGAAAGTGAAATGATTTATATACTACAATCCCAAATTTTCTAATTTCCCAACAGAATGTCAGGTTCACTGTTATACTGCTCACTGACTTTAGATGAGGGTGAAGTAAAACAGTAATTAGGAGCAGACGAAGCTTCAGAAACTGGGCTACTTGACTGACATGCTCTACTTGCCTGAGCCAGCCAATCACCAGAGCTCTTTGCCTGCTCTCCACCTTGTATGACTTAGCAACCACTTCTGTCTTACTTAGCAGAACCACAACGTGTGTGTAGCATGGTACCCTTTGTAAGAAAATTGATTCTTTTGAAAATAAGTGTAAAAATCTATTTTTACCATGTATTTAAAATGAATAAATGTTTCTGGAATAGGTAGACAGACTTCAAATGTTAAATTCATGTCTACATTCCAACAGCCAGAGCCAAAGGTCAATATGGTGTTTAAGAAAGAAAAGCAGACATATGTTTAAAATTAAGGAATATGGCATCTCTGCAGTGCATCATAGCCTAGGAATTTTCCATAGCAGAGTTCTTTTGTAGTTCTTTCTCATAAACACTCCCTTATATTTTTTATTACAGCATATAGGGCAACGCTTATTTTTATTATATTTAGAACAACCAGGACTCAGAAATAATGAGTAATCTAGTTTAAATAACTCTGAGATCTACTAATAGATTCCAATCTACCTCTTGCCCTTCATTCTTCTCAAATACACCCATAATGCTTAGTTTTGAATAATATGTGGCATGCATTTGCACTATATGTAGGACTTGAGACAAATTACTTGTTTGTTTAAAGCATTTATACTGCACACTTAGTTACACATTAATAAACAAATTTAAAGATCTAATTTACTATCAGACCAGTCAGCCCCGTGCAACCAGGACAACCTGGGGTAATACAGCTATGGTTGTTTCCATAGGTTTTCACTGCACCACCTTTTTTGTCTCCAAACATGGAGGAAGCAAGAAGTATAAAATATGGAAAATATCATCTTATTTCTCTTATACAAAAAAGGAAAGAAAAAACCTAAACGGCAATTTAAAATCAGGCACCCATTTAATCTGGGGAGCATTAGGACATTTAACATATGTGGCCAGATAATACCCTCCTGGGTATAACCTGGCATAATAATTGTCTGATTGAAAGTCTTAGGCTGTCCTAATCATCTTGTCACAGTATAAACTCCAAGACACAAACTGGTACATTTAAAATAGTGTATGCTTTATTAGAAAAAACAGCAGCAGAAAAAAAAAATACAGATGTGTGACGTATGAGCCACGGTGGCGCAATGATTAGAGTGCAGTACTGCAGGCTACTTCTGCTGCCTGCTGGCTGCCTGTAATTTGGCAGTTCAAATCTCACCAAGCTCAAGGATGACTCAGCCTTCCATCCTTCTGAGGTGGGTAAAATGAGGACCCAAATTGTTGGGGGCAATATGCTGACTCTGTAAACTGCTTAGAGAGGGCTGTAAAGCACTATAAAGCGGTATATAAGTCTAAGTGCTATTGCTATTTGCAGAAAGGATTTGAAGTTCATTAGCAGAGGACATAAAGAGACTATAGATAGCTTCCTCAAGAATGGAGACGGAGCTTCTGGAAAAATAGTTGTGAGATGAATCATAAGAGGCTTTGTACACATCCAACATTATTTAACATAAATTAACACTCTTTCCCATTGGCTCCTTACTACCTATAGAAGCCAGAATAGGTTGAATTTATTCAACCACTCCATCTTGGAGTGGGCTGTTTTTCTTCCCACTACCATGTTGCTCTCAGAAAGACTCAAGAGAAATATCTAGCAAGGTCCTCTTTCCTGTTTTACTTGAATGAGGAGGAAGGAGATGTGTTTTCTCAAGCTATACAACCAACTATCTCTTGGGCTTCTTTCCTAGAGATAGAACATACTAGGATACAATCGTGTGTGTGTGTGTGTGTATGTGTGTGTGTGTACTGATTTAATAGAGACTTGCTTCTAGAGACTTGCCTA
This sequence comes from Thermophis baileyi, assembly GCA_003457575.1. Lineage (NCBI taxonomy): Eukaryota > Metazoa > Chordata > Lepidosauria > Squamata > Dipsadidae > Thermophis > Thermophis baileyi. The sequence goes on along the minus strand of QLTV01004297.1, from coordinate 4,149,661 downwards.
TGCAGAGATGGCCATTACAATCAGACTTAAAATCTTAAATGAGACAACAAAAAAAGAAAACAGAACTAAGGAGAAAAAACAAAAGCAAAAATTCTCCTGTATAAATTCTCAGTGTTAAGATAAAACTGACAGCAGCTAGCTATAATTTTAATGCTATCATTCCAATGCTGCCAGCAATTGGTCTCAGCATGATCAGAAAGGAAAAAGCTAATGGGTTTGCTTAACGAACCCAGTGTTTGCTTTACAGTAGCAGTATTCACTTAACAACCACCACGAAAAAGATTATAAAATTGGGCGCCATCATGTGGTGACTCACTTTATGTCTGTCATTACTATACCACTGAAACTACGTTCAATTTGATTTGAATGATTTGAGGTAATCTATTGACCATCTTGCAGCCTATTGTATTTCACAGGGTAAAAATATGAAATAAGGATAAAACTGGAGGGTAACTGTTAAAACTGAAGTAGTAGTACAATATGCTCTAGGGATCAGCCTCACAGCTGTGTAGGCTGCCGAAGCACCTTGCCTCCCTCTGTAGAGCTTTTGGTGTCCTTCTTGTCATGATTAGATCACATCCTGATTATTATGGGATTCTCTGGTGCCACTACCCACTGCAGGGAAGCTAGACCTATTAGTTTGATCCATCCGTAGCTACTGATGGATCTGGATTTCAGAGGGAGCTGGGGTTGTTCCTGTTGGTCTGTTGCATGATCTTAATGCAAAGGCCTTAATGGCTGCTTGGAAAGGGGGAGGGGGCAATGGAGGCTTTTGATCAGATCCTTATGTGACCTTTTCCCTCTCGTGGAACAGATCCCTCCCTGTGATTTACAGAGGAACTGAGGGAGTTGAAGCGATACAAGAGACATCCAGAGCATTGCTGGTGATACATGGTTATTGCCATGATTAAGCCTTTCACCTACCTCAGAGTGTTAAGAATGGTGAAGTGCCATTACTTTTCTGCCCTTATTGCATTGATGGCTAGCTGTCCTACACTCCTGTTTCAGCTGACACAGTCTCTCTTGAATAAAGGAACTCAGAGAACCCTTTGTAGACCCATGTGTAAGAATCTGTCAGACAAAGTTTCTCAAATTTGCTCACAATTGGATGCCAGCCTTGTTATAGCTCCAAAGCTATAAAAAAATGGACAAAGTCTTGTCAAATTATCTGAACCTGTTGGGCCCGATGAAGTGGACAGAGGACTGTGAGTTCAGTCACTTCTCTTTAGATCAATGTCCCTCCTGACTTGTTAAAGCAAGCTGGGGGTGGCATGTGAGTAAGCTCTAGTGGTGGAAAACTCTTGAGTGAAGGGTTGATCCTTGCCTCTTAAGAAGGTTTTGGTCTACCCCCTTCTCAGGAAGCCATTGCTGGACCCAACAATACTTGATAATTTGGATGATCACTGGCATGCGTGGGACATGTTAGACTGGCACCATCACTCCAGACCTTCCAAAGGTTCCTCAATACCTTGTTACACTAACAAGCCAGGTGAACCCAGGGAACTAATGAACTAGTGAGGTGGCTCCATTATTATTAACATTCCTTTGTCTATTATTTCTTTTTAGATATCTTTTATAGTTTTTAATGTTAATCATCACCATCAGTGCCCTGGAAGACCTGCACAATAGTGCACTGGAAGACCTGCAAGAAATATCATTTTCCTGCAAGCAAGAACTAGTGGGACCATAAAATAGAGAAAGTCATAGAAAATGAAAAAACTAAATTGCTCTGGGACTTTAGAATTCAAACAGACAGGCACCTGCCACATAACACCCCAAACTTAACAACTGTCGATAAGAAAGACAAAAAAAGTCTGGATAGTGGACATGGCAGTATGTTGAGAAAGGAAAATAGAAAAGAAAGAACTGGAGAAGATAACAAAATAGAAAGACCTGCAAACAGAAATGGAACGACTGTGGCAGTAGTAGGCATCTTGGGTGCAATCCCAAAACATCTGGAGCACCACTTGGACACCATTGGCATTGACAAATTCACCATCAGTCAATTACAAAAGGCAGCTTTACTCAGAACAGCTTACATCCTGGTATGATATAACATTATCAAACATCCAAGATCTGCCTATTCGAGATCCTTGGAAAGGACCTGACAGGTAGAGAAAAATGGCAAATCCAGTCTGAACATCTGGCTGACTGTGCAACAAACAACAACAACAATAATAATTAGAAACTTTGCCACACGTTTGGGTTAGAATGCAGCAAAAATTACTGGGAATACCAAGTTGACAAAGTTCTTGAAAATGAACAGGTCAAGATCTTGTGGAATTTTCGAATCCAAACAGACAGACATCTGGCCCACAACATGCCTGACATCACTATTGTGGAAAAAAAAAGTCTGGTTCATTGATATTGCAATACCAGGTGATGCACGAATTGAAGAGAAACAACTAGAAAAAATAACGAAATACCACGATCTGCAAGTTGAAGTTGAGCGATTGTGGAGGAAAAAAATCAATGGTTGTAAACAATAGTAATAGAAGCCCTTGGAGTAATACCCAAAGGGCTGCCTAGATACATGGAAATTTTGAACTTACCAAATCTGAATATTCTGACTTTGCAAAGAACCACCTTATTTGGAACTGCCTATATACTCAGACTTTACCTTAACAGCTCTTAGGTTCTTGGTTAAGACTTGAACTATAGTCCTAGACTGTAAATCGAATCGAAGATTAAATCAATAACAACAACAACAACAACAACCATCCAGATTTGCCTATCCCAGCTCCTTGGAAATACTCAATACATAGATAAAAGTGTCAAACCAGTCTGAACATCTGGCTTAATATATAATAATAATAATTTGGAACACAACATGCCAGATATCACCGTTGTTGAGGGCCGAAGCATATAATTTATTGATATCGCTGTACCAGGAAACGCCAGAGTCGAAGAAAAAGAACTGGAAAAAATCATGAAATATCGCGACCTGGCCATTGAAACTACACGGTTATGGATGAAACATGTAACAGTGATACCCATTGTTATCGGCGCACTTTGTACCATGTCCAAGAATTTTACAAAACACATCAAGAAATTGCAGCTTCCTGCAATAACACCAGCAGAACTGCAAAAAACTGCGCTACTCGGAACATCGTATATTTTAAGAAGATACTTGATTGATACCTAGGACGCTGGCAGTAACCCGTATCAACTATTAGCACCAGTCAATGGTATTTATGATACATTTTTAAACGTTCAGTTGACTGAGTTTCATGTTTAATGGATAATAATAATAATAATAATAATAATAATAATAATAATAATAATAATAATAATAATAATAATAATAATGAGAGCCACTTATTTTGTGTGAGAGACAACTAAATAATTTGAAAAATAAATAAATAAAAAATATGCAGGGTTTGGACTTGGGGAATGGTGGCATATAAATACAATAAATAAACGATACAATAATAAAATCAAGAAAATAACCCCATATTGAAAGGAAGGAATAGTTATCCATACATTATATCAAAACACATTTCTTAGGCACTTGGTTTACATACATCATTTAGCACGCATACTGTATACTAGTTTAGTGGCTCAATAGTTCACCATAATTCTAGAGAAATAATATGTTGAATCCTTAGTATCACATATATTGAGTTGAATAGTCTATATGGCATTCCTTTCATGGCCATCAAAACTTATTGTACCTAGAAAGCTTGGGTTAGTCTCTATTGTTTTTATTAATAGAACTCTGATCCTTCTGGAATGTGAATCGAGAAAACATGTTGTACTATTTTCATTCTCCAAGCAACTGTTGTTGAGTGACATTATCAGTTGCAATTATTAAATGGTACACTATGAAAACATTTATTACCACTAACTGCATGAATGCGTCCAAGTTCTTCAGATTACACCACTACATATTTCTAGAGCTGAAGGGTCAGATAATTGGGAATGACCATAAAAGGGAAAAATGGTAAAGAGGGCAAACCTGATCCTTTATCAGAACAATAGTTTAATATTTCTAAGTCCCTGTGACAAAAAAAAATATCTAGATTTAATCAAGACTTATAAGTTTCCAATATTTTTAAAAAATAAAGAAGAGTAAACATTTTTCCTTACATATCAAATTCAACAATTAGTCTGAATTTCCAAGCCTTTTCTGGCATATCTCTTCTGTCATTTATTTTCCTGGAATAAGGAATTGTTGGGAAAAGCTTGAGCAGAGTTTGTTTTTCCTTCCTGCCTATGTTCCAAATCAATACATGAACAAAAAACTGTAAATTAAAAAAAAAGGGAACAGAAAAAAATCGCACTAGAGCAATGCTAGAGGAGAATAAAGCTTGGGAATACAGAAGTACATGTGTATTCTTAAAAAATATAGAAAACTGCAAACTTCCATATTCAATATTTATGTCTAGAAAGATTAATAGCATGCAATTTATAGAAATAATTGTAAATTATTCTTATAAAAGATTTGAGGGATTACACAAGGAATTCCATATATATCATACAAGGAACTCCGTAAGTCCATATCTTCTTCTCACTATGTTCAAGAAAACACGGCTTATATGTGTTTGTATGTGCGCATTGAGTTTTGTATAGATTCATTTGTATTCACTATTATTTGATACTTGTTAATATACGTTGTTTAGAACGTGATATTATTAATATATTTATGAACTTGTGACCAATTCATTTATGTGATGTATTTCCAAAAGATTTCCCACCAATAATTAAATTGGGAGGTCTGCTCTTCATAGTTTTTATATTGTTGTTAAGCCACTTCTTTTACTAGCTAACATAGTAAACATGTGCATGACTTAAATTTTAGACTACATAAGTTCTGTTTGAACTGCATGGTCTTACATTTGCCAATTTTTCAAAATAATAAGCGGGACCTGAAAGCATCAGAGAATTAACCTACCATTTTTGTAACCCCAACTCCTATGCATCAGGAATAGAAGATAGGCTTATCTCCAAGAAACCGACTTTAGTTTTATCCCACTTTTTTAGTAGATCAGTCTAGGACCCACACAATATTTTCCTACCCATCACAAAAATCTTTAGGTGTGAAGTGAATTAAGTTCACTTCCATAATTAGTCAAAATAATGCAACTTTAGGGCCTTCTTAAAGGTCACCAACGATTCTTAGACCTCTTTCTGCAGCAGTCCCCAACCTTTTTGTCACCAAGGACCAGTTTTCTGGAAAACAATTTTTCCACGGACTGGGGGGGGGATGGTTTTGGTTTTGCTTGCTTGCCCGCGGTTTACTTCCAGCTGTGTGGCCTGATTCCTAACAGACCAAGGACCGGTACCAGCCCAAGGCCCAGGGGCTGGGGATCCATCTTACAATATTTTGGTTGAGTACTCACAGAAGTTCAAACAGCAACTATAAGCAGCTCTCCCCCAAAGTGATCATGTAGAACAAGGTACTCTCTGGGGTAATTTGGATGGAGGCTTCTAAGGGCTTTCAAGATAATTATATTATGCCTCAAAGCAAACTGGCAACCAATCTAATCATTTTAATAGTGGAATAATCAGTCTCTTAGTCACTCTAGAGATCAACCAGCTCAATTAACTAGTTTATAATAAACTAGAATTAAAACTCATTGTAAGAATTGTTGCGAGTCGTACCTGAGACATATCTCAGCTGAACTTAATAGGCATATACTGTACTTTTTCACTATAGAGTGGCATTGTTGTATAAGAGTAGCGATGGTGGACAAGCTTTATTTTGCTTATAAGCAGATTTTTTAGCAGATGAGTGCATCACATTTAAGTGGTATCATAAGGCATTCAGCTGTTTTTAAAATGGAAGATTATGGGGAAGGAATCACTTGAGATATCAATTATGCAATTAATACTTATTTAAATTCCTTACATTTAATTGATATAATTACACTTAGTATATGGGACTACCAGATCTGGGCTGCAAAACTCCAGATGGCCACTAGATGGCAAAATAATAGGTTTTTAATCTGCATATTTGCCACCTAATTCTGGTGGTACTATTATTAGATTGGAGGAAATACCAGGATCAAAAACCAGAGTTGAACGGAACCTCAGAGGCCCTCTAATCCAATATAGTGCTCAGTACAGATCCACTATGCATTTCAGACAGTCACCAACCTCTTTTCAAAGTTCTCCTGCGATGAGGAACACAGCACCATGAAACAACTTATTTGATTGGTTAACAGTTCTTAACATTAGAAAGCTCTCTAATATCTAACCTGAATTTATTTCCCCTTAGTTCCAACATATTCCTCTCAATCTTTTGCAGGCTAAACATATCCAATTCCTCAAGTTGCTCTTCACGCTACTTTGTGCCAGCCTCCTCATCAGACATTCTTACAGTCAACTTCCTTTTGTCAACCAAAGATTAGCAGATCCCTTTGTTTCTTCTTTCACCTTCTGACAAACGAAGTTGTCAGTAAGGGAACACAGGAATTGTTGGACCTCTGTCTCTTCAGAGTTAGATTTCCAGCTGGAATTTAGAAACCTTTCATTGTTGTGATCATATGCCTTCTTTGAAAGTTGGGTCATCTATTAAAGAAAGGCCATATCTTCTGCTTGCCCAAGCCATCTATAATAAACTTACACAAAAATTCACTTTTGTTTCTCTAGGAGTATCTAGATGGAGTCTGATACGAGTTTTATTCTGTTCATCAATTTGATCCAGTTCAAATCTTTTGGGAAAACTGAATCAACTTGATTCACAGCTTTAATTTGATAATTCAATATGACATTCTGTTTTGCTTCAGAAATAACATTTAATTCGGACATTAAATTAAAGCATTTTCAAATTGAATGAGAATTTTCCATAGCCTTATAAATAATATTTCCTGGCTTGTAAAAATATTTTTGCATGCTATGGAGAAATTTGTATTTTTAAAGGTGAAGTGTTGATTATAAAACAGGCATATATATATATATAGATATACTCTTGCAACATTGAGGACCAATTGTGCATCTATTGTGTACAAAACAATATTCCGAGAATTAAAATAGGAGTCATTCTCCTGATAATATATTATTAATGGGAGACACAAAGTTTCAGAGCAACCATGAGTAGAATCTGGGATGTGTGATAGAAAATTTCTCCCCAAATTGACATTCCTCTTAGGTTAAACATTCATAAATTCATTATATTCTACCAAAAGAATATGTTCTCAACATTTCAGCATTTGCCCATCTGATTTAATACTGTTAATTATTGCTTCATTTTGTATTATTTCTTGCACTATGTTGTTACATAGCTACAAATATGTTTTAGGATTATTCTTAAAGAGACAAGCTTTTTAAAATGTTACTGTATTTAGAAATAGTCATTTTTATTTTCTTGTTTTTGGGCACTGCCATGAATTGAAATGAGAAAGATGTTTTTCAGTTCCTAGGCAACACTTGTTCATAAGAACCTGCATTAAGTTTCATTTGCACCTTGAAAACAAACATATGGAGTAGATGGTCATTATCACACAAATATTAAATAATATCCTATATTTTATATTCCTATTACATATACATTATCCTATTTGTAAATTTATGCTTTTGATTGCCCGGTATTCTTTTAATAAATTATAATCTTGCTACTTTAATCATTATGCTATATACTTGCCAGATCTTTTTGAATAATATTATAATATATATTTAAAATATTTATGATTTCTGTTGTGCTTTTAAATCATAGGATAATTTTAACACAACAGACAAAAATAAATGTATATTTCCATTGGTTTATATAGTAAGTTTGACTCCTCAATTCAAAGACTCGTGCAGGTAGTTTATTTGGCAATAATAAGAAAGCCCTGGCATTTTTTTTTTCAAGATGTATTGTCTACAATGCAGCCTATAGCCTTGAGATTTCCTCGTAGTCTCCCATCCAAGTACCTACATACAGTTATGGGAGAAGAGACTGTCAAAAAAGTCACCTATAAATCTAATATAAAACTATATGGCTATTTATTAGAATGAAATAATTGGCTATTCTAAATTCAGCACTTACTAATAATTCTGAAAGATTACAGTATTGCTTGCTATATATAGAAGTCAGACTTGAGCTGGATATTAACTTAAAAGAGGATTAATTACATTTTGGAAATTTTATTAATGCCATTTATTAGTATATGTTACAGAAAATTAATTAATATATGTTTACAATACACAAAGAATAGAAATATTAGATTCCATGAGTTTTATTTAAGTTCTTTCCTATTAAATGGTCTGCTATACATGAGGAGCAGGACACTGCATGAAGACTGATACTTCTGAGTGTAAAAACAAATGTATGAATGCAGATAACAAAAATCGACATGGATAGTATGGAGAACAAATGCTTAACAAGGTATTTTTATAAACCTGGCAGATCAGTAACAACAAATAATAGAAAGAAGCGTACCTTGTCCTTGAGGAATTCCATAAAACTCAGCAGCTATTCTTGCTGCCTCTTTACGATTCCCCTTTACAATATAGAAATGACTGAGTATTGCAAGGCTGATTTTTACAAAAAGTTTAAAGCAGAAAAGTGAAAGTATTGTAAAGTAGACATTGGATAGTTGTTGGGCAAAAGGCCGATTTTCCTCTACAACAGTCATTGCTGCACAAGAGTCTTTGTCAGTGTTTAGAAACAGCTCTGAAATATGTTGCTAAGATCATATGGCTCCAGCCAGACACTCCTAGGGAACAGCTGGTCCTGAGGAAAGAAAATATCAGCTGGTCATGATGTGTGCAGCTCAAAATATGAGGATTATTTATACTGTAAATAGCATTGAGTTCACTAGCACTCCCACTAGCTTGATGGTATTTAACTGAAGAATACATACAAACAGCTTCAAGAAATCAATTATAAGGGGCTAGTTTAAAAGGATCAATAAGTGCAAGTACATCAGGTTTTGTGCTGTTGAAGAAAGGATCTCAAATGGTATATTTACATTATATAACGTCAGAAGGAAGAGCAGCCAAAATGTACCATTCTCAGTCACAGTTCAGCTAGCATTCAATTCTTTCTCAAGATATTCTAGCTCCCATTGTTCTTTTTAAGTATGCTGTATCCATGAGAACTTCTGCTTCATCGATCAGCTATACCCATTTGAATAGCATAAAGCATACCGTGTTTCCCCGAAAATAAGACCCTGTGTTATATTTTTTTGAACCCTGAAATAAGCGCTTGGCCTTATTGCCATGCAATCAAAAGCCCGATTGGGCTTATTACCAGGGGAAGTCTTATTTTTGGGGAAACAGGGTATTAAAATGCCCATTATGAGCTGTCACTGTTTTTTTAAATCTTTGGCCAAGGTGAGAATGTTCTCAATTAGAGTTACTCATACAGATACAAGTATACCTACTCTGATACAGGATTGTCTATTCTTATATTGCTGTGCATAGTCATGGTTTTTCTCCATGGTCTTAATTTTACTCACCAGAATTTTGGGTAGGATTCCTTAATACCCTCAAAGGATGGTATGGCTGTTGATGCTGAATAGATCTTTTTGGATATATTCTACTGCTTATGTTATTATAATTTTTAAATGTATATGGGACTCTTCAAAATGAAATTTTCCTTGCAACTTAAGTTGCTGAAAACTCCAATAACAAAAGTTAAAGAACACAGTAAAAGATTAAGGAAAAATTAAATAAAAGAAGATCAAACTAATGACAAAAGATATAGTTACCAGCCTCAGAACTAACAATAAAGCTATTGTGGTGGATATATTCTGCCTTTGGGACTGACTATCAACAATAAATGAATCAGCAGTCAAGAAATATGCAGCAGACTAGCCCTTAATATAGTAGCAATGAAGGCCTTGGAAAAGATCAATATGTCAAGAGATACCAATACCTACAAAGATGGGGATCATGCAGGCAATGTTTTTCTTGTAATGCTATATAGAGGCAAAAGTTAAGACTGGAAAACAAGACAAAAACAGTCTTGACACTTCTGCGGACTAATGAGAATTCACACTGAGAGCCAGTTTGATCTAGTGGTTAAGGCACTAGGCCAGAAAGCAGGAAACCATGAGTTCATGTCCAATTTAGCCATGAAAGCCAGTTGGGTGACTGCACCAGCCACTCTATTGCAGCCCAACCCACCTCACAGATGGTTGGGGGAAAACTAGGAGAAGGAAAAAGTATTAAATATGTTTGCTGCCTTGAGTTACTTGTATAAATACATACACACATACATACTACACATCTCTGAAGTAGTGGGAACAGCACTGTGGCAGAGATAGATGGCCACATGATGAATTCTGGCCATGGAAAATTCTCTGGAAAAAGGAGAGACAGATTGTCCACATTGCAAAGCTGGCTGAGGAATTCTGGGAGTTGAAGTCCACAAGTCTTAAAGTTGCCAAGATTGGAGACCCCTGTTCTAGATGGCTGCTTCTAATGTAGCCTATATGGATAAGATTTGCTGAGTCTCATTTCTAAATTGCTTTTAAAAGTTGCTTCTTAACTGCTTTTTAGACACTTGGAACCTTTGAAATGGCAAGTTTTAGAACACCAGGGGAGTTTTTTTCAATCCTTAATGAAAGTAATTTTAAATAAAAGGTTAATAAAGATTTTAAAAAGAATTCTTTATGTTGGAATGAACAACAAAAGGGTATTCAGAATGCTGATTTTGGAAGGTTATAAATGGACTAAGAGTCCAGATGAATTTGAAATAATTATAAAATAAATTAATTAGTAATTAATTATAACAGTGGTTCTCAACCTTCCTAATGCTGCGACCCCCTCCCCACGCGCGATGAATTGACAAAGGGGGCGTGGCACAGGAGTGAAATACTCCCGGTTCGCTCGTACCTGTCGGTCGCTGTAGAGCCGGTCGCCAAGGTAGCGCGAGGAGCCACCCACCCGCCCTGACGCCGCCATTTGGGTTCTTTTACCCTCTGTGAATGCACAGAACGCTTTGCGCATGCGCAGAGGGTAAAAGAACCCAAATGGCGGCATCCGGGTGGGTGGGCGGCGCCTCGCGCTACCTTGGCGACCGGCTATACGGCGACCAACAGGTACGAGCAAACCGGGAGCATTTCACCCCTGGCGTGGCACCAAGATGGCGGGCTAGCGTGCGCTTAGGCGACCCCCGTGAAAGGGTCGTTCGACCCCCACAGGTTGAGAACCGCTGAATTATAAGAATCTTCTAATGAAAAAATGATGATGTTTTGAATTCTTTAAAAAAAAACATAAGATAGGACTTTGAAGTTGGATACTAGAAGGAACCAGAAGGAACTAAAGAGTATAATTGACAATAACACTTAAATTTTACTTACTAATATAGAATGGAGTAGATCAGATGTATTAGAGGATATTTGTGAAAATGGACCCATGTGTTAATTTTAAAAATGTCTGCCACTATACATAATGTACAGTGTTTAAAAGATATTATGGAAAAGAAACATGTTTTATTGGACAAGACTGAAACTGATCTAAAAGCAGATGTAAAAGTGACAGGTACAAGAATGATTCAGAAAAAGACGGAATGGGACAACTTGCCCCAGCCAACTTGCTGTGGCTAACTCGCCATGGCCAACTCACCATGGCCATTTCGCCATGGGACAACTCGTTGAGGGACAATTTAACAATTCTATTTAATTATTTAAAATAAAACGTTTTAATTTTTGCCATTCACATTTCATTCTGTCCTTCCTTTTGCATCCTTTTTTAAATGATTCTATTCCACCATTTTTTTTTTATATTAGTGTAACTATTGTCCCGCAGCGACTTGGCCATGGCAAGTTGGCTGCGGCAAATTGTCATAGACCCGGAAAAAGATGCTACAATGGATATACAAATGAAATTTGCTGATAACTTCATAATCGAAATAGATTTATAAATAGCAAACCAAGTGTGACCTGGATAACTCTCCTATATTTGATTTACAAAAGTCTTGCTAAAGCATTGAAGCGTTTTGTGGGAAGAGACAAAGAAAAAATGAAAATAAATAAATTCTAGAACAATATTTGAGAGATTAAAGTTCAAGATTGTTAAAAGGAAGGAAGGTAATGCTGGTTTATATGATCAAGATTAAAATAGGTATGTTAACTGTGATAATCCTTATGTACAGTATAAAGAGAAATTATACTGTATTTGCATAATATACAGCTTTCTTGAGGCAGGAAACTTGTTTTAAGGGAAATCCACTTCAGTAGTTGAGGGCTAAATGATAGTTCCAATGTCTTTATGATTTCATTCCTTTTTATCCCAAGCTGTCCTTTATTTGACATCTGTTTACATTCTGTCTTGGAGCAATAGTTGCCAAGCATTCCAGCAATATCAGATCAAAATGACCGATGACTTATCTATACAGATAATCCTCGACTTCCAAGAGTTTGTTTAGTGACCAAAGTTGCGGCACTAAAAAAGTGACTTATGATCATTTTTCACACTTATAACTATTGCAGCATTGCCATGGTCATGTGATAAAAATTCAGACACTTGGCAACTGACTCATATTTATGACTATTGCAGTGTCCCAGGGCCATGTGATCACCTTTTGCAACTTTCTGACAAGCAAAGTCAATGGGGAAGCCAGATTCACTTAATAACCATGTTACTAAACAACTATGGTGATTCACTTAACAATTGTAACAAAAAAGGTCCTCAAATGGGGCAAAACTCACTTAACCAATGTCTTGCTTAGCAACATAAATGTTGGGCTCAATTGTAGTCATAAGTTGAGGACTACCTGTATGTGGTGAAGGAAACACGCTCTTAATCAGATGAAGGTCACAGAAGAAATAAATTTACTCTTAGCTACCCTTTAAAAAAAAAAAGCTGACACCAATTCTATTTTGGACTTTTCTGCAAATTTCAGGGTGGGAAAGAAGCAGCTGAAACATGGGAGAATAAGTTAAGGACAACAAAAGCAAAATTGTTTCACTAAGACTGTAGTGGAAAGCAGGATAATTAATATTCACCGGAATGAAGAGGAAATTGCTCCAAGAAGAAAACTAACTGAAATACCACAAGGAGAATTAGGCAACCATTTCTTCTGAAACTCTATGGATATGTTTTCTCTAAAGATATTCTAATGTTCATCCCTCTTCCAACAAACTCTGGAAAAATCTTCTTGAAAGATTGGATCGAACTATTCCTCACAGATACAGAAAAGGCACTATTGTGTTCTTGGACACTCCACTGCTAGCGAAGGAGGAACACTTTTTTTCTTGCAGAATTACCTCACAAACATAATTTGTTGCAGAATCACACACACAGATATGTTGTGACTATAGCCCTAAGAATGTACAAGTCAGCTGTCATCAATATCTTATGTCTATTGTTCCACTCAGTTTCCATCTGTCGCTGGCTGGGTAGCAAAGAAATTGTTCACTGGTGTATCATGCCACATGGAATTTTGTGAGAGCTTTCTTTCCCCCCTAGCATTAGGTTCCTCTCTACATGTAAAAAATGTTGGACTATTTTCTTTTTTAGAGGACCTCAGTTGTACTTCCTGCTCTGTACTCTGGTCTACCAGCTATTATCAGTGTGCATGTGTAAATTATGTTTGTTGTGTACTCTGGCTCCATTTGTCTTTAGTAAAAGCCAATTCCTTTGCAATGTTATTGAAACAGATTTTCCAGTAGCTTGGTCAATATGTAATCATAGTCAGATCTTCAAAACCTATAGCTAAGAACTATTGCTTTAATATATAAATAAGAAGCCAAAGCACTGTGTCTTTGTTGGCAAAACTTTAGGTATGTTAAGACAATCTGAGCTGTAATCTCCAGATCAACAGGAGATGGCAATTAATAGTTTTCTGCACTTCTTTGCTACCATCTGGTGTTTATTTGGAGTTGTTCTGCTAAAATATGTTTACTCCATATTAATTCATCAATGTCTCACATTTCATCACTGCAGTGTCTTCCAGATTTTCTGGGTAACTCCTAAACCAGTTTAGTGGGATTGACAGGAGTTCCCCTTTAAAGCATATGAAAGGTTGAGAAAAATTAAGAGTAAAATACAAAATCTATTTTATATGAACCGTGGTGGTGCAGTGGTTAGAGTGCAGTACTGCAAGCTACTTCTGCTGCCTGCCGGCTGCCTGCAATTTGGCAGTTCAAATCTCACCAGGCTCAAGGTTGACTCAGCCTTCCATCCTTCCGAGGTGGCTAAAATGAGGACCCAAATTGTTGGGGGCAATATGCTGACTCTGTAAACCGCTTAGAGAGGGCTGTAAAGCACTGTAAAGCGGTATATAAGTTTATTGCTATTATAACTGTGCTTTATATTTGTGAGACAAACCCCTCCCCATCTTTCAGCTCATGGAGACTTTTTCTCCCCCAAAAGTATTTAGGATTACATCTATAGTCTAACACTTACTTTGGCAAGCAGAAAGGTAAGCACCACCGGTTCCTGGAAAACTATTTGCCTCCATACTCGATTTCCATAGTTACTTTTGACACCATGAGCACTACAGTATTAATGCATCACAGTACTGTATTGAAAAATATCTTTTTAAAAGGAATATAAAGTTTCATTATTTAGTAACCTTGCAACCGAACTCTCCACGCCGAAGTTGGAGTCAGATTTCTTTTCCCTTTAAAACGCCTTTTATTGTGCTGAGAAAGATAAGTAGCAGCGTCCCCTGTCGAAAACTTTGCCATTTCAATGTCTGCTTGTTAACCGGGTTACTGCAGCAGAGAACATGGCCGGGAGGGGGGGAGGGAGAGGGGGAGCTCAACCAGAACTTCACAATAAGCTCCGCCTCGCTATTTTAGGTTGAGACATGCAATTCTTATTGTCCTCTCCATATTTCCAATGAGCTGCGCCCAGTGTCTTTCCAGTAGCATCCCAGAAATAAATAAGAGCAAGGCAGTTAAGAGCCTTTTGCGTCGCAAGGTGGTGAACTTTCCACTACGACCCTGCACGCGGCAGCACCCCTTTCCGAGGGAGAGGCAATTCACAGGCGATCCGGGCGGTTGTAGAGAAACTAGCGTTAACTCCGCCTTCTCCAACCAGCGCCTTCCAAAGGAGCTAGGGTAAAAATAGTCTCCCATGAGAGTTAATGCGTTGCGGTATTTAGTTTTCTTAGCAATCGTTCCGAAATAACTGCTTGCCCACCACCACCATCGGTAGAGGCTCGGGGAATGCTGTTAAGAACTCCATACATTCGGATAGCAGCGTAGCAAGCGATCTCAAAAATAAACTTTGGGCTGTATCAAGGGCAAATGCACTGGATTTCCCGATCTGGCAAAAGCTTGCTTCCTCAATTCGGCGTCCGCGCATGTTGCGTCCGGGGTCACTAACTAAGCTTGAAAAGCAGTATTTCGCCTCAGGAGGACTTCCGGTCACTCTTAACTTTCCTATCTCTATGGAGGAAGTACAGCAAAAGATGGATGCTGAGGCTCATGGGACTTGTAGGCAGTAGAATCGAGGGGATATTCCGCCTATGGGCGGGCTGAGGCGGACGGGTGCTCTTTGGGCCCTCCTCTCGCGGGTTGGCTGGGCGGGTCCGTTACCAGGCAAGGTGCTGCGTTGGGCCTCCCTTTCTCTTCAATCGCGGACAGCGGCGGTCCCAGCGGCAGCCTTTTCCTTTCGGATTCAGGTCCTAGTGCCTCTGCCTAACTCGAGCGTGCCTGTCTGCCTGCCTCCCTCTCCGTTACTCCGGAGCTGAGGCCTGGCCGGCCCGGAGGGCAAGAAGAAGAAGCGGGCAGTTGCTCGCTCGTACGCGTGTGTGTCGTGAGGGCTGGAGGGACGGCGGGGAGATGAACACCGTCCTAACTCGAGCCAACTCGCTCTTCGCCTTCTCGCTGAGCGTGATGGCGGCGCTGACCTTCGGCTGCTTCATCACCACCGCTTTCAAAGAGCGCTCCGTGCCCGTCAGCATCGCCGTCTCCCGTGTCATGCTGTGAGTGTGTGAATGAGGGAGGTCAGCGGCACAAGCGGCCCTTCTCTATCCCCGGAGATGGAGACCAGCAGCCCTTGTTCCGGCGTGAAGAGGGGGAAATGGAGGGAAAACACAATCGGATGCGCATTTCTTTAGGAATTCTTTAGGGCGTTTGTTAGTCTTTATGGAGCCATGATGCGCCAGCTGTCACAGAGTGACCTGAGTTTTCCGGGTGCTGAGTTGTATTGTGGAGTAACGCCCCCCCCCTCTTCGTTTAACCCGTTTTCTAAATATCTCCCCTTGCCCTGGTGCTTGCTTTTAATATAAAGCCTTTATATAGTCTCACAGGAGTTGATGGAGAATAATACTGAGATCAGAGTCTCCTCCTGTGATTGTTGACTGTTACATATTATTCCACTCCTTTAATATATAGCTGCTTAGTTCACATTTAAAGGAACTCTTTATATTGCCCTCGCAAACTTCTCTAGCTCTCTATTTTCTGTCAGTTAGGTCTTAATCTAATTTTTCTGTGGATTGTCAGTTTCAGAAGTGTGGCCTTTCCTTCCTGTTCTGTCATTTCCTTTTTCTTTAAGCCAATGAATGAACAACACGAACCCTCCAGTGCTGTAATCTGCCTTCTGGCAAGCTCCCTTGAGAGTGGATGCACAGAAAGGCAATTCAGTTTAAAAACATCAGTTGCTGCTTATATTGACAGCTTATTCGCTAAGAATATCCCAGTTTCTAAGAAGTTAGAAAAGTGTAAGATGGGTGTTGTCTTGTAATATCTTGCTGCACTAGCAAAATAAATCCTATTTAGATACACTTTTCTGAAAATTTCAGTAGACACGCTTATGAACTATGGATTTCAGATCTCATATACATAACATGGTTAAAGTGTGTCATGCTAACTGCACTGCATCAGTGAAGTGATGGAAATACAGAGAAAATACATTTATGATCTTTTTTTTATAGTGAGCCATTCGGGTGAAAAACGTAAAAATATGTCCAGATTCTCATTGTATAGTAATTGTATTAGTAAAAACTATAAGTGCTAAGAAAACTAAATTATATACTTGGCTATCACAGATATTGAATTCACATTTACTTGGCATGTTTTGAATAGTTTTTTTAAACAGCTCCTTAATTTAATGTTGATTCCCAGTTAACTAGCAATTTACATTGTATTGATTATACTGGATATTTATGATTGCTTACTTGTTGATTATAAGAAATATTTAAGATATTTTACAAAAGCATAAATTGTAATCTACAACTAAATGTCACATTATTTAGGGTTATTTAACAGAATAAATTACATCTAAAAGAGACAATGTTAGAAAGGAATAAATGAATAATATTGAATAATACTTTTATTTTATTTCATAGAAAAAATGTAGAAGATTTCACTGGACCAGGTGAAAGAAGTGACCTTGGAATCATTACTTTTGACATTAATGCAGATATCCTTTATGACAAATGTTAGCATTTAGAGTAGAATGTCTTGTTGGCTTCAACAGAACAGGTAAACTGACATCAACTCTTACCTCCTTCACTCGTAGCAAGCAATGTGAGGGACACTGCCTCCAAAATTGACAGATGTGAATATTAATGTGTGTACAAAACTCTACAATGTTTTTAATTTCAAACGTGATGGTCCATTCAGATGCTTATGGAAAAGGAGTTTCAAATTGGTTGTACTTTAAATCTTATATTGGGTTTTCTGCCATATATAATAATGGGAACTGAAAACTTGGGTTTTGCTTCCTCATTTATAAGAAAAGATGGAAGCAATAGTTAAGCATAATTCTTTGAAGTCATAACCATAGAACTGAATATAGCAAAGATGCAGCAGTAGTAGATTTATTTCTATGCAAGTTTAGTGAACAATATAACACCAATATTCATTTCTTTGGCTATTGTTTTGACTCTTTTTCCTGATGATCATGCTTACACTGTGCATACTTCCTGCATTTGACTGTCTGCTAACAAAGCTCAATGAACAAAGTAACACAGTTTTGCACATGGCAACTTGAAAGTTCAGCAACATAATAGCATTGCTGTTAATCATGTCTGTAAAAAAAGAGGAAAAATAGTCAGTTGCATTCATTGTAAATAGCAAATAGCAAAGAATGCAAAAAAAAAAAAGCAAATAGCACAGAATTCAAAAACAAGATAAATTGAAAAATAATAATCTTAATAACCAAGTAGATAACAGTCTTTTTTCTTAAGTACATAATGATTCTCATGCTTCCCCCTTTTCCCTTCAACTAGGTCTAATCAATGGCAGGAACAGATCTACTTGCTGTTTTATTGGATAATACCAGTCTCTATGGCATTGAGATTTTTGTAAAAAGCTAAGTACAGGATGTTAGAGTGCTCAAAACACAGTGTAATGAAATGGTCTTTTTCAGTTCCCAAATCAAAGTAAAATTGTGGACTGTATGTTCTGAACTTATAACATTCAAAATTCTCATTCTTAGTTCAGAATATTTTGTATACTTTTAGTGAGCACTTTCTCTGTTTTTATTTCTTCTCTACCAGCTTGTAACCAGCAGGGCTTTAGGGCTTGTTGGAATGCTTTGAGTTTGAATAATGTTCAGGCTTGCCAATCTGTGTGTATAGTTTTTTCTTTCTTTAAATAGCAGCTTGGCTTGTGGAGATTTGTACTGAATGTGAATGTTTTGAAAAGAGTCATATTCTGAAACAGCATATGTTCCTTATCTTTTTCACATCTGCAAAGTATATTTGATTGGAACGTGAAACAGTTATTTCTATATTTATCAGCAGAATATTCAACAAAGAACAATGTAAGTGTGCATTTAACAGTGAATAAATGGGAAATCATACTAGATTTCATGCTATTAGAATTACTGGTCTGCATAACAGTAATACATGGGCAGATATTTTACTTCTTACATTCTCCTCAATCATCAAAATAAATCTTAGAACATATTCTGGCAATAAGTAAAATGCAGCGGTTGATTATATTTTGAGGTAGTTCTTTGACAGGCTATTACATATGATGCATTGTAATTTGCACCATTTCATTTTCCTGAATTAACTATTTATTTATTTAAAAGAATTTATATGGCTGCCCACTCACTGTCAGTGACTCTGGGTGGCTTACAAAGATAAACTACAAAATGTGTATAAAAGTTTATCCATATTCTGAAAGTTAATTTACCTGACAGCTGTAGCTTGAATACTGTTTGAAAAGTTCTCTTAATAGAAAGGAAGCAATTTGGATTTCATGTATTGGCATTACAATACCGTCTAACTTCTGTTTCCAAAATTTAACTCATGGCTATCTTAATCAGAAAGGACAGCAACATTTTATATGATAGAGATTAGCCATTTAATCCTTCAAGTCAGGGGTCCCCAAGGGATCACCGCAGCCTGGTGCCGGCCACAGTCTATTCGGAATCGGTCATTTTGCATTTGTGAAAGTAGCGCACGCGCACGAAACCATCCCCTCTGTGCCCCCTTGCACCGCTACCACCACCAGTCTGCCGAGCCAGAAAATTTGGAGACCTTTGCTTCAAGTGGTCTTATAAAAACAGACTTCTGCATAGTTTTAATTTGCATAGTTTTAAATTTTTAACTACTTTTCTATTTTTTTTTTTTTACAATCTGTAGTCCACCATGACTTATTAAGGAGATGAGTGGCATATCAATTTAATAAATTAATTAACACCTAATCTTTCTGTTTACAATATTATGGCTTGAATCATGATATTGTCCATAGGATCATTGCAACTATTTATAATTTTTCTTCATTTATTATAATTTCCCCATGCCACTGTTTTCTTTTTTTATAAGAAACACCTTTCCTTAGAAAAAAGGGTCTAATATGATACTTCCATACTTTTGTACATTTTGACAGATACTGCTGTATTTGCACAGTAAATGTGTAAACATTTATTTAATTTTATTTTCTGAATAATGTAAGCAACCTTGAGTAAGGTACACCTACTGTAATAATGTTTTCATAGTGCTCACTTTTATACTAATATCTCAAAACAAATAGGCATTAGCATTAAGTATTTAGTTTATTTCTTTATTGATTTTTTATGATGCTTCCAGGGAAATTATATAGAAAAAAGTATGGCTACTGTTGTTATATGTAAATTCAACCATCTCTGTATATCCAGAGAAAGACAGTATATAACAATGTATATGAGACAACAATGTATGCTAGATGAAACATTTTTAATCTCTTTGGTGATGTTATAGTTTTGCTGAAATAAGTAGTAGTTATTTTTTGGCTCAGAAAAACAGTTCTAATTCTAGAAACTCTTAAGATAATATTTTCAAGTGTTACTTCCAAGCTTTTAATGGTCCTAAAAAATGCTGCACTTCAAGAGTACAAGAGTAACCTGCAAATTGCATGTGGCCTCCTTTGTTTTTTTAAATGACAATTTTATTGATTTTCATGTAGTAGACGAGTATAAAATCAGAACTTATAAAAAGTATTAAAACAATTGAAGGTAAACCATGCATATAAAAGATATAAAATAATGATATCGCAAAGAAAAGCAAGTGAGAAAACAATACATAAATAAGATTTTAAGCAATGCATTTTTTCCTTTTTAAAAGTTTTATGTATTTTTAATCATCATCATTATTTAGAATATGTCCCTCCAACTCTCAATTGCCCGTGCATATGTGGATAGGAAGCCCTTCAAAAAAACCTTTTCTGCTTCTGTTTCAGTGGTTCCATACAGCTTGATATTAAACATATTTGTTTAATTTACTTTAAATGTTGCAGAAAAGATTTAAAAATTGCAGATTAATCCTCTTATGTTCCACTTCCAAGTGCACTTCTGCATTGTACTTATTAGCTGACTTTATTTAAAATTGTACTGTGAACAAAATCATCCAATGTTTCTATATTCTGCTTTCTTAAGATATATTATATTGGTTTTGTTGATAATAACTTTTTAGTTTTAATTGTAGGCATTGAATCAAGTTGTCCTTTGGGACAAAATTATCTTGAGAGGAGATAACCCAAAGCTGCTTTTGAAAGATATGAAATCAAAATACTTTTTCTTTGATGATGGAAATGGCCTCAAGTGAGTAAATTTCCCCTTACATTATTTATTGATATATATTTGTGATATATATACCCCAGGATAAAACTATAAGCAGTCTTATACAGTCTTCAACAGTATATTTCTGTTACATCTGAGCCTCTTCAGCAGAATACATGTAATCCTTAACAACAATAATTGGGCCTGGAATTTTCATTGCTAAGCAATGCACTTGTAAAGTGCAACATCATGCGATTGTATCACTTAGCAATGACAATTCTGGCAGTCCCCATTGCTGTGGTTAAGCAAGGATCACAAGTCATTAAGCAAAGACCACCTTGATACTGCCAGCTTCTAACAAATGAGGTCAATGGGTAAGCCGGCAGGAAGTTGCAAGCATAAGCATAGCTGGGCCCCATGGGGATGGCTGCTGCTTCCTGTGGGAAGGTGCGCAGGTAACTGCCACAGTGCTGCAAAAGTGTGGCTGGCAGACAGGTGGGTACCACAGTGTGCAGACTCGTGTAATTCATAGCCAGGCTTTTCAGGAGATAAAGTGTAGGAGAGCAACTTACAAGAGTGACTTATAACCTTCCTGCCAGCTTCCCCATTAATTTTGCTTGTGGGAAGCTGTCAGGAAAGGTCACAAAATGGTAATCATGTGACCATGGGACACTGCAACTGTCAAAAGTGCAAGCTGGTTGCCAAGCACCTGGATTGCGATCTAATAACAGCTGTTGTACTGGGATGCCTAGAACTTTGAGGACTGGTCATAAGTACTGTTGTTCAGCACTGTCATAACTTTGGACAGTCATTGAATGAGTGGTCATTAACTGAGGACTACCTGTAAATAGATACTTTTTCTTTCGAGATAATTCATGTTGACCATCTATTTATAAATGCTGCAAGTATCTACTGCCGTGATGGCGAACCTATGGCACGCGTGCCGGAAGTGGCACGCAGAGCCATCTCTCCAGGCACGCGGAGCCATCGCCCGTTGCTCTTCCGGGTTCTGGTGCACCAGCCAGCTGGTCTTCACGCGGGAGTGCCAGAAACCGAAAGAACAGTCACCCGGTGCGCATGCACTCGCCGGGAAGATGATCTTCCTGTTTCCAGTGTGCGCATGCACGCTGGCCACTTGGCCTGGTATCTGGTGCGCATGCGTGTGAAGAACAGCTCATGTGCCCAAAGACGCGGAGACAGGATCCCGGCTGTCGCTTCCTAAGGGAGCAGAGCTGTCAGCCAGGACCGGCCGGCTGGGGCTTCCCTCCCTCCCCGCCTGAGCGGGCTTCTTGCGCGGCCCCAGTCCTCCAGCCCACAGTGACGTGCGTCCGCAGTCCAGAGCACCTGGCTGGCTCAGGCACCCCAGAAGAGAAGCAGCAGCAGCGCTGCTTCTTCTTGGTGGCGGGCAAGGGCGGCGGTTCTCCAGAATCCCGGCTGCAAGCAGCAGAGTGAGAATTGTTGCTCAGCCTCAGGAGAGCAGCAGGGGCACGGCTGCTTGTTCTCGGTGGCTGGAAGGGGGGGATTTCTCCTCCAGCATCCCGGGCACAAGCAAGAAATCCCCCCCTTCCAGCCACCGAGAACAAGCAACGCTGCCGAAGGAGCGGAGTCCGTGCCAAAGGAACGTCTGCAAGAGACGTGCTGGCCGGGAAGCGGGTGCGCTCCCTTGGGAGAAGGGGGGGGGGGGGGCAGCGCTGGCTTGTTCTCAGTGGCTGGAAGGGGGGATTTCTCCTGCAGCATCCCGGGCACAAGCAGCAGGGTGGAATCGCTGCGCAGCCCCAGGAGAGCAGCAGGGGCACGGCTGCTTGTTCTCGGTGGCTGGAAGGTGGGGGGATTTCTCCTCCAGCATCCTGGGCACAAGTGAGAAATCCCCCCCCCCCTTCCAGCCACCGAAAA
>QLTV01004297.1:4104275-4125429 GCA_003457575.1 Thermophis baileyi | reverse complement strand
TCAGAGCTGAAGACGCTACTTGGATGAGAAGCAAAATGACTTCAAAGAAAAAACAAGAAAGTCCAGTTGCCCCCTGAAAAAGCACCTTTGAGAAATTGGGACGGTTGGTTACGGAGCGTACCTAAGGAAGGAAGCAAATGCATTGCACACGCTCAGTGACTAGGCGTCGTGATGAGCCCGGCGGAGCAGAAATGAGGTCTTTCTGAGGACTCTTTGGGCCCCCACTGAAGCCGAGGGTGAAAGACAACAAACAGAACCCGAGGGGGGACAGGGAGTGCTGCCGCCGGCTGGGGAATGGTGGTTCTCAGCAGGGAGGAGCCCAGGCAAGGAGCCGCGCGTTTGGAGCTTCCCCGGCCGGCGAATGGCGCTTTCGAGGTGGTGGGGCTGAGAGAGCTGCCGCCGGCTGGGGAATGGCTGCTGCCTTGTCTCGCCAGGGAATGGGCCGGTATCTGGTTGTCCTCCGGTAAGAGTCGCACCGGCCCTCTTGGAAGAAGTGGGGGGCGCATGCGCGTGGGCGGGGCGCACGCATGTGCAGTGTGGGTTTGCATGTGTGCATGCGCAGTGCGGGGCGTATGCGCGGGGAGAATGCAGGGAGGGTCGTGCGCACATGCGCAAATGGCATGCATTGCATTATGGGTGCCGGCGAGCGCAAGAGCGCTCGCGCGCTTGGACTTTTGGCACGCAACGCCAAAAGGTTTCGCCATCACTGATCTACTGTATCTCTAATATAATTTACAGAAGTTCTCTTTATGTATTTGATAGACTTGCTTATGAATATTAACCTGTCTTGAAGTGAGTTCCCCCGCATTACATGACCACAATAAAGAGGTGCAGGTTTCATTGTTTCTCAATATGAAAACTGAACATTACAGTTCATAATCAAATTCTTATTAAATTGAATTAATGAATTTTTTATGATGACATGCATATAAGGCTATGCAAAGCATTTAAAGGCATGTTTCCTGAAATGTAAAGTCACAAACAAGGTGCTTCTCAAAGGTCTGACAAAGGTTGAGTTGCTTCAAGGGCATTCCTGGGTATATGTACTTGTTTGTGTACAGACAGAAGCCTGAGTGAATGTGCATGCATGTGCATGAATAAATTAAGACCCTTGAATCAGCCACACCAAGTGTTCTAGAAATATTGATGCCTTAACACTTTGAGGAGGGGCCCTTACACAAATGCCATTTTATGACACACCCCTTTTGAATGATTTGCATAGCAGATGCATTATTTTACTTACTGTAGCTTTTCTTGTAGCTTAAAGTAATTAAATGTTTCTTTTAACTCTGTTCTAATTGCAGGGGCAACAGGAATGTCACTTTGACTCTCTCATGGAATGTTGTACCAAATGCAGGAATCCTACCTCTTGTAACAGGAGCAGGGCACATATCTGTTCCATTTCCAGATACTTATAAAACGGCCAAAAGCTATTAAATTATTGGGCTGTACCTTGAGTAACATATTTTTATACTTGTACATTATAAATTTTATCAATTTTTAGTCTCTTGCCCGCTGCAATTCAAAGGTACTGTACTTAATTTCTTTAGGCTTAGCTGAGAGGGAGGGACATTTTGTCAGATTTGCTTTCAGTTAAAAAAGATGAAATTCCAATCTCGAGGAAAGGTGGTTGTTTAAATTTGAGCAAATGATTTTGTGTTTACTATTGGGAGAAAAATACCTTTCTTATGAATAAACTTTTTGAAATCAGAAACAGTTTGGTTTGGTATAGTATGAGTTATTTTTTTCTTCCATTCTCCTATCTATGCATCCTTATTTGAAATTTCAGTATTGCCACCATGGCATATTGTTATGCAGAAACAAATTTTGAGTAACTTTACTCAAATGGAGCATTTACTGAAACAAATTCCTTTGTAAAAATCTTTTATAAAAGAAATGGAACATGAACAAACTTTCTTAAAACGATGCAGCATCCTTTTTAAAAGAAAAAAAAATACTTCACAGTTTTTAGGAGTTGCATTCCGGATTGATATTGGTACAAAAAATTCAGGTGGCCTATCTTTGTGGAATCAATTTTGAATCTGATCTTAGGGCAAAGATTAAAGTAGCTTTCACAAAAGCTGTGGTGATTGACATTAGAGAAGATACACCATGAGATATATCATTTAATTTAAAAACTGCAATTCTTAGATAAAACTGAGCGAAAATTCAACTCATGCAGTATTGACTATGTAAAATATTTTTTATTTTGTTAAAAAATCGTATTATACTTTCCATTGTTTTACTTGTTTCATTTTTGTTTTGCTCTTCAAAGCAGTAATCAAACTATCTAATCTGATTCCTCATTTATTTGGACAGTATTTTTAATTCATCCCTATTGACAAATGAGATATTTAAAAATTACACATTTTCTCTTTTATCAATTACACTACTTACATTATACTCCATCTAACACACTTCAAATAACACACACAATTAATTAAATCTTAACATACCCCAATCTTAATATAGTGTCAGAGGCTTGTAGAATCTCTCTTACCCACATGTAGCTTGATAGATCAGAATAAACAATTTTTTCTGCATACATGCATAGATGAGGGACAAAGTATGTATAAATTCTGAAAAAGTATATTTTCTGAACCATTTCAACACTTGCCATGATTTAACCTTTAGATTTTAGATTTCTCCAAGGCACTGTTGCTTATTGTGTCTAAGGAAAACCTTTTGGTTGCATAGAATCATTTTATTTCACTTCAGACACTTCCCAAGTGCCTGCTTTCCTTTTTTATAGCATTTTTTGGTCCTAGAATATGCTAGTCATTCTTTTAAACATTTCATCCTTATATCACTGCATCTTTATATTACAATGAGCATGAACAAAAGCCTTAA
Organism: Thermophis baileyi; assembly: GCA_003457575.1. Taxonomy (NCBI): domain Eukaryota; kingdom Metazoa; phylum Chordata; class Lepidosauria; order Squamata; family Dipsadidae; genus Thermophis; species Thermophis baileyi. Next base: position 4,122,579 of record QLTV01004297.1, on the reverse strand, counting down.
TGTGATTAGGTACAGGTTACTTACTATAAGTGGTCTAATTAGTGTTAATGTTTTAGCATACGTATCTAAGGGAGATTAAAAACCTGGATGGAAGGTTACTAAGAGCCCTGTTTAAGAACTGGCTTATGCCGTGTCTAGAAGTCACAAAAAAGCCCTTCTATAAAATGAGTTCATTCAAATAGTTCTTATTGGTGCCCCATAATTCATAATATTGTGGCCCTCAGAAACACAGAGTAGCAGCTCATTACATAGGATTGCATAATAATCCTATGTAAGATGATTCAACCACAGTAATTTCCTATTGAGCAGGTTTATATTTCTGAAAGAATGATTTGGAGGCAGTATCAGATGTTTACAAAGTAGTAAATATCTCTGGAAATGCATTTGCCACTTCTTAGTAGTCTGTATAGGGGCCAATCTAGAATGCTGCCTGTTTAGTCCAATGGCTATTCTGTGTGCTTCTTCTGGATGTGTCCTCCAAAGAACCCTAATTCAGATAAGTCTGATGCTGTCCACTCTTGAAGGTAGTCCATACAAGAAACACAGAAATAGATACTACTTCATCTTCATTGTGAGATTACAGTAATAGAATCTTGCAAATCTGAAAGTATTTCTTCCTCTCCTTTTACTCTCTGGAAAACTAGGAAAGATCTCTTCTGAAATATTTCCCATGTGCTTCTGTGGACTGAAATACTTTTTGCATGATGGTTGTCTAGTCTGCAACCCAAGTTCATTCTCACACACCATTATGCAGAGAAGAAAATTAAGAATAATTCTTAGCAATTATTTACTTAGACTTATCTGACATTATACAATCATTCTATCACTATTTGCAGCTATAGATCCGGTACAATAAAAGAGCAAATAATAAAACAATAAAATAAGAAATGACCAAGAAATTTCCTCCCTGTCAAATGTTTCACTTTTCTTCCTTTACATATCTTGTTTATGTTGATAGATTCTGCATTTGTATATTTAATAGTAAGAGCTATAATAAATAATGTCATCTTTGGTCTTTTATTAATGTCACTTACACTACTAGATTTTGTGACTGGTAAATATTCTTAAGTATTCTATGGAAAATAGTACATATACTGCTGAGCATCCAATAAATATTTTACTAATGATTTACTAATAGATTTGAAGTCTAGGTTGATAGCAATTGAAACAGGGTAACAGATTTTGCTGCTGTGTCTAAAATATTTATTATTCTGCAGATGGAACTCATATTCTCAATTCAAATACACAAGATTAGTTCTATTTCGGTACTGACAAAAAACACATTTAATTACAGGTTTGATGAGGATCTTTCTTCTGCTGTCCACACATGCTTCTGGTATAATGGATAAAACACATTTGTTAACTACAAGAGACTTGTATATCAAGATGGAGGGGTAAACAATGCTAGGTCTCTCTGAAGGTTAAGTGAAAGTATGGGTACTCTGGGTATACAAAGAGAAAAGGTGTCATTTATATTTATAGATAAGTGGACTAGAAAATGAATAAATAAAAACAAATGGACTGTTTGTAGACTGAATGCAAGATGGTTTTGTATAGCTTCTGATTGTGGTTACTGACAATATGTATATAGATCAGTGTTGAACATTAGGTTCTAAGTGTGTTGGCTACATTGAGTAACCTTTTTTGTGCCTTCTATATAAGACTACAATTTGTTAATTGGGATTCAGTTACAATAATGAACAACTAGATTAGTGACAAAGTACAAGATGTAATAATAAATTGATCATATAGAAAGAGTAGGATAGATGTAAACTAATTTGTAGCAAATACTAATCAAACTGATAGGTTAATAGTTGGCAGAGTTTGTTTTATTTCTTTCCATATACATGGAAAATTCATTATTTATATAGCCACGAGGAATTTGTCTTACTGCAGGAAGCAAGCTGATAGAATGCATCAGTAAGAAAAGATTGAAAGTATTTCTGTTGGAATGTATCTTCTGTACTTTTTCCCTGGCTGTAGTTGGTTGAACCTTTTAATTTCCTGTGTTGCAGCAGGGAGGGTATTCTGTTTTTAATGTTTCTTCCCATTTTATTTTTTTCCTGGGAATTCTCTTCTACCAAAATATTTTGAAAGAGCAAAGCCTATCTTACGGAAATAATCTTTGCCTTAGTTAAGATTCCAAAGACACTATATCCTGGAGAAATTAACTTAAAATTATGTTATACATATGCTGTCCAATTTCTGCTGAAGATAAACTGATATTTCCACTTTTTTCTTAATTATTTTTTTCCTAAGAAAATGTAATATTTACCCACTAAAATGTTGTTAAGTGTTTTTGGTTATCTTATAGCGTTAGCCAGATCTTTACTGGCATATCTTCATCAGATCAAATGGCCTTTTCTAAATTAGTTTGAACAATTTATCACCCATCCATTAATTCCTTCCACTTCCATATTGCCAAATCAGCCACAGATTTATAGCAGTTTCCAGTAACAATCAGCAATGAAAACAGCCACAGGAGAAAATCAAAATTAAAACATCCAAAATAAAATATAACTGATACACTAACCAATTTGTAAAAAATACACAAGATCATTATACTAATACTAATTGAATAATAAAAATAAAAGTGAATAGAATGGATAAATAATGAAATAAAATAATTATAGTTATAGTAAAATAAAGTTGGCAACAACAGTCTTATAATGGGCCTGAAGCTATCAAACGGTACATCACTATATGTTTAAATTATTTTTCAATTCTATTTTTCAATTTTCTTTCCTTTAAGAATTCTTGCCTATTTTTTAAATATTTACAATCACAATCATGAGGTCTTGATTGTAGAATTCCACTTGTATTGTTTAACTGGGTGTTAAAGATAAACTTAGCACAATCTGTTGGGTGCAGCAACTACTAGTATGAAAATTCTAGGAGCTGGGAGCAAAGGGCATAATGAAGGCACCTCACTCCATTCTGGATGCTCTTTCCCAGTAGAACTATAGGAAAATAGACTTCCTCGGCTATCTATTTATTTTCTAATTGTATAAGGTGGTGATAACTTTTTCATCTGTTCTTCATTGCTTCTATTTGAAACAAGATATGAAAAGCACACAGAGCATAGTTTCTGAATCCCCCCCCCCATTCCTTAATTGCAGCTTCACTCTGTTGAAGGTGACTGCAAGGGAGGCAGGGGCTTTAAAATGGAGCAGTCAGCAGCTTTCTGATCCATTGCCAAGTTGTCAATGTCTTCATTGATTCAGATGCCTTGACATATTTTTTTCCCCTGGATCTTTTTCCTCTGGTCCTGTTCCATACATGTGTGTGTGTGTACGCACACACTTTACTTTACTTTACTTTATTGTCATTGCACATGGTACAACGAAATTAAATGCCGTCTTCAGTGTACATTATAACTAAAAAAAATAAAAACACAAACATACATCCTTTACATTCTGTATAATTGAAATTGAAAACCCGATATTGCACTATACCGTAGAATTCAATATGGCTATTGCCCTGGGATAGAAGCTGTTTTTCAGCCTATTTGTCCTTGTTTTTATTATCCTGTACCGTCTGCCAGATGGTAATAGTTCAAAAAAAAAGGGGGGGGTGCCCAGGATGAGATGGATCTTTAAGAATGTGATTCTCTCACATATTTTTTCTCTCTCCAAGGTGCAAACGGAGCAGCAAGGTGAGTGGAATTGTATTTTCTCAATGCATTCTTGGGGGGGGGGATCTCTAGCCAGGTTTAAATTTCGACGGAGATTTGTAGCGATCATTTTATGCCGCGGCGCTCAGGTCCACTTTTATGATAACACCCAGAAACTTAAAACTGGCCACTTGCTCCACTCGGTCTCCATTGATAAGCAAGGGCTGGATGTCTGATCTATTCCTTCTATAGTCCACTATAAGCTCCTTGGTCTTATTGGTGTTAAGGATCAAGTTATTGTCTCCACACCACGAAAGCAACTGTTCCACCTCATCTTGATAGGCAGACTCATCCCCCCCGGAAATCAGTCCCACCACTGTTGTATCATCTGCAAATTTAGTAATAATATTACTAGCGTGAGTGGAAATGCAGTCATGCACACACGCGCACATGCATATATGTGTGTATAATTACAGAGTCCCAAGCACTTTAAACAATTCTTTCCAATATTCCGCTGGATAAGGTAAGGAAAACATGAATGACATGATTTGTGGATGTCTTTTCAACCCCTCTACCAGCAGTGACCAGTGATCATCTGCATTGGTGTTGCCTTATTGGTGAGGGGACGACATATAAAATCATTTTTCTTCTGTGTGATGAAATAACAGTGTGAGTGTGTATTTCTCTACATACGGGCAGTGGCTATATGGTATATACTGCTCTAGGCTATGAAATGAGGGAGTTAGAATGGAATTGTTAGTGACATTTAAAGTAGCTGCCCAAGTGCCTTTCCCATAGACTTGTGCTTGATGAAATTGTCCGTATTTAAGTAAAATGACTGGTACATACAAGAACAAACCCATCAGGGCTAGATTCAGCAGTCCATCTGCATTTAAAAGACAAAGGCCATTCTTTTGAAGACAGCAAAGTTCACATTTTGGACAGAGAGAACCACTGGTTTGAAAGGTGTCAAAGAGGCCATCCATGTCAAAATTGAACAGCCCTCTCAACAGAGAGGGAGGGATATGACATCATCTGTCCAGTCTACAACACAGTCCTTTCAACAGTTCCAAAAAGCCATTTGCACTACTCAGGTGACCCTGATGACACAGATAAAGCTCCAGGTGGCCTCAATTCTCTAAAAAGAATGCAAATGACCAGCTGTCTGCAAGGAGTATAAATCCTTCCATTCCCCACCATCCAGTCAGACCTGAAGAAGCTTCTTAGATGAGAAGTGAAACGTCTTCAAAGAAAAACAAGGAAGTCCAGTTGCCTCTTGAAAAAGCACCTTTGGGACAGCTAGGACCTGGATGACAGAATTTTCATAGACATTTACACAGCTAGAATTTTGTAATGCTAAGTACTAAACAAAATATAACCATTAGGTGGCATCATTGCATTGCTAAATAAGAAAAGCAGGCAAGACTTATTTCTGGACAAATTTTTTCCTCTTCTAAAGTTGCTGCATTGTTTTTTTGGTTGTTTACAGATAAATATCCTTATGATCTGCTCTGGAACCTTCCTAGGTATCATGTCAGACTGACAATCTCTTGTTTGCTGGATCTTATACCCCCCTTCCTTTTTTAGATAGGGACATTTTGTTTTTTCCAATCGTTAGGCAGTTCTTCAATTGCCAATTCTATGATAATACCAGGAATCTGGCCAGATGATCAGATGTTTTTTTTTAATTGCCTTGGGATGCCATTTATCTGATATTGGAGTTTTAAACTAATTAGAGAGGTTTATCTCAACCATGTTTATCAATCTTTAATCCTGCTCCTTTATATTGCTCATCAAAATTTTATGGCTCATAAAATATTTTTGTTGAAAAAGACAACTGAAATAGAAATTAAGTAGCTTTGTCTTTTCTTTTTTTAGCTGTTACCATTGTGCAATCCTCAAGGAGCAGCTTGTATACTAATTATTTTACTTTTATTTTGAGTCTTTCCAACCCAATGGAATGTTGGGAAGGAATTATATAAAACAGTGTTTTTCAACCTTGGCAATTTTAAGATGTGTGACTCATGTTGGCTGGGGAATTCTGGGAATTGAAGAAGCTTCTTGAATGAGAAGCAAAATGTTTTCAAGGAGAAAACCAAGAAAGTCCAGTTGCCTTTTGGAAAAGTACCTTTGGGACAATTAAGGAAAAAAATATCCTCAATGAATTGCTCAAAGAGAAGCTGCTAGGCATTAGCTTAGAATGTTACTGAATCCTATATTTTAAGCTTCTTTCTCACTCTCTTCCCAGTCCTATGACTCAATGTAGAGCTGTTTGTAAGAAAATAGAAACAATTTACACTTTTCCTTACACATTTGTTCTTCTCAGCATCCTTTGCCAACCTCATCTTCTTCTGAGTTTTTACTTTCATGACACCAGATTTCTATGGTAAATATCTGTAGTCTTTCTTTGTGACCTACTCTGTTTAATTTCTTATATCAGTACTTTTCTGCTATCAGATTTTCCATGGGGATTTAAGATAACCATATTGGTGTCTTCCACACCAGGTTTTCCCTTTTTGGATGCTTTTAGTATCCAATTAGAATTCCATAACTGACATAATTTTGCTAACTCTTTTTGTTTTTCCTCCCATTATTTTCTGTTGCAACACAATCAAACTTAAAATTCTTTGGGTGTGTTAAAATTTATATTTTTAAAGTCCAAGAAATATTGCCTATGATTTATCTTTTTCTATTAAGTTCTATTAAGAACTCCAGCATTGCACAACTATTTGATTTGAAGTAGATATGTCTAAGAGTTACCTTGAGGTAAGATGGGTGACTGATATATTTTATAAGTAAATAATAAATAAATATGTCTGAACTAGTGATTAATGGAAAATGATTTTTTAAAATCACATTTTCCTCCTCTTGTGCCTTTTATTACTGTTTTTGGAACATATGTAGTTTTCTTACATCAGGTGCCTTCAAAATGGCAGTCATGCAAAAATAACATGACAAAAAATAGAGAATTAAGCCTTCATGTTTGATGCACCATTTATTTAAATAATTCAAAGTAATTAAAAGTGAAAGCAACATTGTATGTTATTTGCAAACTTGTTCGTTCAATTTCTAGTTTTCACCAGTAGATGTCAGCCCATTTCCTTCAAAAAGTGAATAATATTACTTAGATATCTATTTCTGCAGCTGATTGCTGAAGATTTCCTTTAAAACCAAAATGTAAATATACAGCTGCATTTAGACTAAACTCACGCTCTTCAAGAGAAAGTATTCATTAGTAAATGTACAACATTATTTTCTTACCAACTATAATATCTAAGAGGAGATAGGGAAATGTCTTAATTAAGTAGAAACTACTCAGATTATAATTCCAATAAGTGTTGAACAGAAAATATGTTTGGTTAAGAGCAGGGGTGGGTTTTAACTTACCTCGCTGCCGGTTCACTTCCTCCCGCGCCACATGGCTGCGCCTCATGGGCGTGCGCATGCACAGTGCAAAAAAATCCCCCCCCCAAAAAAAGCCGAAAACAAGATGGCGATGCAGGCGCAGTGCCGGAAACTCAGCTTCTGCGCATGCGCAGAAGAAAAAAAAAAACCGGGAAAAAATTAAAAAAAAATTCGAAAAAAAAATATCCAATTTTTTTAAAAAAAAGATGGCGGTGTCCACGGACCAGCACTGACCAAACCATATCCGTGACATCATCATGATGTTACCAGCAGGTTTGGGCGAACCGGTCCAAACCGGGAGGAACCCACCTCTGTTTAAAAGGCCATGGAGCATGCTTGTATGTAAGTTTAAAACTACTTATTCTCTGACACTGGGATATTTTCCTCACCTTTCATGCTCTTTGAGATATAATTTTCACATTTTTATGGATGTCTCATCCATATTTCTATCTTCTTGAGTGGCTTCCAAGTTTTATATCATCTTGGAAAATTGCTTGTATAAAAGGGAAATGCACATGCTATATAGGAAGAAAAGCTTGTCAGATGATAGAATCATCAGTACAGATACTGTACATCATGAAGCCTTTTATTCCAGAAAACAAACACTAACTTAGTTTGAATTGAGGTGTCCTCAGTGTTCTCTGATCTTGGTTGTTTTCTTGCAGACATTTCACTACTCAAACTAGATAACATCATCAGTGCTAGTGCTAATTTGAATTTCTCTAAGCCCATCTACCATCTGTCAGACCTTTCCCCCCCCCTTCCATTCAATCTTGTCCAATTTTTAGAGATTGCCTGGACAAATCTCTGCAGTTTTCTTAACAAGGCTTTTCAAAAGTGGGTTGCCATTGCCTCCTTTCTAGAGCTGACAGAAATTGACTGGCACCAGCTGGCTTTGTGCCCAGCTGGAACTAAAGCTTCATGGTTTTCCAGTTTGCAGCCTGGTGTGTTAATCCCTATACCAAACTGGCTCTCAATCAGACCTTGGATGATCTCAAAACTTGTTGGCGCCTTGACTGTAAACCAATTAGAATTCTCAGGTTTCTAAGATAGAAATTCTCAGGTACTGTAACTTGAAAAAATATACCAGAAGAAGACATGACAAATCATTTTCATTCTGTTGCCAAGAAAATTATATGGATGGATGCATGTAGTCATTAGAAGTTGAGCTCAGTTCAAGAGATTTTACTTTTCTCTGGAGGGCATTCCTAAACCATGGTATAGTGCCTTATCCTTCGGCTGAGTTATTGTGATTCCTTTTTCAGGGTGAACATTCAGTTAACCGACTGGACCTAATTGGGCCGCAAGCATCACATCAAGCTCTAACTTTGGTATTTCAATTCATAATGCTCCTAAGTACCAGAATGACTGAAAGATCATGCAATGGCCAACAGAATAAATTTATTCCATGCAAGTAAATGAAAAGTGTATTTTTACGTATGTTAGCATAAACGTATAGTCCACCCCATTTCATGCTCTGTTTCTATTTTGTTCTTTTAATCTGAAAAAAGGTTTTTTTAACTTTACGATCTTACCTTTTTTATTTTGATCAAGTTTTATCATTTCTGTTTTGTGTCTGTGTCCTCTTTTTCCTATTTGTTTTCTCTTTGCTCTGTCCCTCTCTTATTCATCTTTGCCCTTATTTTATTCTCTGTTTTCTCTTAGATTCTTTACTTATTATTTTATATTCCATTGTTTATTATGTTTTACTCCTTATTTTTCCTTATGTTTTCTTCTCTATTCACTTTTCTATACTTTCTCTCCATTTCAATCTTTCCTTTCTTTTAACACTTATTCCTTTATTTAAACATTCTTCTTGTCTTGGAGATATGAAGGGGAAGATAGAAGAATGGGGGAGAGAAGGAGAGAAGGAGAGGAAAACATTTTCTCCTAGAAATTCTGAAGGTTGTATTCTATGCCTTGAAGGGGATCAGATTTGAGATATTTATAATAAGTGGTCTTTGCATTACTTAACAATGTAAAATAAAACTAGGTATCTAACTGCAGTCTAATGGAATTTGGGAGTCAATGGAAATGAGATAATTTCAATCAGACTATATTAATAACATATTTTAAAATACTTATTCTTCTCTGATGTTTTTCATTCATGCAAAGAAGGGAAATGGGGCAGGATAAGATGCTGAGGAAAAGCAGAAGAAAACAATAGTAATGAGTCATATTTAGGAGTCTGTTGAATAGATTCCCATTATACCAGACCTTTTAATGTGAAATAAAACTGCAAGAAAACTGAAGGCAATTATTTTTAATTAGAGTTATATTGCCCAAAACAAATCCTTTCTTTCCAAATGGGCAGACTAGAGTTCCTGCCTTTATGCTGTTCACTTGAATTATTATAGAGATAACACTACATTTTCCTGTAGATAGGAATCATGGTTCTGTTTTCTAAACAGTCATAATTAATTTTTAAAACCTTAGGAGACAATTTTCTAGGTTCACCTCCTTTTCTCCAAGTTTAGATTTATCAGGAGGCTCTCAGCTCGTCTCCAAATGTTTCTTTTTCTTCCAGCATTAGCTTTTTCTGGGCCTCTGTGATCACCATGACATTTCCAAAATGGCTCCAATAATTCATGCAGCATACTTTCAGGACAGCAAGGCAAGGCAAACAAGGCAAAAAATATGGCTCACTGAATATTTTAGTTTCAAATTTAAAAAACTATTTCCTAACAGTAGGTTTATGGTGAATATTCAGTTTTTCTTTTTCTTTTTTCTTTTTTCTTCCTTTTTTAGCACAGTATTCTTATTCATTTGATGGAGAAATTGCTATGACATTTTTAAGAAAAAAACATTTTGGTGAAAATATGTAGGGTCCAAATTATGTCACTGTAAGTTCATTCATTGTATAATGTTTGCTTTCTCTTGGCTTCTCATGCTTCCATTAGATCTGAAAGGGAATCTTCATAAAGCTCATTTTGCTTTCCACTAGGTAAAACTGCCAACCCACTTTCTCTATTCTCAAGATTGATGCTGAATTTTGAATTTTTTTCCAAAAACTCAATTTCTTTTATAAATGAATTTCATTGTAATATCACAGTTATTCTATCAAGATGAAGATTTCTACCATGAGAATACTAGAATCAAATTCTGAATAATGTTATTATATGATTATTACAGTGCATTCAGAAAGTATTCAGATGCCTTCACTTTTGTCAATTTTGTTATGCTGCAGCCTGATACTACTGTTGTTGAAATTCATTTTTCCTCATTAATCTACACCCAGTACCCCATAATGACAAAGTGAAAACAGAAGTTTAGAAATGTCTGTAAATTTATTTAAAAGAAAAAACTGAAATATCACTTTGGCATAAATATTCAGACCTTTTACTCAGTACTTTGTTGAAGCACCTTTGGCAGCAATTACAGCCTCAACTCTTTTTGGGTATGACACAACAAATTTTGCACACCTAGTTTGGGGGATTTTCTGCCATTCCTCCTTACAAATCCTCTCAAGGTCAGTCAGGTTGGATGGCGACTGTTGGGTCCCTCCAGAGGCGTTCAATAGGGTTCAAGTCAGGGCTCTGGCTGGGCCAGTCTAGGACAGTGATGGCGAACCTTTTTGGCACTGAGTGCCCAAACCGGAACATGCGTACATGCGTGTGCATGTGCGCACGCCGGAGCGCCGGAAACTGGAAGACCAGCTGGCTGGTGTGCATGCACGTGCTGGCCAGCTGGTCTTCGGTTTCTGGCACACGCATACGTGCCGGCCAGCTGGTCTTCATGTGCGCTGGAGCACCAAAAACCTGAAGACCACCTGGACGGCACATGCATGCCTGTTTTTTGGCAGTTTTTGGCCATTTTCAGACCGTTTTTCGGCCCGTGTTCAGGCTGTTTTTTGGGTCATTTTCAGGCCGTTTTTCAGGCCATTTTTGACCTAAAAACAGCCAAAAAACAGCCTGAAAATGGCCCAAAAACGGCCTGGAAATGGTCCGGAAAATGACCCCCAAAACTTTGGTTTTGGTGCGTTTTTTGGCCCATTTTCAGGCTGTTTTTCGGGCCATTTTTCACTTTGGAATGATATTGCACAGATGATGAGCAGTGCTGGGTTTCCTCCATATATAACGATTAGAATTGAAGGCAAATAGTTAAATCTTGATTTCATCAGACCAGAGAATCTTGTTTCTCACAGTCTGAGAGTCCTTCAGGTGCTTTTTTGCAAACTCCAAGCAGACTTTTGTGTATTTTGCACTGAGGAGAGGCTTCCATCTAGCCACTCTGCCATAAGCCCAGATCAGTGGAGGGCTGCAGTGATGGTTGTCCTTCTGGAACTTTGTGCCATTTCCACACAGGATCTCTGGAGCTCAGTCAGAGTGACCATTGGGTTCTTGGTCATGTCTCTTACTAAGGCCCTTCTCCCTTGATTGCTCAGTTTGACCAGGCAACCAGCTCTTGGAAGAGTCCTGGTTGTGCCAAACTTCTTCCATTTGTGAATTATGGAGGTTGTTGTGCTCTTAGGAAATCTTCAGTGCAGCAGAAATTTTATTGTAGCTTTTTCCAGATCTGTGCCTTCCAATAATCCTGTTATAAAGTTAGGGTTATAAAGGTATAAATTTGAATATGGAAATGTAATATTTAATTATTTATATCTAAACATAAACTATTTTACCTTTTATTGATACATGTGCTTTCTATTTATTGTGTATTAGATAATCCCATCTTCTTATATATAATGCACCAGTACTATTTTAAATGTTTTAATTTCTCAGTTACATATAAATTATTTGCACTGATTTGGTCTCTCTTTTTTCAAATAATGGCACAATAATGCAATGGATTAATTGAGCTATGTGAAGTTAATTCACTGATTCCTAAGGGTAATTATCCTCACAAATGACCCTTTACCCACATGGAGTAATAACTGCCTGTTCTCACAAACCACATTTAGATTCTTGAAATATTTGTTCAGTTCAGGGATCTTAGTTACTTTGAGTTATGAGTTCCTGAGTCTCCAAAGGGCTAGTTTTCATTGTCATTATTCATGTGATGGTTTTCACACAGAGAAGAATTGAACAGAAATTCTTATATGAGTGTTTGCTTGCATGTATATACATCATAAATCTTTAAGTCAACACTTATTCCTTAAGGGACTTTGGCAGCATGTAGAAGTTTCTATGAGGAACATAGAAAACTTCCATTCAAAATGGAAACATGTTTCAATCACACATGTTTAAAGTATTTATTTGTATTTGCACAATATAGTTTTTGTTCTCTTACTTAGTTCACCTATTGCCCTTCCGTATTCCTTAAATTTAGAAAATAAATTTCTTTTATACCTATTACGACAACCTGGAAACTATAATAAAAACAGAGCTCAGACTAAGCACAAGGAGATAATAGCTGCTGATAAAGGAACACTTTATCTCAGGAAATATGGTATATTCTTCTCTGGTTAAACAGAAGCTGGATACTTATTGGCCAAATATGGTCTAAATACATCATACCTTGCAAATATGGGCAAATTCAAGCTATCAAATCACCATAAAACAGAAAAAGCCATGTTAATAAAGCTACTTTATTAATAATGGTGACAGCAGTTAAGAATCTACATAGTTTAAAGTTCATGTTTCATTACACATGCAGAATGGGAAGAAGGAGAAGAGGAAGAATAACAGATTTTCAAAAAGCCTATGTAAATCTATTTTCTCCTTGTGTTTCTGTGTATCTTACAGTTTAGTTTAATTTCATAACCATTTCCTCCATGCTGATCCTATTTTTTATTATAGAAAAATAGTATACAGTGGCAAGTTCAAGGATGAACAATCGATGCCTATATTTGGACCCCAGGTCAATGGTGGGATTCAAATAATTTAACAACCGGTTCTCTGCCCTAATGACCTGCTGGGTGGGTGTGGCTGAGTGGGTGTGGACAGGGTGGGCATGGCCAGAAGCTGTGACAGCACTCAGCCTCCTGCAGCACTCTGCCAGTCAAAACGGGGGGGCGGGGTTAATTACAAAATGTGGGCTTTGCTTTGTGACATCCAGATCCAGCGAGCAAGGGGTGTGAACTGCACAGAAAATATACTTTTGTTCAGTTATGAAGAAATATCCCCAAAGTCAGATGTACACTAAATGTAGACTGACTTTTAACTACACACCTCCCCAGCAAAAAAGCAAATTTTGAAGCTCAAGGTAAAGAGGATTCATTTTAGGATGAGTAATCATAGTTTGCATATTGTAGGTTCCTAAAGGAATGCTGGGAAACTCTGTATTTTAAAGAACATTTGAGGAAGGGGTGCAGAATAGCCCTTCTCTGCCTGAGGCTGTAGGACCCCACAGTTCAACCCTGAGCTACAAATATTCTCTTCTATCGATAAACACTTTTTGGTTAGATGGACTCAGAGCCTGCCTTATATGAGATGGCTCCCAGTGGATTTCATTCTAAATTTTGATATGATTTCTGTAAATAAGGAATGTAGAATTATAATGGCTGAGTATTTGATCCTTCATACATCAAAAAAATACAAAGCCAAGGGCTAAACAAATAAAAAACAGATTTGAAAAAAGAAAAGGCTCAGGAAAGAAAAAGAGTGAAAGTGTAAGAAAGAAAGAGGAAAAGAAGGAAAACCGAAAATGACTTCCAACTTTCTTTGGTACAGATATAAGTAAAAAAATAGATCAAACTCTTACTCTAAGATTAACATTTGTCTACATTATTTCCATAATCCCTTATTTAATCATCAAAGTCCAGATCAACTTTTAATTTCAGATTCTCACAAAAAGTCCAGTATTGGTTCATATGCTTTAATCACTATTTGTTAACAAAACCACAACTGATTTATTTAATTGCACCAAACTCTAAATAAAACAGGAATGGAAAATCCTAAGCTCTAGTGTAGACCCATGCTTCTCAATTTTGGCAACTTTAAGGTGCATGGACTTCAATTCCCAAAATTCCTCAGGCAGCATGAAGTTCCCCCATCTTAAACTTGCCAAGACTTAAAAATGCTGATCTACAGATAGGGATTTTTCCATTCCTCTTTTACTGGTTCTTACTTACTTATGAGCAATCATAATGCAAAATCCCCATTCCCAACTCACCCCACAGTAATGATAATGCAAAATCCCCATTCCCAACCCTGGATGGCCTCCTGCACCACCCTGGAAGCAAAACGGGGTGCTGGGGGGGTGCGACACCCCCGTACCCCATTTTGGGCCTGGACGGCCTCCTGCACCAACCTGGAAGGCAAAATGGGGCACGGGGGGATGCACAATGCCCCCCGTGCCCCATTTTGGGCCTGGATGGCCTCCTGCACCAACATGGAAGCCAAAATGGGGTGCGCAGGGGGACTCCTGGGAGGGGAGGGGTATGATGGGGTGGGGCCAGCCAAAGGTGAGATTAGCCGGTTCTCCGAACTGGGCAAAAAGTTAACAACCGGTTTGCTCAAACTGGTACAAACTGGCTGAATCCCACCTCTGCCCCAGGTTAATGTAAAACTTTTAAGATTACATCCTCCACAATTCAATTGTAAATGATGATTTTAATTAAACATTTTTATACTTTTAGATGAATAGATAAATTTTTCAATGGGTTTTCCATTGTCTCCTTCATAGGGCTTAGAGAGAGTGACTGGCCTATGATCACTCAGTTGGTTTTGTGCCTAAGTCAGTGCTTAAATCATGTTCACCTGTTTGTGCCTGCTGCTTTAACAACTATACCAATTGACTCTGTACTTATTGACTAGAACATTAAAATATTGATTCAGTGTGTGGCTGCCATGAAAAATTTAAACTTGAATATCATTAGGAACTTAGTTGAAATAAGACTGACCACAGTATATAACTTGATAGAAATGATAGCATTATAATTTGTTCCATCCTAATCATATTTCAAAAATATTATTATATTTATATAATATATATAAATAGGATCAATACAGAAAAGAATAATCAAATTCATTTAAAAAGTGAATTAATTTTCCTTTCTTATAATACTAGAACCTGGTCATCTAAATGAGATTCAGAATAAATAAAGGAAGTATTTTCCAAATAGCACAGCTTAGATTTTCAGATATGCATGATGAAATCAATTTAGATGTCTTTAAAATAAGGTTATAAAGACTATTTGTTCTATGCCAGTATTGGATGAAATAGAAACCTTAATAATTTGGGAAGAACATAAAGATAATATAATTGTATTTATCCGCTGTTTGTAAGCTTCCCACCAACACCTAATTAATCACTATGAGGTCTTCCAAGTCAGGACTTATAGTGAGTTAAACATCCCTGTGAGTGGCTCCATGACTAGGACAACACTCTGGTAACATCAATAGATAGGATACGGGTTATAGTTGATTAAAATCTCTCCAGAGAAATGAAAGATCCTGGAATTGCCCACTTGTGCTTTTGAGAATTGCTCTTAACAAGAAAACCACAGGAGTTTCTTATGGTCAATTATGAGTTGAGTGGCTTGGAGATGAGGATTATTAACACACCCTGAACTATTGAGCAACTTTTACAGACCTATGGCTCACAAAATTCTCATTTATTTAAACACCTTTGGATTTACTTAATTTATAACCTAAGAGAAAAATTCCAAAAGGCAGGAAAAAATCAAAGACTCTTGGTGAGTTGCTTTCTTTTGAGAATTAAGAAGGAAAAAGGTTATCTTAGAGAATAGCTTTAATTTAAAAGCTTAAAACTTAACAGAATTGTAATTCAAGAAACTTTTAAACAGATAAAAGAAACAGTAATTTTGGAAAGCAGGATAATGAACTTTTTTGTGTTGGAAGTATCTTTGAATATAGTAAAATTAGTTAGAAAAACAGACCAGACCAATATGCTGATTGTTTATTATTAAGAATAGTAGATAATTGATGGATTTTACAAAATAAGAATATAAGGGTAAGATAAGATTAAGCTATAAGGCTAAGCTATGTGACTAACTTTGGAGAGCTAATCCATACTGAAGTGTTAAAGACAGGAAAGCAAAACGGGAAAAATGAGAACTTTGCCTTTTACTTTCAGCATAGTAATTGACATATTTTCACTTCCTCATAAGGCAACCACAAGAAAAGTTGTAAAGTGAGGAAAAGGACAGAGAGTTTCACTAGAACAACTTGCAGATAAAAGCATTTCACCAGATTTATTGCAGAAAATGTTTGAGGAATTTAGCAAAAGAATTGACTGCAATAGTTGCCAATTGTTTAGATTAAAAAAGGAAGAAGATGGAAAGATTTGGCAATACTCACTATGGAGGAATGTTTGGTGAATTGAAGATCTAGCTGAGATAAATAAATTGGCATCTTTGATTAGAAAAATATCTATATTTATTGGTGACTGGAAATTTTTGCATACAAATGAAAAAATAAACTTCTGATTTATGGTTTTGATAATTACACAAAATAAATTATAGAAAGAAGAGAATTATGATGTAACTTTAGACATAAAGGTTAAAATATAATTGTACTTATAATTGCTGAGAAAAATATCAAAAACCACATCTTTATGTCTATGTATCTTTCTTTATAGATTGTTCTTTTTTAATTTTCTTCTATTTTCTTATTGCACATTTAGCTTTTTTTATTTATTTCTTTGTTTTTAACTTCTTTTCCATTTAGTTTCTATTCACTCTTATTATTGTTCTTAAAACTTTTTATAAAAGTTTATTGGCTATTGTGAGAACAAATTGTTGGCCTTTTAATTAAATCCAGCATGAGGTTTTGTGTTGCTAATCTTTATGTAAGCATAATATATTAGTTTCTCAATATATTTGTTTACTGATTACAAGCACCTTATATTTTCCTTGTTTTATGAAGCATATTTATGAAAAAGTATAAGTAACTTACTGTAGGTATAAAGCTGTTCTTTCTTGATCTGAAATAGTATGTTTTGTAGATGAAATTTGGACCAGCATCTGGTTTTGACTGATTAAATAAACTCGTTGGTATTAATGTACATAAATTTGCAGGATGGAATTTTCCTTTAAACTTAAGCCAGATACATAATAACTGCCAATGTACATAAAATAAATACGATAATATTAAGGAGTCTTTGGTGCAATGATTTCCAAAGACGTTTGGGTCAATGGGACTGAGTTTTGTATGTAGGTTACTTTTTAACTATAAAAGTTTTTAAACTATAAATGGAACAAATATTTAGTCTATAAATCTGGTGATTTGTCTCTAATGTCAGTGCCAAAATCCTTGATAATTGATTAAATGCCTGATTTGGAATGATCATTAGTCAATTTTAGTACATTTTGGAAGAAATTCTACCCTTTGGGAGGCTTTGTACTTGGAATGCATATAAGAAACATAAGGTGGTGTCCAAGCAACTAATTCAACTGAAATAACTTAGATAAATGTTGTTAGAAGCATGTAGAAAAGAATACAATATCTGTACACAAAATAGCTACCAAAATCCTACTGAACAAACTATTCAATACTCTTGCATACTTATAACCAGAAGGTTCAGCTGTCACATTGCTCTTTAGATGTTGTTATGAAAGACGTCATTTCTTCATAAACTTAATCTTCTATTATTCTTTTGTGGTTCATTAACCCAGGCAATCTAAAATGGCTTTCAACTGGCTTTCAAGAGTATTTTTTTTTTACTTCAATGTTTTATTTTGTGTTCAATCTTTATTTAATTTTTTAATTAAATAAATTTTAATTAAATTTTAAGTAATTTTAATTTTAAAATTGTAATTACTTAATTTTAAGTAGAGGGAAGGTTGTTAAGATCACCTTTATCACTTTCAAACATCTTACATCATTGTGTGAAGTGCCACATCTAAAGCACTTAAATTGATTTTACAAGGAAAAAGAAGGAAGAGAAGAATTTCATGGATTTATATCAATTTCGAGGGGTCCTTGGTACTCTCTGAGCTTGCTTGTTTTCTTGCAGACATTTCATTACCCAAACTAGGTAACAACATCATGAGCACCCAACACTCATGTCAACCCTGAGCTACAAATATTTTCCTTTATTATATCAATTATCACAAGTGAAATTAACACTCATAAATGCCCTTGATTCTGCCCAGTTTATTGGACAGTTATTATCAATAACACAGCTTCATTAACATCAGACCCAAGCCTATGGGGAATGTTTTTGGCTATGGACTATTAGGTGCTGCTCCCCCACTCCATTGCATATTGGGATATTATGATAAAGACTATGGGCAATTGCTCTAAGGCTTTTTTCTTTTTGATTATTGACTTTTTTATTCTATTATTAGTGTGCATGCCATTTGAGAATATTTAATATGTGGTTTTTGTATTCTGTGTTTTTTAAATGGTTTATTCTTTTTATTACTATTATTAAAGATAT
>QLTV01004297.1:4072050-4088514 GCA_003457575.1 Thermophis baileyi | reverse complement strand
GGGTGATTGGGGGGGGGGCTTTAGGGGTTATTTTTGGGCTTTAGGGGTTAATGACTCTATTGACTTCGAGCAAAAAAGCGTTATAATGGTCTTCTGCAGTATTACAACCTGTGAACAAAAGGTGCCAATCAAGAGATGTGAGGTTGGCAGCTATGAGATCATAGTTGTCTTTTTAAAAATTATAATTAGGAGTCCCATCATTATGACCCCCTTTGCAAAGACACAAGTTGAGACAAAAATCATACTGTGATCACTGTTGGAAAAAAGTTCTATAACTTGTACACCATAAATGAGTTTAAGCTATTGCAGAAGATGAGATCTAAGCAATTGTTGAGCCTAGTGTTGTTCATTACCAACTGCTCCAGCCCCAGAGTCGTAACAGCATTGTACAGGGTTGCATGTATAGGTTCAGTTGTACATTCATTTAGGGTCCAATTAATAAGAGGCAAATTGAGGTCACCAAGAAAGATAAGGGGGTGCGTCCTACCCACGTTAGCAGTGCAGTTAGCTTGTTCATATGACCAAGGTCATAATCAGGGGCTCTGTAACATAGCAAGAAGCGGACTGTGGTATTTAGGGACAGTTCGCAGACAGTGGTCTCAGGGAGAGCAAGCTCCTGTGTGACATTAATCTTTTTCAGATCTAGGGACTTTTTATAGAAGATAGCAACACCACCCCCTCTATGGTTTTCACAATCAGACCGGAAAACTTGATAGTCACTTACTGTGATAATGGAGTCTGGCAAGGATACATTCAACCATGTCTCGCAGACAAAAATGAGGTCGAATAGGGCCGCGTTTAGTAGCAGGAGGAATTCGGGCATTTTGTTTGCGAGGCTTCTTGCATTAAGTAGCTTGCATTTAAGGTCAGTAGGGGTGGACCTGGAGGAAGGTGGGGGCGTGCATTCCTAGTTTTGGTTGTTGGGGAGGGGTGGTTGTTGGGCCGCGGGCCGCTGGTCTTGCATTTGATGCAGTCAGCACGGTAGTCTATGTACAGGTCAGTCTCTCCTTGGTCCTGGCGTCTTTTGAGCTCCAAGCGGAGCTCGCAGGCACAGGCACATTGTAGTATGGACAGGTTGGGCCGTGAACAAAGTTTCGTATGGTTTGTGCAGCTTTTGGCAAGTGAGTTTATTGTGGAGATGAATGTGCGTTTGCTGGTTTCACTCTTGCAAATGACTGCAGAAGCATGGGGCCACTGAGCCGTCATTGTTCTTGAACTCAGGGCCGTCATGGGAAATGACGATGATTTCATCGGGAGAGATGGTTGATGCCTGGAAGTTGTTGATGATGTCACAAACCTTTGTGATGTCATCAGATTCATTGGTGTCCTCCAGTCCAAATAAGATAGTGTTGGGATGCTTCTGTTCATGTTCAATCACGTCTTTGACAAGGATGGAGATGTTACTCGCAGGGTTAGTGGTTTCCTGCAGCTGGGGTAATTGGGTTGGGATAGGATTTTGGGATGTTGGAGCTTTGCTTTTCTGTGGTTTTTCTTTTTCTTCAAGGGATGCTAATCGCGCTTCTATGGTGTTGACCCGTTCAAGTAGAACAATAAATTTGTCCAGTCTGGACTTGCATGATGGCAGAATAGTGGAAATGCAAACTGGGAGGTTTTAAGTGAAGCAGATTGTAGGAACTGGGCTATGCCTTTGGTTAACCCCAAGCACTTGTGGTGAGCATATGTGTCACATAGGGAGCACTTCATGGTACTCTCATCCTCCTCAAATGCTTCTGTACAGATGAAGCACACGCAGGGGTCGTATGGGTCGTTAGTAGTGATCTCCTTCTTTTTGGGTGGGGGTTTGGCAGTAGGGTGTTTGCCTGGCATGGTAGGTTTGCATGGCGTTTCTTGCCGGTTTAACTTTGCAGAGGTGCACCTCTTGTTTGTTGGATTCCACTGGGTGGCCGGATGGTCAAATTCCCTTCTTCCCAGATCGTCCCGTGTGCTTGTGTGCATGTGCAGCCTGTGGGAGCTTCACCTTCCACTAGCATGCCTTATTGGTCTTTGGGAGATTGACCTTCCTTCATTGTGGCTAGCCTGGCTTGCTCCCTGTTCTCCCCAGCTTCACTGGTTTACAATGGCTGTTGGATAGTCTAGCTGCTTTTTATTATTTTTTTAAATTGTTTTTTATTTTTTATTTTTTTATTTTTATTTATTTTTATTTATTTTTTTTAGTTGTGGGGATTCTCTGGGTCACTCCGGCTTCCCCCCCCCCTGCGACCCCGCCGCCGTGACCCACCCCCCCCCCTGCCACCGCGACCCCCGCCCCCTCCCCACGCGGGATGAGGTGACAAAGGGGGCGTGGCACCAGGGGTGAAATGCTCCCAGTTCGGGCTTGCCTGCGGGTCGCCAAACAGCTGATAGCAACGGAAGCGGGAGACTTCGCCCGGACGCCACCATTTGGGTTCTTTTACCCTCTGCGCATGCGCAAAGCATTCTGCGGATGCGCAGAGGGTAAAAGAACCCAAATGGCGGCATCCGGGCGGGTGGGCGAAGTCTCCCACTTCTGTAGCTAACGGCTGTCCGGCGACCCGCAGGCACGGCCGAACCGGGAGCATTTCACCTCTGCAAGTGACGGTGGCATCAAGATGGCGGGCTAACGCGCGCAGCGACCCCTGTGAAATGGTCGTTCAACCCCCAAAAGGGTCGCGACCCACAGGTTGAGAACCGCTGCCTTATTGAGTGCTTCCTGTGGGGAATCAGTAATCCGTCTCTTAGCTTCGCAAATAGATCTCTCAGTTCAGGTCAATCCAGCTGGCTCGGCTTCCCTAGGTATATGCTCCGGTGGGGATTGCTGGCTGGCTCTTTCCTGCGCCTTTCGCTCAGGTCTTCCTGCGCTTTTCGCTCCAGTGGGGATTGCCTCCGGTGGGGATTGCCTCCGGTGGGGATTGCCGGCTTTTTCCTGTGCTGGTCACCCAGGTCTTCCTGTGCCTTTCGCTACGGTTGGGATTGCTTCTGGTGGGGATTGCTGGCTCCGGTGGGGATTGCTGGCTCTTTCCTGCGCCGTTCACCCAGGTCTGGAGGACCTCGCCAGCTGCTTCCGGCTTTCCTGGGTTTATGCCTCCAGTGGGGATTTCTGGCTGGCTCTTTCCTGCGCCATTCACCCGGGTCTGGGGGCCCTTGCTAGCTAGCTCTGGCTTTCCTGAGTTTATGCCCCCAGTGGGGATTGCTGGCTAGCTTTTTCTTGCACCATTTGCTACCTAGGTACTTGCCTCTGTTAGTGATTTGTTCAAGTGGTTGCTCAGGATCACTGGTATCTTGCTGATTTTCGGACTTTGGGTCTCTGGGTCCACGCAGGCAGCTGGGGACTCAGATGGGAGTCTGGTTTCACTGGTCCTAGACCTTTAGTTGTTATTGTATGAATTCTTAGGATCTGATCTATATTTTCTTTGTTTTGCTACTTCTACTCCTAACACTATTTTGGATTTTAAGTCTTTTCTCTACTACTGGTTTCTAGCGATGTGGCTAAGCATCATTCATAGTTATTGTAATCAGTGGTGAAATCCTTTTTTTACTACTGGTTCTGTGGGCGTGGCTTGGTGGGCGTGGTGTAGCTTGGTAGGCGTGGCTTGGTGGGCATGGCAGGGGAAGGATACTGCAAAATCTCCATTCCCACCCCACTCCAGGGGAAGGATACTGCAAAATCTCCATTTCCTCCCCACTCCTGGATATTGGGGCCAGCCAGAGGTGGTATTTGCCAGTTCTCTGAACTACTCAACATTTCTGCTACCGGTTCTCCGAACTACTCAAAATTTCCGCTACCGGTTCTCTAGAACCTGTCAGAACCTGCTGGATTTCACCCCTGATTGTAATTCATAGTGATTGTAGCTTAGAGGAAGAGCATATTCTCTCTTTTTTGCTATTTAAAAGATCTCCAAAAGATCTCCAAAAGGATCAGCAAATTCTTTTATGTCTGCATTGTTATTCAACCTTTAATAATGTAACTTTAGCAATTTTAATTTTGCACTTTCAGTATATTGTTTTAGTTCATAGTGTTTGATAAGATATAACATATTTTGTTTGGTTTTGGTCCTTGATTATAAATCCATAAATTCCCACATGTTTTTAAGCCTTATTATGTTTATTTGTAATGGGCAACAGCTTTAAAATAAAGTGCCAACAAACCTACTGATGTCCAACTGGTAAAGTCTCAGCAGTTGTTCCTCTTTAAAAACCAACCACCTTCCTTACAGCTTGGTACCCAATAAACTGATTCAAAAAGACTAAGAAGCGGATTAAAATAAAACTCTCCTTGGGATTTTGCCAGAAACTCACACCCAAAAACCTCTAGACTCAGATAAAAAGGTAAGTATTAAGGAGTATAGAAAAAAGGAAATAGGAAAATAAGGAGCTATTTTGAAAATAAAGTAAACATTAAATTTTGTTAATCTACACTATACAGAACAGGAAATAGCAGCCAGTGGCAGTCCAAATAATACTGAATTTTAGCACTTAGACAACTAGCCAAAAATGCGAGGAGATAATAAACACATGTGATGGATCAGAAATGGTCTTCTCTTGACTTACGGGGAGATGCAATTTATGAAATTTATAAAGCCTAGTACCTATGGATGTTCAAAGAATGAGTTCATTTACAAAACTTAAGGGAATCTTGTTATAACTGATCTGGGGTTGGATAGAATAGCCACTTGACCTATATCATGAATCTGAAGAGTCTGAATATCCACAAGAACACTGAAAAGCAAAGTATTAATTAGAAAGAAGAGGTTAATTAACCAGAATACAGATAATTTTCTGATAGGCATTAAAATACTACATAACTTAGATACAAGATAATTTAACATAAACAACTAAGCATGTATATCTGTTAGGAACAGATTTCCCAGGAAATGACAAGTGATTGGGTCCCGTCAATCCCTTTTCATAGTGATTCAGGCCTGGTTATAGCACTGAGATGGCAATTGATAACTCTTGTAGATGTATTCTGGCAGGTTCCATATGGAGGCAGTGCATCCATTCTGGCTCTTCTTGATCTCTCAGTAGCCTTTGATGATCCAGAATATAACAGTGTGTGGGTAGTTTGAGGATCTTGTAACCCTCTATTAAACAAAGTTATCTTGTTGGACCTGTGAATCATGCCTTCTCGTGGCAATGTCTGTCTGGAAGAACAGTATTCCCTTGGAGATCCAATGTCCCCAACTTTGTTAGCTGTCCTCAAGGCTCTGAAGGCCTGGCTGTTTCCTCAGGCACATCAGCCAGAGGTGAGGAGATTTCTGTTATTAAAATTATTTTAGGATTGAAATGTATTATTTAGGTATCATGAGCTACTGTGTTTAACTGCTGAGTTTTTAATCTAACTGCCCAGAGTCACTACAATCAGAAGAGTAGCCATATAAATTATTTAAATGAAGTAAATGTAAATCAATAAACTCTCAATTTAGTTCTTAATGTGCAAGTAATTATATTAATATGCTATTGTTAACTTATTTTTAATATTGTTTCATTTTCTTTTTAATATTTTGAGGACAATTCTTACATTCTTTTTGTGCACTTCACGTATTTATTTTACCTTTTCCTCTGATTCTTCCCAGAGTCATATCCTTGATACTTTATAATTTTTTAATTGTGTAAAACATAAGTCAATGACAAGAATAAACTTGAACATTCTTTTAATCAAATAATTTGATTATTTGAAGAACTTAGGAAATTTGTTTGGTGCCAAGGAATGTGTGGATAGCATGTTGAAGGCCGATGTGACAGAAAGTAAGGCAATCATTCAAGTATTAAGGGATAAAATTATACAGGTGTTCTAACCTATTGGAGTTTCAACTTCCTTGTTTATGAAATATGTAACACATGCGTTACCTAGCCCACCTGATACTACTTTCCCTCAAAATTCTTCCCCTGCCCCCAATCGGTTATTTGAGTGCTAGTTTGAACAATTACACTATTGTATGCAGTCAAGCCCAATATATTTTATAGTATTATCAGTTTTGTTTTTAGGATTCAGTTTGGGAAAGGTCCATCAATTTATACAAGCAGAAAAAGCAATATGAACAATTTTCACTAAACATGTGTTTTATTAGCAGAAACTGAAGTTAATTAGAATGGATTTTTATTTAATACACTGGAGGAATTGGTTTGTGTAATTGATAGAGTCGCAGTTGACTGAATATGGTAAATGGCTAATTTGGTAAGTTACCAAAATGAAGATAGGAGACTCAAAACCTACTCCCTGCCATGGGTTGGTGATCAGAAAAGAGGCTATATTAAATGTCCCCCAGAAAGAATAGTTGCTTGAATCTGTGACTATTTGGAGACAGAAAATCAGATAGAAAAAACACAGACAATTCAAATGAAATATCTGTTACTATTGGTTACCAAAAGGCATGGCCTTTTAAAGTCATTCCTTCCTTCCTTCCTTCCTTCCTTGAAAATACTGAGGCAGACTTTTGTAAAATGGAGTCAGATATTAGTAGCCTGAATATTATCAATGGCAGTAATAATGTCTGCTTCTATAGATAGGCTATGTCCAAAAGATATTATTCAAGAAATGACAGGTATAGAACAGTTTTTATCTGATGAAATAGAGGTGATATTAAAAGTATAAATCATTTGGAAAAAGATGTTTTTCTAAATCTACAAAAGAAATTGGCTAATGTTTTAAAATTCAAAAGAGAAATACATATGATAAACCAAAAGAGACAATTTTTCCTTATTGGATTTACAAAAGAGGCTTGTTAAAATAGTACAAAAAAGAAATGAAGACCAATTCCTGTGATAATATTTGAATAAACTAAAGATTATTAGAAGTAAAAGGAAGGAATATAAAGTTCATTTATTTGATCAAGATTGAAACAAAACATTACTTCTGGCACCCCTTTATTGCTTTCTGCTGACAACAGGGCTGAAAAGATGGTTCTTTATGGATTTGTTTATAGTTAAGTGATGGGATATGTGATGAAGAGATAATTGTTGTAACCTTATAGGGGGTGAGGAGAATCACTAAATGTGCTTTGTACTTGTGATAAAGGCTACAAGTCACTTCTTTATATATTTCTTTTCTCTTTCTTATTATATTCTCATTTTTTCTTTATTCTCTTTCTTTCTTCCTTTTATTTTTTCATTTTTTCTCTTCTCTTTAATGTTAGTTTGTCGACTTTACAATTATAATCAAAACTCTTAATAAAATTATATATTAGAATAGCTGATACTGTTGTTTAAGCTAAGATTAGCCCTTAAACCTTATAATACTTTAACCCCTATCAATAATAATATTAAGTTAAATGGACCAAAGTTTATAAGACAGTTTCATATATTTATATGTATTTTTATGAGTCAAGACGTTTATGAGTCACAATTGCCTGTTTCATCTTCAAGGGTCTATAGGAAGATCCAATCTGCTTGCTTAGGCCCCCAAGGTTGACAGGTACAGCTGTGTTTTCCTTGTACTGAATATGGAGTTCTTTTCTTTTTAACTCACAGTGGGTATGCTTGGTTCTTTAAGATAAATGTTGCCTAGTTTATAGAATAAAACTTTTTTCAGTAGCTAGCTGTGAGGCCTGACATTACACAGCCAAGAGCTCAGTCTCCAAAAACTCTCCCACTTGCACAATGCGATATGGTGAGGCATCTTCTCTGTTGGAGAAGAGGCTGGAAAAAAGTTATGATCCACAGGAAGGCATTGGCTCCTGGATGAAATCACTAAATATATTATTTTTACTGGGATCTGATACAATTGTTTTCTTGCCAAATAAGGTGGATTTCCATAGTGATTCTGTAATTCACAACTGATTACACCGGCCCTTATCATGCCTTTCTGCCTTTTAGTGATTTACCATAATAATAATAGAGAGTTAAACAATTTGTTTTTAATTTATTTTTTAAATTTAAATAATCTACATATAGTAACAATTTTGTAGGTTTTGCAGGCAAGGCATTTTATGAACTTACTTAATGATGGAAATCTAACAACAGTGGTTCAGAATAAAAGTAAAAATACTAACAACTGAATGTCAAAATCCTGTATCACTGCTACTAATTTATACTGATTTAAATTTAGGGAGTGCTAAGAAATTGTTTGTTTCTTATATACCCAATACAGAACTGTGTAATGCATTAATTTCAGTCCCAAAGCTAAGGAGCCTACCATCTGGATTTATGCTTAATATCTGGAGAGAAAAGTTTTCAATTTAGCATTTATTAATGTTTACTTGGAAGTAAATTGTAATGTGTTCCATGGAACTTAATAATACTATATGTATTTAAAAATACAGTGTCAGTCATATCCAGCTTTACATAAACTCTTGAGATTTATTTGAAAGTTTATTTGAATTTTTAAACAATTGAGCTATTCCATGGTAACAATTAAGATAAAAGAAGATTAAAATCCTAATGAAAGAAAACCACTGGTTTTATGTTAATTGAAAAGTAGTTGGAATGATAAGTTTTCATTCATAACCAAACACATTTATTACCGTTATATTACCTGGCCAAAATGTTGGAATCAGAAACACTTTTTCAACACTGTCATATCCAGGTTCAGATTGCTACAGTAACTAGTTGTAGACTAGTTTCATATGTTTAATGGAATTTGCACACACACACAAAAAAAAAACAACCTACAAGGAACTGCCTTTTTCTATCCAAATATCTTCCTGAAAGGAAGACAGTAAGCATATACAGTTATATGTTGGTTCCTGGGCTTGAACTGGGAAAATTCTCATTTTCCTATGAGAGTTAGAGGAATCCCAAATCATCACTCAGCAACAGTTATGCAAGATCTAACAACTTTGAGTTACAAACTCTGGAATCTGCACTTCCCAGTGTTATCAAAGACAAGCTGCAAAAAGTTGCAAAGAGTACTGAAAGTGAGATGGTGATTCTCATAAATATTATGATCACAAAATACATGATTGATAAATACTTTTTGTCAACTGAATGGCCAGCTACCACTGGCAATCCAATTGGTAAAAAGAAATACATTTTAGTGTTGAAAGTTACAGAGTCAATGGGATGCACCATTAGAAAATCTGAAAGGCCAGATTAGAGACAAATAATTATGGAGTCACTAAGAGTTGACAATGACTTGATAGCCCTCAGTCAATCAATCAACACAAGGTTAAAAAAAACCTTGCTTTTTTTGATAACTAATTTGTTGAAACTTAGAGAAGCATTTACAGTTCCTCCGGGCACCATTCGGCCCTCTCCTCTATCACTACATCTATCTTTTATCTGTCTACATGCTAACCTGCTTATAGAAACAAATGCATTTACATGCAAATTTTTGACATTTAAGGCTACTAGATTACACTTTATACTACTCAAGTGACCTTTTATTTCTCAAAGGTAGATGGCAGTGTTCAAATATAACCAAGAGGAGACAAGCTAATTAAAGCAATATATTTTGCCACTTTAGCAGGAGTACAGGGAGATAAAGTAGCTTATCCTCTTTTTCCATCTAAATAATATATTTAATTTTTTCTTATTTTTTTATCCAGGACACAAAAGCCAAAGAATAATGAAGCACTTAAAAGACATATGATGCAAATTATTGATATAAATTATTCATGTGGAATCTCTAATCAGCAGTGCACTTCAATAATAACGGATTTATCCATTATATGACAAGCTTGCTTCCATAAGAACATAGGAAAAAGCTTGTTAGTCTGAAGAGAGAGAGAGAGAGAGAGAGAGAGAGAGAGAGAGAGAGAGAGAGAGGGACTTTTTCCACTCCTTTTCACTTATTTGTATTCATGCTACCACTTCCAACATGGAGGTTTAAGTAAAACTTCAAAACTGGTATCTCTTAATAAATCTGCTCTCCAGAAAATTATCTTACTGTAAAGCCATTCAAGTTAGCATATAGCACTTGTGATAATGATTTCATAAGCTAATTATTTGCTGTTTGAAAAAAATTGCATACTTTCTTTGGAGTTCTCTGGACTCAGAAAGATCTACACCTAAATGTCATGACTGCTGCAGGGGTTTCCTTATATGTTCCAGCAAAGTTTCACCAGACCTATGGTCCAGAAATTGGAGTTGTCTCATCACATTTATAATCTGGCCAGGTTTCAGTTATATGGGGTTGATTGGTGCCTAGATGATTTTTTTGGGATGTGTCCATTGATTGGTGATTGCATGTGGTGTTATTTTTGTAGTTCTGTTCTGATTGGTCTGCCTTGTCAATCTGATACGAATGGCTTGGATCTTGCATCTGATTAGTTAAAATTGTACCCAATTCAACTGTTCTCTTGATGGTGCCTATCTGAGTGCTGGTCTTCCAGGAATTCTCTGCCTTTTCTGCATTTGTTTGACTGTATTTCTGTATTATCCCAGTTAAAGAGATAGTTCATTTGAGGTAATGTATGGCTGTTAGGTATTCCTGATCTTCCTTCTTTCATGTAGTTATGTGCTCCTTGACTCTTTGCTGTGATTGATGTCTTGTTTGTCCTAAGTAGTGTTGGTGATAATCTTGACAGAAGAACAAATTACCTTCCATAAGCTACAAAGAATGAGATAAAGAGACCCCAATGTAACCAAGTTCTAGAGATGCCCTAAAATCCACAAGGCTGCCTCTTGTGCCCCATTGTTGGACTACTCAGCATTGCAATATAATCTCTCTGCCACTTTTTTTTCACCTTGATTAAAATTCTTTTCAAAAGTTACCAATATATAATATTATAAATGCAGACAGAAATGGACCTATACTAAGGCATTACAATGCTGCTGCTTCTCTTTTGAAATTTTCCCTATTGGTTTCCTAATGAGAAAGAATCTTGATTTTCCATGACTGATAGACACTGAACTGATGTTGACATCAAGCATCCCTTATGACTCGATCAACTTTTTCTTAGTGATGAACACAGGCAGCTCAAGCTGTAGTAGACTGAGGCTTTTTTGCCTTGGTGCCCACTGTTACATTGACTACAGTTGAACTACATCTGCCATTGCTTGATGATTTACCAGCATAAAACTATCCTTCCATAATTCTTTATTGTTAGTTTCAGTTTAGGTCACCTGAATAGTTTGGTTTTACTGGCAAATCTGAGTGGCTTATTGCTTATCCTTCCCAATACCATTTATGAACAATTAAAAATAATCTATCTCAACACAAATTCTTGTGGGACTTCTCTTCCTTGAGAAAAGTACTCATTGATTGCTATGTCTTACTTTCCCATTTTTTACCAGCTTGCAGTCCATAAAAAGACAGGTGATCTCATCCCATGGCTATTAAGTTATATCTTTGAGGAGAAATTATAACAAATTTCTCCAAATCATCTCCATCAATATAGTTGTTGTCACTCACAAAGAATTCCAAAAAATTGGTAAAGTATGATTCATCTTTGCAGAATTCATGCTGACTTT
This sequence comes from Thermophis baileyi, assembly GCA_003457575.1. NCBI lineage: Eukaryota > Metazoa > Chordata > Lepidosauria > Squamata > Dipsadidae > Thermophis > Thermophis baileyi. The sequence goes on along the minus strand of QLTV01004297.1, from coordinate 4,077,186 downwards.
CTTTCAGGAAAGTTTGTTCCTTTATAGTTAGGCTTTAAAACATATTACTGGTTTCACTAATTTGCTCAGAGCAGAAATTAAACTGACCAGTCCCAATCCTCTGAATATTTTCCATAGCTGTTACCATTTCATCAAACTTTTTAAAGAAGCTTTCAATTAAAGATTGCATGTTACCAAACAGTCTTTTCAGCCAGCTCTGTTTATTTGTAATTTGATCCACTGTTGCTATATGTAAGTTAGTCAGGAAACAAAGAACACTAAAGCAAAGTGAAGATATAAATTAAAGGAACAGGGAAGATATTTTCTGGTTATCTCTGGTCAGATCCAAAGTTAAAATAAAAATAAAAAGCAAGTTCCAAATATTTTGCAAGTTAATAAAGTACAAAAACCCTGTGGTGAAAGTCTAATATTGATGTAAATCAAATAAAAGCACTTTACCATCAAAGGACATGCTATATTTCCATATGGAAAAGCAAAAGTTATTCAAAACAACAACATAAATCAAAAGGAAGAAGAAAAAAAACCAGTTAAAATGCAGCAAGGGGTTAAAGTATTCAAACAGCCAATCAACTTTAAGCAATAAATTCAAAACGTGAAAGTTAATACTCAGGCATGCTTAGAAAATGAAATCCTGAAAGGAAGATGGATGCTCTGACTTTCTGACTACTCCCAAAGGGAATTGGAATATTCAAGACTCCCCTTCCCAGATGGGTCCATGGCAGGGGTGAAATTCAGCAGGTTCTGACAGGTTCTGGAGAACCGGTAGCGGAAATTTTGAGTAGTTCAGAGAACTGGCAAATACCACCTCTGGCTGGCTCCAAAGTGGGGTGGGAATGCAATATCCTTCCCCCAGGAGTGGGGAAGGAATGGGGATTTTGCAGTATCCTTCCCCTGCCACGCCCACCAAGCCACGGCCACAGAACCGGTAGGGAAAATTTTTGAATTTCACCCCTGGTCCATGGCCATCCAAAAGTCACCTGGATCATCCATAAATGCTCCCATTCAAATCTAGGGAGCAGCACTGCCAGAGAACCAGCTCTGGCAGCAAAATCAGCAGATCGTCATCAGGAAAGAGAAAAATTCATACTGTTCAGCAGCCATCTTGAGGGCAGGATGTCCAGAAAGTTCTTCTTTTGTAGACAAAGGGGAATGTGTTGGTGCTAGCTCTTAATTTCCAATTAGCATTCATCTAAACATAATACTATTATGGTCACTCTTGCCTATTCATCATGCATGTAATCATTTGCACATAATTTTTATCAGCTTTTAATAAGTTTCAATGAGTTTTGGTAACATTTAAGGATACACTCTAGTTCTGTAAATATTCTCCATGGTAAACTTGAATGGTATTCATTAAATCCTCAATTTTCTGAGGTTTTTTCTCAAGTCATTAGTTCCTGACAAATGAATGAGAGGTTCTATTTCTCCTTTTCAGGAAAAAAGAATAAACTTTGAGAGCTAGTGAAGTATAAGCTGTTTTTAATCTGTAAATACTATTGTACCACTGAGCCATAGAGAAGACAGTAGGGTTTCAGTTTCATTTGTGTTGTCATATTGATGGATTAGCAAATATTATTCATGGGTTGCATGCCAAATGACGCCTTTTGAATTTGAGTCCAAGGAAAACAGCAGGAATCCCACCTGATGAAAGGCCTAAAGCAGTTGTTAATTCTGGCTATTTTAGAGAAGTAATAGGTGACTGCAAAACTGAAATATCAAAATATGCAACCATTCCTTTCAAAATAGCTTGCCTATTAGATTGAGTGTGATGGAGAAAGTAAAAGATGTGTTTAAAAAGTTTTGGAGACTTTCATTGCATCCTGGACATCTCAGAAACATTTCTGTAGATAAACCCTTTGAAAGACTGCTATGTACAAAAGAAACTGAATAGTAATATGAATGGTAATTTACAATACAGACAAAGAAACCTCCCCTCCCCACCTTGTTCCACAATTATTGAAATTTTCTTTCTGTAGTTTAGTAAGATAAATTAGTTCTTGGTAATTTCTATACAGCCTTATGATTAAATGCAGACCACGCCAAGCACATTTGCTGGCAAAACTGTAATGATAAAGTGAAAGGCTTTTTATTTTGACATTACAGTGTATTTCTGCCTATAATCGTAAGTATAATATTCAGTCTATTGCCAGTTCTGATTAAAAACAATAAGAAACTATTGCCTTTATAGAATAGCGTTTGTCTAGTATTAAAAAGCAGTTGTGGGTCTGTATTAGTACTTGGATCCAAGCATGAGAGAAGGGGATTAACAATTTTCCCCTATGACATTTTCTTGATCCAGTCCCTTAATCTCCAGCTGCTAACAGCAGCAGGGAGAAAACAATATAGGCACAATATGCCTCTCAGAACTGGAAGAAAAGAGGATAAGAATTCTTCTTTCTAAACTAACTTAAAGAAGTAAATGAAAAGAAAGTTTCCCAGCCTCCCCCCCCCCAATATCCTCTCTCACATAATTCAGGAAAACCCCGATCAGAACTTTCTTCAACAAAGGAAGAAAGATGATTACAGAAGTGGATAGAAACTCTCTTCTTACATATGTCAATTAATCCTTAATTAATGGACTGCTATTAAGGTTTCAGGAAAATTCTGTCTCCTAATTTGTCTTGCTCCCAAGGATGTGTTTTGTACCATAGAATTCATAATTTTTGCAGACTGTTATGTAATTGATGTTGGAACAACAATAAGCTAAGGGAAATGACTGAGGAAATAGGAGTTCCTTCTCCAGTGCCTGCACTAAAAGAACTAGGAGATGAGTAGCTGCTGCAGTTCAGTTCAGCGCTGAGAGCTACAGAGCATAGTATAATCAGTCCCAAGTAGCATTACTGTCTGTCCTTCCTGGGGCAAATGAACAAAGAGGTTATTGAGGTCAAATGTTACGCTCTAGGTCTAAACTAGGTCTAAACTAACTAAATACAAAGCAGAGGTTTTACTTTTCAAAGAGGACTGCTGGTCTTCCAAGGGCAACCTGCAACTTTCCTGCAATTCCATCAGGCACCCAAAGATGCCTCATCACCTCAGTCTTTCTTCTGGTGAATTTCCAAACTAAGCACTGAGTGAGAGCTAGCCACATTTTGATTTCCAAGAATGCTTATGCAGCCCATATGAAGCCCAAATCCATATTTGGAAATAAAAGTAATGTTAGAGGGTGACACTTTTCTTGGCATCATGCTTACTTCCATTCATTGTTTTGAACTAAAGGAATCTCAGAAACAAAATAATATTCAGGCAGATCATTCAGCCTGACAGGCACCAATGGGCATATTGCATAGATGCCTGCAGACTCCATCTTAGGGACTCAGAATTCAAACTAAGCACTTGTCCAAAAAAGAGAAGGAGGAGGAGGAGGAAGCAATCCAAGTATTTATCTTGCTTTACTTGTGCTTTTCCATCTGTCTTTTTTTTAAAGTTTCATACAATATCCAGCATTGCACATAGAACAGGGGTGTCAAATTCAAATTCATTGAGGGCCGCATAAGCATTATGGTTGCCCTCAAAGGGCCAGTTGCATGTAAGACTATGACAACTCACAGCAACCAGGTGGGTGTGGCTGGGTAGGCATGGCTGGGTGGTCACATCCGGGTCTCTGTGATTAGGTGGGCATGGCTGGGTGAGCATGGCTGGGTAGGTGTGGCTGGATTGATGCCGCTCACTGGGCGTGGCTAACTCGGGACGGCTGGGTTCAGATGGAACAAGTTGCACCGGCTAACTCGACATGGGGACAATTCAGTGCCCCACAAGCTCTTCGCCTCCCCAATTGCTGGCAACCAAGCGCATGCATGTGCATGCACACGCACACACACACTGCGTTCTAAGTTTGGGGACTTTTATCCATAGAGGAAGGAGAGGGCCTTCTCCCAAGCCCAGGCATGATTGGCAGTTTGTAAGCTCAGATGTGGATAAAAGTCTCCAAGCTTGGAATGGTGTGTGTGTGCATGCGTGTACACAGCACACCAAAGGAGACATTCTTCTCCCAATCCCAGACATCACTGGCATTTCCCTGTCTGGTGCCCCCTCCCAGCAAAGCAGGAGGCGGAGATCGACGCTGCTGTGTGCGGAAGTGTGGAGGAGAAAGTTTGCAGGAAGCAGTTTCCTCTGAGTCCAACTTCTGCCTTGACAGATCTCTGGAGAGAAAGAGGAGGAGGCATGAGAGCAGCGCTCCCTGGTCCTGCGCGAGGGAGGCTGTCCCTTATCAAAAGGGCATCCCCGTTTCCAATAGTGTGTGGTAAGGATGCTGGCTTGTTGGGGTAGTCTTCCCTAATGCAGCTGTCCTACTACCCCCTCTTCCTCTCCAGAGATCTGTCGAGGCAGAAGTTGGACTCAGAGGAAACTGTTTGCTGCAAACTTTCTCGCCGCACTTCCACATGCAGCATTGTCATCATCCACCTCCTGTAGGGGGCCAGGCAAGGCTGGGAGGGGGGATCTGGAGGTCTCCAGCAGAGGAGAGGTGAGACCATGGCAAGCACCAAAGCCTTGTTCACCAGAGGAGCCTTGCTGTCCCTCTCAGGCCATGCAGAGGACTCCGGATGGTGGCGCAGGCTGCCCAGAGCCCTGGGCAGTGGAGGGCAAGCACCCAGCCTGGACCTTGAGCTCCCAGGGCACCAGGACCCTTCAGACCAGCCCAGACCAGCCCCACTTCCCCAAGGGGCACCTGACTGTGCTTACCTGCTCCTTGAGGTTGCTGCTGTGCTCGCTTTCCTTGGCCAGGTTGCTCATGGTCGGTGTGGGAGGGCAAAGTGCATGGGTCAGAGGGTGGCCCACTCCCTCCTCATGTGAGCAGAGCAGACCCAGCTTTGTAAGCAAAGCATCTTCAGCGATAGCTTGGGAGACCACAAGGAGAGGCTAGGAGGAGGGGGCAAGGGGATGGCAAAAGGGCAGGAGGGCTGCTGGTGGCCAAGTGCTAAGGCAGGACTTCCCTCAGACCCTCCCTCCCTCTCATTCCCATCTTTATTTATTTTATTTATTTATTTGTTTGTCAAACGTGTACAAGATAGCAGGTATAGGTATAAACATAAACATAATCAAAGTGAATACAGATAGATGAGGACAATAGGACAGTAGGACAGGGACGGTAGGCACGCTGGTGCGCTTATCTCCTTCCTTCCTCTTCCCCTCTTACCT
>QLTV01004297.1:4045910-4071481 GCA_003457575.1 Thermophis baileyi | reverse complement strand
ACAGTGCATGGGTCAGAGGGAGGTCCACTCCCTCTCCATGTGAGAGACCTGATTTTGTAACCAAAACAGCCTCAGTGATAGGATGGGAGACCACCAGGAGAGGCTAGGAGGAGGGGGCAAGGGGATGGCAAAAGGGCAGGAGGGCTGCTGGTGGCCAAGTGCTAAGGCAGGACTTCCCTCAGACCCTCCCTCCCTCTCATTCCCATCTTTATTTATTTTATTTATTTATTTGTTTGTCAAACGTGTACAAGATAGCAGGTATAGGTATAAACATAAACATAATCAAAGTGAATACAGATAGATGAGGACAATAGGACAGTAGGACAGGGACGGTAGGCACGCTGGTGCGCTTATCTCCTTCCTTCCTCTTCCCCTCTTACCTTCCCTCCCTCCTTCTCTGCCTCCTTATTTCTCATTCCCATCTCCTTCTTCCCTCCCTCCCTCCCTCCCTCCCTTCCTCCCTCCCTCCCTCTGTGCAGGGATGAGTGGAATGGGAGAGAGTGACAGCACTGCCAGTGGCCGTGGCTTTCCCACACAAGGGCAGGAGGTGGGGCGGGGGCCATCCCAGTGAAAGGGAAGCGCTCACGGGCTGCAGGGCCAGCGGACAAGGCTGCTGGGGCTCTCCTATGTGCTGTTCTACAACAACTTCATGGCAGCCACCTGGGCCAGAACACGGTCAGCCTTAGATCTGGCCTGTGAGACAGCGAGGGGCTGGCCCCTGCTGCCTCAGCCCCAGTCCATCCCAGTCTGGTCGGGCACTCTCCTTGGGCACATGCACAGGAAGCGGTGAGCATGCGGGGTCTGGCGTCCCTGGTGACTGTCTTGCCCCACAGGCTGACCATGTTCCGAGTGCTTTCTTTTTACCCGGGATGCCAGTCAATAAATAATCAATTATTTTCACACAATTATACTTCTTTCTAAAAACAAGTATTGATTTAAAAAAACCTTGTCTTTTAACAGAACTCTATGAGGAGGCTAATTAAGGTGATCCTTCTGGAGCAGGATAGATTCTGGTGGGTGCTAGGAGTGGTTATAGCAGCTTTTTGGGAATTTTGTTTGGGCTCCATTTAGCCACCAGTAATAGGAGGTGACACAAGTGTTTTCATGCTTGTTCCCAAACATGGGCTTCTGTCTATTTGCCAGTCTTGGATGTCTCTTTATTTACTTAGGAACTCTGATAAATAAAGCTGCAGGAGTAAAGACTAGATAACCAATAGAAGACTGAAATGTGATTCTGATCAGGTAGGGATATACTGTAAACTCAAGTTTTAGCTTACTGTATATCTTGGTGAAAACGGAAGTGAATCACTGTTACTTCTCTCTTATTGTGTTAACAAGCTTTTGGCCAGAAGCCTTGTTTAGAGTGCCAGTCCCTTTCTGTTGAGAGGGCAATAGTTAGATCTCTGACCTGACTTCAATGACTGGATTACAAAGCATTTTGCCAAAAAGTCACTCAAATTTACTAACAAATTGATTTTTCATGGATAGAGTGATGATTCATTGTCACATTATCTGGAATTCCTTAGACCTGTAGACCCTAGAAAATAAATGGGGGGAGGGTTCTGGGTAGTCCCCAGTCATATTATGGGTGCAATCCTTCATACAACCCTACCTTGAAGGCGGCTATGATGCTATGGTTATTGCTGGAAAGTGTTTTCCAGATTTTAAACAGGGTTTAGCCTGAGTACAGATCAGTGTACTCAGATCTGAGTACAGATAGCATTGGTTGCTCTTGGTGTGGTACCTAGATGGAGTTACTGTAACCCTTTTGGTCATTTTAGATGGTTTGGCAATATTTGGTACCAGTTATGTGGTATCTTTCTGGACTGTCTGCAAGGGTTTGGATTAGAGGTGCTCTTTTACAGTGGTTCTTTTCTTCCTTTTAGCAGACATATCCAGACAGTGCAATGATGAAGGAGAAATTACCCATGTGGTTACTCTTTTGTGATGTAAAATAGGATTCAATCTGATCTCCCATGAGATTTATGGAAGCCACTGGAAACCATCTTTTTATTTGGGAATACAATTTACAATTTGGCTCATCTTGATATCAACTGAACTTATGGAAGAGGGTAGGATTATACCCTCCTAGGCTTACTGGTATAAATTGTAAAAGAAAAACTGTGGATGAAGGATCAATATGTTGTTTTGACAACCTTGTCAATACAGATATCATATGTACAGCATCATGGATAGGGTTAGCAGAATTATCTAAGAGGTAAGGAATAGCCCTCTGAATTGTGGCATCCTCAAGAAGTATTAGAGAAATCCAGACTATTTGATAGCACGGCTGACAAGTAAGTTATGGAAGTTTTAATCCTAACACCAAGACAGTATCAGGTTTGTAAAGAGTTCAGTCAATAGTGAAACTCTAGTGATGAGTTTTAGATCAATTCTTCATCATTACCATGGTTTGGCTTCTTTGATAGAGCAGCACATATTCCCCAGTGATTATTTTAAGAAGGCATGAGAAAGTAGAAATTGCAGGGGAGGCAGAATAGAGGTCTTTGTAATTAAATTTAGTTGCATTCTATTGGTGTTTTTCCCCCCATAATTCAGTCACTACTAAGATATCCCTATGTGATACTGAAATTAGAATCTCTTTAGGCTAAGACACAGGAACCTGAAGTGATTGGCAGGACTCGAACTTGAAGAATCCTTGAAAGATGTAAGTTTTTTTTAATTTACATCTTTCAAGAATTTTTCAAGTTAAAAGTTTTTTTTAAACTTGTTTATACCAAAATCTTTCTAAGATTAGTTTTAATGGTTGATCTTTCTGTTTATCATTCTCTCTCTCTCTCTCTCTCTCTGTCTCTCTCTCTCTCTCTCTCTCTCTCTCTCTCTCTCTCTCCCCCCCCCTTCTCTCTCTCCTAGAAGAGCAAATGGGGGTGGGGAAGAGAAACCTTGCTGAATTCCATTCCGTTCCATTCCATTCCATTCCTCTCTCTCTCTCTCTCTCTCTCTCTCTCTCTCTCTCTCTCCTCTCTCTCTCTCTCTCTCTCTCTCTCTCTCTCCCCCTACCTACCTATCGTCTCCATCCCAACCCTTTTCAGAAACTTTACATAGTTTTTGGCCAAAATCCCTGAAGCCATCAGGAAGTTACAGTCAGTTTCCAAATGAATATTGCTGCTCATCTTAGAGATGCAGCCAACATCAGTAGACAGAATGTGAGGGGAGACATAATAGAGGTTTTTCAGGGTAAAAAGAGAGGATACATAGAATATAAGTGCATGAATAACTCCCACCTGAGGTGGGACAGGAAATGCTATCTCAACTTTAAATTAAAGTGTATATTATCTGAGGCCAAGGAATTTACTGCAGGATATTTGTCAGAAACTCCCACAAGCATCTCTTTTACAATAGTAAGATTCTATTTGCTCTCCCCAGTCAGCTGCTGAAGAAGCCATCTCCTTCTCCTGATTGCAAGGCCAGCCCTGCTGGGAAGAATTACAATATTTGACTAATTCTTATAAGTACAGTATTTTGCCTTATTTTCTACATATTGATTCAATGATCATGAAGTCCATGTCTATGAAGCATGTGTTGTATATCAATCTCTTGCCTGAAGAATGTATACCCTTTAAAATAAAAGGTTTAGAATGACACGAAGAACAGCTCCACTTCTGAAAAATAAGCTTAATAGACTAGGCCATGCTTTCTTGTAGCTATGACAACACGGCATTGCCTTTTCTTTTTCTTTTCAAGTTTCATTTCAATATTTTGCCTACCAGAACAAAAAATTGCCTTGGTTCCTAGTATAATTAAAATGGAATGAAAGAACTTTTAGGCAACTGTCCCAATAAACATACATTAGTAGTAGTAGTAGTAGTAGTAGTAATAGAATTTGTTTTGATAATCTACATTTCAATTAATCAATCAATTGAGGTGCCATCAAATTCAAAACCAACTCTGAGTAGCTCACAATATAATAAACTACAAAACCAAAATATAATGGAAGTAAAATACAAAACAAAGACAGATGTGATCCAGTTCCTCGATACAAAATTACTGGCAAAAACACATTCAACAAGAGGCTTCATTCATCTTAACACAAGATCTGGGAGAACCACCAAGTCTTAAAGGTCTTACAGAATACCATTTATAAATTTGGTGCCAGTAGAGATTTCTTTTCATTTTAACTCTAGTGGATGGAATGCAAAGAAGCTTTAAGCATCAGGATGCTATGCACAGTTGTCTGTGCATTCCATATTTGCAGACATTATATAAGTAATATCGGTAAGATGCAATGGGGTTGGGTGTTCTTGACCTTTGATGAATATTTTTTCATTGAATTCATTCACATCATCCAGAACATTGCTGCTTATGAGAATGATAGCCAGAATGTATTGCTTATCAACCAATGTTGAAAGAATTGGCAATTTCTTGTCCTGCCCTCTGGTGCTTTGGAGAATAATTTGACCCCCTCTTCTTTGTGGCAGCCCCTCAAATACTGGAATACTGCTACCATGTCACCCCTAATTCTTCTTTTCTTTAGACTAGCCAAACCCAAAACCTGCAGCCATTCTTCATATGGTTTAGTCTCCAGGCCTTTGATCATCTTAGTTGCTCTGTTTTGAACTTTTTCCAAAGTCACATCTTTTTTGTAGTATGGTGACCAAAATTGGTTGCAGTATTCCAGGTGTGGTCTTACTAGGATTTTATAAAGTGGCACTAATATTTCATGTGATCTTAATTCTATGCCTCTGTTTATACAATCCAGGATTGTATTAGCTTTTTTGGGTGCTGCTGCACACTGCTAGCTCATATTCAAGTGATCATCCATTAGGACTCCAAGGTCCCTCTCACAGTTACTGTGTCGAGCCCAAATTTAACATATGTGTAGCCATTTTATTTAGCTCTCTATTATACTCATTTATTCCTTTTATTTCTCTTTACTATGTAAGGAGGGTTTTCGGGCTTGCCACATTCTTAAGATGGGGGGAAGGAGCGAATAGATAGTGAGGATTGTTTTGGCTAGGTGACTTTCTTTCCCGTGGGAACAGAGGCTGCTCCTGGTGAGAATGCAAGGTGGAGTTTGAAGACACTGGGAAATGTGGATTGAGTGTTTATTGGAGAATGTGACTTTTGAGGGATGTTTCTAACTTACAATATTATGTGGTGTAATTCCGGTTTGTGTCAGATCCGGAATTACAGCAGACTTTGCCAATTTGATGCCTACCTAAATAAAAGAATAAAAGTTTTGGAAGATGGACTTTGCCTATTTCTTTTTTGAATGGGTTTCATCACTTGGAAACCTGCCATACTGTTTTTGAGCCAGGTCTCACCTAATCTGTATTTATACTGTACCTTTGATTTTTCCTGCCTAAATGTAAAACTTTGCTTTCTCCACATTAAAATTCATTTTGTTGGATAGGGCCCATTGTTAAAGTTTGTCATGGTCTTTTTGGATCCCAAACTTGTCTTCTGGGGTGTTGGCTATTCCTGCCAGTTTAGTATCATCTGCAAATTTGATGAGTTCCCCTTCTATTCCCTCATCTAAGTCATTAATGAGGATATTGAAGAGTACTGGGCCTAAGACAGAGCCTTGTGGTACCCCACTGCTTACTTCTCTCCATGTGGATGTAGTACCATTAAGGACCACTCGTTGAGTACGGTTTGTCAGCCAGCTACAAATCCATCTGGTGGTGATGTTGTCTATTCCACATTTTTCTAGCTTACCAAGAAGTAGAGTGTGGTCTACTTTGTCAAATGCCTTATTGAAATGTAAGTATACTATGTCCATAGCATTTCGCTGGTCTACTAATTTAGTGACTTTATCAAAGAATGAAATAAGATTGGTTTGGCATGATCTGTTTTTAACAAACCCATGCTGGCTACTAGTTATAACTTTATTTGCTTCCAGTTGTTCGCAAATCAGTTTTTTAATTATCTTTTCCAGGATCTTCCCAGGTATTGATGTTAGACTGATTGGTCTGTAGTTTTTTTTACCTTTCTTGAAGATGGGAACCACATCAGCCCTTTTCCAATTCTCAGGTACTTTCCCGGTGCTCCAGGGTTTTTAAAAGATATGATACAGTGGTTCTGAGATAACATCTGCTAGGTCCTTCAGAACTCTGGGATGTAATCTGTCAGGTCCCGGTAATTTATATACATCAAGGTCAGATGAGGTGTTCTCTTACAATTTTCTTGCTTATTTTAATTTTTATTTCTGGTTTGTCTTTTATAGTAGCTTTTTTTGTACGTTGGGCTATAATTTCTTTTTTCATGAAGACTGATGCAAAGAATGAGTTAAGCAACTCTACTTTCTCCTACTGCCAGTTATTTCCTTGCCATCTTCTCTCTTTAGTGGACCTACTGTTTCCTTGACTTTTTTCGTGTCATATTCTGGCTATCTGCTGATAATCAGCCTTAGTTATGTGTCCCTTTTTTACATTTTCTGTGCTTCTCCTTTTTGTCTTTCAGTTTGTCAGAGAGATCTTTGTGCAGCCATGCTGGTTTCATATTGAATTTCTTTCTTTTTCAGTGGTATTGTGCTGGACTGGGCTTTTATGGCACATTTTTCAGAGTTTCCCATGCTTCTTGAGTTGCTTTCCCCTTTAGCATTTTCATCCATGGAATCTTTCCTACACTCTCTCTCAGTTTGTTAAAATCAGCTTTTAAAGTTTAAGACACTGGTTGGGTTATTTTCTGTTGTGTCTGTTTGCATTATATTGAATTCCAGTATGACATGGTCACTTTCACCCAAAGTTCCGGCAACTTCTACTCCCTCTATCACCTCTATTAGTAAGAATTAGGTCCAGTATAGCTTTACTTCTAGTTCCCTCCTCTACCTTTTGCATGATAAAGTTGTTGGCTAGGTTGGTTAGGAATCTGTTTGATCTCCCACTCACTGCAGAGTTGGTCTCCCAGTTGTTATCTGGATAGTTAAAGTCTCCCATTACTACTGTGGTATGCTTCCTACATACATTTGTTAACTGGTTGGCAAAGAGTTCATCTATTTCTTCTGATTGGTTGGGTGGCCTGTAATATACACCTATGGCAATGATCCCTGTAATCTGTGTGATGGATGGAATGGGATGGGATGCATAAGTTACCTCTTGGCAGCTATGCAGAAATTCTCTGTCATATGCTGGGCCTTAAGAGTGTCATATTGTAGAGATTTAAAAAACCCAAATAAATAATGCTGAATTATATTACTTGCGTTTTTAAAACCAGCATTTATTGCACAGAATACTTCCTCAGGAAGATGGTGGACTGAAGGCGGGTCCATGAATGCAGAGTTGAAGATTACAGCTAAGAACAAAAAGCCAAAGAGCAGATCAGCTTCTTTGACCCTTTCTGGAGAAAGGGAGGATGTGAGATCGCCCCTGTTCTTCTCCATACAGTTGTTTCTTGTGAGAAGACTGAAAGGCAGCAGTTTTCACAGGGTGGGAAAACCTGGATATGAGGGAATTTATCATCTTCTCCCACCCGCAGTCAGAGATTTGAAAGGACACAAAGGTTGTACTTCCTTTGCTAATGACTTTAGGAAATTGCCTATTAACTGCTTTAAAGAAGTTTAAATGATACAATTGGAAACAGTCTGACTGCTTTCAATCCTTAATATAAGAAAAAGAAACTGTATCTTTATAAACTGTACGGATTAAAAATAAAGAGCAAGAAGCAAGACAAGGTTTTAGCTATAGAAAGTTTTAAATGGATTAAGAGCCAAGTAAATGTTGGAATATTTGATTTTAAATATTAACTTTGAAATTATTTTTTAAAAAATAAATGCATTTTGATGAATTTTTAACATTGGAATTATAACAAGATGACCACCTTATAATGGTATTCAGAGATATTTTTGAGGAATTATACTGGAACCTTGAATCAATAATACTGTGTATCCTTATAAACAATCTGTTCCCAGAATAATCTGTTATAGAAAACAATTTGGAGTAAAATTTATCTGACTTAAATATGGAGAATAATGTGAAAAAGAATTTCTTATTGGATGGACATATATTTCTGTCCCTGTCTCTATCATCTCTACCTCTATCATCTCTATCTCTATCTCTATCATATCTATTGTATCTATCTACAGTATCTATCTATCTATCTATCTATCTATCTATCTATCTATCTATCTATCTATCTATCTATCTATCTATCTATCTATCTATCTATCTATCTATCTATCATCTATCATCATCATCATCTATCTATCATCTCATGAAACTTTAAAAATTAAGAATAAAATTAAAATACCAATCCTAGAGAGCAATTGGAATAATTTCTTCTTGCTGCATTTACAAAAGAATTTGTTAAAGTTTTGAAGAAATTTGAGGCAAGGGTCAATAATTATTTGAATTGATTAATGAACAACACTCATCTCCTATATATCATATGAAAAAGTTTTTGCAATATGAAATAAGAAAGGAAAAAAGATAGAGGACATTAAAGAGGACATAAAGACAATACTTGAAGATTCAGTCTGGACTGGCAGTTATGGGATCTTTAACCCATGTCTAAGCCATGCCTAAGTCTATAACTAAGCGTAAGCATAGTTAAAACACTTTCTGTCTATTTATTTTGACTTTTGTTTTGCTTGATTTTTAACTACCTTTGGAAGGTTTTATTTATAATTCACTTTTATACACAATCTACTTTTGGTGAGATATTGGTTCCAAAATTGGTGCTTTTGCTTGTCCATTTAAAAATTCTTCAATTCAAATAATTGTCAACTTGCAAAGCTTTCAAGTTGCCATAAGAAGGAGGGGGGAGAGCTGATGGAGTGGCTGATTGTAATAACTGAAACTACATTTCACAAATGTTTCTTTTACTGATTGTGTCCTAGGTTACCGGAGTCAGAAGGAGGGGTGTGGGGTTCACAGCCCGCCAATGTGGTTCATTGGAGAATGTGATTTATGGCATGTCCAGTGAGAAGGGGGGAAACAGGGTCATGAGGGCACATAACCTGCGTGAGCTCAGTTCTGACTGCATCAGAGTATTGCTGAAATGTCGCTCCTAATAAATCGTTATATTTCTTTTGGAGTTTGGCTCGTGGCTCATGAATTAATTAGGGCATCTTTCAGAAACTTGTTAAATTGAAACTGACAAACATATTAAAATGCACAGACATTTTCACAGGTTTATTTTATTTTATTTATTTTATTTTATAAAATTTATATGCCGCCCAACTCCCGAAGGACTCCCGAAGGTTTTCTGCTTCTGAATAACTTCAATAATTTCTTCGAAGCCTGATCTGAAATATCATTGAAATTTCTATTTCTCAGTAAAATGTTGCTACTTTTTTTAAAAAATAATTTCTGCCGATGACCATTACTAGGTCAATAATGTTCCTGATTGTTAAAAACAACCCTAAATTTGTGAGACATACAAAAGTTGATCCAGCATTCCTTTTCCTTCCTTTAAAATTGCACAGTAGCTACTCTTATGTCTGAAGCAACACATGGAGTTTAGGTGGACGCAGATACTTCCCGAAAAGGCTACTACTTTGAAATATAATTTAAAAAATCAAGCAGAGAAGATTTCCATTTGTTCGGTCTCACATCCAATATTCTAAAACATCAGAAAGCCTGTAGCATTTTTATAAATATACTTTTCATTTAAACAAACTGTGATAAAAGAGATTTGATATATATTTACTATGATTTAAAAGAACAGGGTAGGACAGCTTTATGTTAAATTATGCAAATGTAATCTAACAAAAACAATAGTTTAAATTTCTGTTAGTAGAAATAGCTTAATTGCTATTGAAGTTTCTGTGCTTTTCTTTTCCCTTTTTTCAATTTATTTGGCACAGTGTTTGCTGTCAAAGGCCCCTTGCCTAATCTTATTCTGCTCTAGCTGCTCCTGTACTGCTGAGCCAATATCCAAGGCCAACAACAAGTTAGTGATGAAAAAAGACTGACTCCCTCACTCAGATCATCTACCATCAGTTTGGCAGTTTCAGTCTCACCGGCTCAAGGTTGACTCAGCCTTCCATCCTTCCGAGATCGGTAAAATGAGGACCCAGATTGTTGGGGGCAATATGCTGACTCTGTAAATCGCTTAGAGAGGGCTGTAAAGAAATCAGATGGAAAAGTGAGCAAGCCAGCCCATCCTATGCAGTCAAATAGGCCACCTGCTCAAGTCCTTTTATCATGGTTTGCCAGGTGGTTATATTCTCTGATAGTCAACAGTTGCTGTTGTTTCTTTTCATAATCAATGAGCTATCCTAA
Organism: Thermophis baileyi; assembly: GCA_003457575.1. NCBI lineage: Eukaryota > Metazoa > Chordata > Lepidosauria > Squamata > Dipsadidae > Thermophis > Thermophis baileyi. The sequence continues at coordinate 4,061,297 of QLTV01004297.1, read as the reverse complement.
ATTTAGAATGTCATGCTCCACCCAACCATTGCACCTCTCAATAAGCATACTTTTGGTTTCTGTCCAGGCTGGCTGCTCCACTTAGTTTCCCACTCACTGTCCATCCTACCGCAAAGCCTCCTTTCCTTTTTCTGTTTTTAAAAACATCTTTAAGTCACAATATTTTGCTACATCGTTTCTATGAAACTGATCTACTGGTTCTTCCTTGCTATAAGGTTACCATGGACTTACAAAAAGATTAGTAGCTAAAAAAAGTCAGTTTAATTATAGGAGAAATGGAGGATGGGAGGATGGAAGCAGAGGTGGTATTCTGCCGGTTCAGACCAGTTCGGGAGAACCGGTAGCGGCGACTGCGGGTGGGCCCGCCCACCCACCCGCCTGGACGTAATGCCATCCTATTTAGCCACGTTTTCAAGCCTAGGTGCATGCGCGGAAGGCACGCACATGAGTAAAACGCATGCACGGGAGGCTTTGCGCATGTGCAAACATTTGCAAACCGGTAGAGAAGGTAAGTGAAAACCACCCCTGGATGGAAGGATGGACGGAGTCTGTATTAGTGTCAAAAAAGTTAATTTGGGGATGGGAGGAATATGAAGGCATTCTTGTGTGCAACCATCTATGAAAATAAAGGAGTGGCATGAAGAGTAGTGGGAAGGGAACAGTGACGTAAAAACAAATGGCAGACACAAGTAGAACAATCCACATAGAAGCCAGCAAATTAGGCTTCTCTTCCCTGCACAGATGGAAAAGGCAAGAAGCAGGGCAATGACCAAATGGGCTAGCCATGATCTGAACTGGACAAGTCCCATTGCCAGTAAATTCACACCTGGACTGGATATTCCCAAGTTGGTTTAAGAAATGAAAGAAATAGCAGAAGAGACAAACAGAACTGCCCAGAACTTTGCAGCATGCTATCTTTCTACATGAACTTTCTAAAAGGATGAAAACACAAATAAGACTATATCTAGAAAACGAAAGGCAAAGAAAAATCAAGGAAGTCACCAGAAATTGTAGGAACTATATCAGAAAGACTAAAGTGGAGTTGAGATGAGGTGACCAATGTCCAAAACAACAAAAATTGCTCTGATTTCTCTCTCTCTCATGAGAAATAAAAGGAAATGTTAGAAGTATGTTGGGAGGAGAAATATAATGGACACATCTGATGGTGAGAAGGCAGAATGTCTTAAGTCTTATTTTATGTCTCAGAAAGGAAATTAAGCCTGAGCTAACTGTCATATTGCCATTAGAGGAAGAAAGAGATGCATCTCAGGACAGAAAAGAAGGTAAAAGGACATTTAGCTAATTTAAATTAATTCAAGTTTTGAGGACCAGATGAATTACATTGTAGGGTATTGGAGATATTAGTGGAAGTGATTGTAGAACCATTGACTGTTATCTTTGAGAATTTCTGGACTACTGGCTTTGTCCCCAGGGACTGGAGGAAGGCACATCTTGTTCCTATCTTCAAAAAGGAGAGGAGGATCTGGGAAATTGCAAGCCTGTCAGTTTGCTGTTTATGTTGGCATGTTCCTTGAGATTATGAAGCAATAAATTTGTTAGCACTAAGAAGGGAACGCAACAACCAACAATAATCAGCACAAATGAAATGTGCTACAAAGAAATAATCCTCCTCTTCCTCCTCCTCCTCCTCCTCCTCCTCCTTCTCTCATTATAACATCTGACATGATAATGTCATTTGATCATATTATTTAGATAGATTCATAACTGGATGAATGACACAGGAGTATGTTCATAAGTAGGTTCATAAAAGGCTCCATATCCAAGATATGCCACATTGTATTCTATGTTATTTACCATTTACATAAACATAAATTATCGATGAAGAGATAGAGGGTGATATTTGGAGAATATGTAATTCTAGGTAGACTACTTAACACTCTAAAGGAGAAACAGAAACAGAACCCTTAACAAGGATCAAGACAGGCTTGAAGAAACTTAACAGGAATGAAATTTATCAGGGAAAATATCTGGGAATAAGAAATTAAATGCATAAACATAGGTCCATATGAAAGCAATAGCAATAGCACTTGGAATTATATACTGCTTCATAGGGCTTTACAACTCTCTCTAAGTGGTTTACAGAATCTCCCAACAATATGGGTCTTCATTTTACCGACCTCAGAAAGATGGAAGGCTGAATCAACCTTGATCCTGTCAGAATCAAACTCCTGGCAGTTGGCAGAATAAGCTTGCAATACTGCTTTCTAACCACTGTGCCACCACGGCTCTAAAAGAGGCCAGACTTCACAGTTGTATTTGTAAAATTGATCGGAGTGTTGTAGTAGATCAGAAGTGGAACATGAAGAAACAATGTGATGTAAATGCTATAAAAGTAAAATGTTATTTGGAGATCTTCAGGCAAAAACCGTATAATAAAATCCTTTAGCAGAGCCTGAAATGATCAGGGTGTTGGACTAGATGACCTCTGAGATACCTTCAACTCTAGATAATTGACACACACACACACACACACACACAATATGCACATGTATGTATCTGTGTGTGTCTGTGTGTTTGTATGTATGTAGACATGTATTTCTATGTGAAATGTAGCAGAAAGTCTTGTTAAAAGCCTATCAAAAGAATTGTGCACAGATTGGTTCCCCTCTTGCATATCTCTTTGGGACTTGAAACTTAATGTATTGTGTGAAACCAGCCAACTGTAATTGATTCAAAAGTCTATTATTTAAGCACACTCTGGCTTAGCAGAATGTGAAAATTCAAATCAACTAAATATAATACTATGGGACTGTATATTTTATTTTGTTTATTTCAAAATATCTACACTGACCTATTTTTATTGCTACGTAACCAAATTGCCTACTTTCTGCCTGAATGTTTAGCTTTGCTTCCCACTAGATCATCCTGGTTCTCCTTGTCATTTTATAAACTACCACCCAGGAGCTTAAGTTATAAAAGGAATAATTCTTTAAGATAAGTTAAAAAGAAACAAAAGACATTCACAACTTAATATTTTTTGGCTCACTGCACAGTCCTTAGTGATGAAGCTAGCAGGAAACACAGGGAAAATAATACAAGGAAACCTTTTCATCAACACCCATCCCCAAAGCTACGTCTCACAGGTCTTTGTTTGGCTTTTTGAGGTGGACTCCTAACAACACAGCCAATGTGGGAATTACTGATCAACCACTCAGCCAAATAATATTTTTATCATATTGACATAAGTATGCTAAGAACTGCCAAACACACTTCAATTAAAATATAATTTTCCTTTTTCAGGAACTGGATGTTTATACTTAAGTTTCCTATCTCAGCATACCACAGGGTTCATAGCATTCTCCTCCTTCTCCTTCTCCTTCTTCTCTTTATTCCTTTGAATTAATAAATACTTAACACTAGAATAATTCATTCAATAGCATTTAATACATCATTAACCTATATAGCCACTTAGGCTGAAGATAACATAGTCAATCAGTTTTAGGAGTTTGAAAAAATGTAGATGAAGTAAGTGCGCAGAAAGTAGAAGATTGGCACTTGATAAAGATGCTGATTACTTTTACAATCTCAAAGTGAATGAACCTTAACTTTAAAATATTTATAATGATTCTTCTAATTAGAAAGGAAATATGAAAATGATTCCAATTAACCTTAAGGGGTGTAAATCATTTTGTGTTCTTTGTTTAGGTAGGAAATTACATGATAGGAGGGGGGCAGGATATCCTGTTCATCATACTTTCCTCTATAGTTATAAGCCCTAAATTTCTCACTTCTAAAAAAACTCCTATTGAAACAGAAGGAGGTTTTTCTGTAAGAAATACTAAGTTGGGTCCTGTAATACTAGAGCGAAGAAATGGTACACTAGCCTGCTAGTGACTATTTATTTATATATTCATATAAGCAAATTTATATAGCCACCCCTCTCATGGAAGCGATTTTGGAATTCCAATTAGAAATATTAAACTATTGTAGTCTACCTGGCATTTTTTTAAAATTAATCAACCTGATCATAGTAGTAAAGTATGATTCTTTTTATTATGACTGGGTCCACGTGGCTCTTCTCAATCACAGTCAGCAAATTCTAAGAGTAATTCCTTCTCTTCAATAAGTATTACCTATTTTATTACCTATCCAGTCATCTGACTTTTATAAATACTGGTTGAATATCTTTCTGCAATTCCCACAATAATGCCACATACATTTCATTTCATACTAATTAAGTTTACTTTTATAGACTACTAATCTTCCTTTCTCCTTCTGTACTTAATGTAAGAAAATTTACTTTATAATGGACCCAAAGACATTCCAATTCTTGTGTACTTACGAGTTTTTTGTGCCTAAATTTCTACCTAAATTTGATATTAGTATTCTTTCTAGATGTGACTATTAATACAACTTTTACCAAATGCTACACTTACATCTACACTAATCACAATTTTCATCTTATATTGCTAATAGATTTAAATCAGTTTGCTGGAATCTCTATGCTAGACAGTAGAATGAATGAAGTTCTGTTTTAATTAATATTGCTCCAATATCAACATCAGAACAGACTGGACAATCAGTGATCTGGAATGATTTAGACCATGCCTGAAGCAACTTGTCAGTCTTTTGATTAATCTTGAGGTTTATGCATACACCAAAGCTATGATGCATGTGAAGAGCCATCGCGATATCTGCGTTGTTTAGGGAGTTCTAGATTTATTTATTAAACAAAAATAAATAAAACAAGGTAGTCCTAGATGTCACAGTTATGCCGCTGACACCCAGAGAAGGCTTATGCTAGCTGAAATGCTGTGCTGCACTCTCTCAAGAGTTATTTGAGGCCCTTTAGGCTGCAGAACCTTTGACTTTATCCCAGTATCCAGGACAACTAGACATCATGACATTTTGAAGAAAGTAAAATGGGCCTAATGATGAGAAGCCAACTGCCAGGATTTGATTGAAATACTAATTTATCCCAATCAGTATGTTTCCCTTCCAAAATTTGGATGATCTTCATGACTTCAGTGCAGGATGCATTAGACTTTGAACATCCCTTAGAGTATTCAACATTTGGCAGTCAAAGCTGATTTTTTTTGTGACTGAAACACAATTTATGTAGTATTTTAAAAAAGATTATGCTGTAGAATCTATCACTGTTTGAGTTTTATTTCCAGTTCTTAAGATCATCCAAGCTTTATTTTTTTAAGACTTAAGGGTCACAATACACACACACACATACATAAAATCAACTGAAAATAGAATCATAAATAAATTGCTCAAAAATAATTTTACCATGAAATGGCAATCATGACAAAACAAAGTAAATTAAGTCTAGTTTATTTTTAAATAAGGGTTTTGCTAAAGTTCTTACTGTTGCCTTGAAAATTCCCAAGGTTAGGAAGTGCTAGCCATTTTGTCCCAAGAGATAGATTTTGAAATCATGCCACAAGATAACATACAAAATGAAAATGTAGTTCCTTTCAATTTATGGATCTATTAACACTGAACTATTGCAAAAATAGTTGAGAGTTATTGTACATATAATGTTTCATTCACTCTTTATTGTCTCATTCTTTCAACTCTTACAATATGTGTATGATACACTTGGAGAAAGTAATATCTGTGGTTCCATTTTCCATTTCCATGTGTCTCCTCAGAAGTAAACTCTACTGAGTTCCTCATTACTTAATCTCAGAAAATTGGAGAATATTTTTAAGATCTGATGGAAAGCGTTTTCATGAATTATAAGATCTATGCATCAACAGGAAAATGGCAATAGAAAATATAATATAAACATATAACTAAATATAAGAAAAAGAAAAATTAAGTCTGAAAATGGACTGTGGGTTGTAGGAAATATGTAAAAAATATTTCCCTGAGGTATTCCTCTTGGAAATGCAGGTGAAGAGTTGCTTGCAATGGTGCTGACTTTCCATTCTAAGCCCATCTTTCCTAGCCTGTTTCCCCCAAAATAAGACATCCCCTGATAATAAGCCCAATTGGGCTTTTGAGTGCATGGCAATAAGGCCAAGCACTTATTTCAGGGTTCAAAAAAATATAAGACAGTGTCTTATTTTTGGGGAAACATGGTATCACATGACAATAAACCATGCTTTGCATATTTTACCTATCTTGTTTACCTCTTGTTGTCTAAACAGTGGCTTGAATTTAATAAGAATAAAGTGAAATGTGGGAAATTCAGTTTTTAACATGTTTGGGTTGCTTTAAGATTGTGATGAAGCAATTAGGTACATACAGAAAAGTATTATTGTAAATATTAATGTACTTTAAAATGCTGCTAAAATGAAGCTTTTGTTCAGTCACTGTTTCTTAATGTAAATATTTGGATTCCTCTTTTTATTAAAAATGATTCTATTCTATTAATAATGACAACAATTTAAAGTGAGATTTAAAATAAGATTCAATCAAAATAAAAAGTAAATGGATTTACGTTATGGTTATTCTTACCGTCTATTTACTTAGGCAAATTCTTTATTGAAGAAATGTAGCTTTTGTCTTATGAACTGAGACTCTATTGTTAAGAAGCACATTTGGAAATTACAGGGATTAGCATTCCTTTCTTATTGCCAGTCTGCCCTAAGTATCATATCTTCACATCTTGAATTTCAGGAATTTAATGTCTTTTATAGATTTATTATGGTAAAAAAACCTATATCATTTGTGTAATATGAAATCTAGTCCTAACTGACTTATAATAGAATTGTCCTATTTACTATGGAAAGACAGTGTGGTCAGTGATTAAGGCATAAGGATAGAAATTGGGAGACTGTGTGTTCATGTCCCACTATAGGCACAAAGCCAGCTGGGTGACTTTGGGCCAATCACTCTCTCTCTCAACCTAAGGAAACCACTTCCAAAAATCTTGCCAAGAAAACTGCAGGGACTTGTCTAGGCAGTCACCAGGAGTCAACATTGACTTGAAGGCACACACATATTTATTGTAACTAGGCTGATTGTTGTCTTCTTCACAGCCCAAATTCTCTCTTGATCTTCAAATTAAGACAATCTTCCAGGAAAATTTACTTCCAGTTTAGAATCAGCTATATCTTTCTGATCATGTGACATTGGCTTCTTTTGAGAGATGACTAATCCTTTGATTTGCTTTGTACTTCATTTGTTCATTATTTTATTTGAGCCTTTCTCTTGAAGTTATGTGTCCCCCAATAGCCATATCCATCCATTGGACATAAGCAAGTCTTCTGCTTTAAGGAAGATATGTCAGTTGAGGGTGACAGAAACAAGGCTTTGTAGGCAGGATAATGCCTTCCTTGCTGAAGAGAAGGGGGAACACACAACAAAATGCTATTCATGTAGATTGCTGTTCACTTTGCTTGGGCTAAATGCAGCATTGCAAGGACTCAGAATTGCTCAGATCAAGCCTGGCTATCTTTATTGTAGAATTCCTGGAGCCTATGCCCATTTTCAGAATAATTATTCACCCACTGGCCATTATAGGCAACATGGTTGGAAATATTGGGGCTGAGCTTGGTTGCCAAAGTGGAAATATGACATCACTTTGCAGTTTCAGATGCTTTTACACTCAATCTAGTGATGGTGGTGAGGCGGCTCGGATATTTGATTATTTTACATATTGCAATCTCTCACCCAGTTACCTACAATAGCAATCTGGTATGGAAACATTCACAATTTATTTCAAGTGTGTGAGATAGTTCCTCCCAGGGCTCATAGTAGTTCAGCAGGCTGGGCATTGATTGGATGGCCTTTTTGGGATTCTTTTCTAGGTCAGCAAGAGGAGCACTCATAGTGTTCTTCAAGACTCTGCAATGAAGACCATTAATGCTAGTTTTTAAACACATTTGGAGAGTTAATATGGTGGTGTCCACAGGCAATGAATACAAATTTATATTTATTGTAGCCTTTGACAATGAACTACTTGGGAGTCTGTATATTTTATAATCTCTCAAGAATAAAAATGTTGGATTGCACTGTGTGAACGTATTGTTTCATTAGGACAGACTTTATGGGAGCTAGAATAATAACTTTTTGGATTATTATTTTACAATTAATAAGTCAGTATTAACTGGAAAACAAAAAATAATTACAACTAAGAGCAAAGGATAATATAGATTACACTAGGTGGTGCTGTAATCCTAATTGGAGTTTTGCAATTTGCAGTAATTGCAATGAGGAATATACTGAGTTTTTTGAACATAAGAGAAAGCTCTTGGATATGTGAAACAGACCTGGCTTTAAATAAAATATATGCTTGATATCCTAATTTATTTAGTATATCAAAAAGAGTTTTGTAAAATTATAAATTGAGGGAAAAGCAGTACCCTAATAGTACTGATAATAATAGTATTGATAATAAGTGAGAGTAAGCCTTATTACTACTATTACTATTAATACTGTATGTGTTTACTTGTTTCTTCTTTACTAGTAATGCCCATTACCTAAAGTAATTATTTAAATTACTTTAATTACTTTAATTATTTAAAAGGAAGCCACAATTCAGTAATGCATAATTTCTATAAACTTCTGAAATAGACGTCTTCTATAAACAATACAGATGTAGTTTAATGCATATGACATTTTCAGGAAAGTAAAATAACTCACAATTTTAAAAGTTGGAATAGCTCCGCCAAATGACCTGAATAGACATAGATAATTTTGTTAGATTTATCAATAATAGATTAAGTGTCCAATTAATATGATAATTATAACTAAATGGAACCTTTATGGTGCCGTTCTGCCCACCAAATTCTGAGAAGATACAACATTATAATTTACACATTACGTAGGACCTTAAAGACTGCTTAGTCTTGGAAATTGTTACACTGACACATTTCTTTTCCAGTGGTCCCATTTTCAGTAGAAGAGCCCAGGTGGCGCAGTGGTTATTGTGCAGTATTGCAGGCTAATTCTACCCACAGTCTGGAGTTTGATCCTGATGGGTTTGAAGATGACTCAGTCTTCTATCCTTTTGAGGTCAGTAAAATGAGGATCCAGATTGTTGGGGTCCTATGCTGACTCTTTAAACCACAGGTCACCAACCGGTGGTCCGCGAGAAAATTTTGGTGGTCCATGGAGAAATCTTGGTAAACGGCATCCGGTCCGGGGAGCAGCCGGAATGTAAGTCCATTGCAGACGCAATGGACACTTGCCTTCCGAGGTCGGCGGCCCTTGGTGGAAATGCAGCTACTGCTGCTCTGGGGCTGAGAAGGGGGGCAGCGGCGGCAGCAGGACTCCGGAAGGCAAGCGTATGTCCCGGGGCTGCACATGCACTCTCAGACCCCCCTCAGAACCAGAGGAGCAGCCGCAGCAGCTGCTGCCTGCTTCTCAGGGGCCTCGTGGTGGTGGGCTTCGCTGCAAACTGGCATCCCTGCCCAACCTGGCTGCGGGCTTCGCGACGCCCATCCTGGCGCTTCCCCTTAAATAAGTTGCCTTTTCCTAAATGCTCAGCTGGGACTCGAAGCCTCCCGAGAAAAGCAGACGGTGGAAGCCGCGTGGGGCTCTTCCCTGCTTGAGCAGCCATGAGCTCCCAAGGGAAGTGCCGGCCGGTCTCCAGCCAGTCTCCAGCCTGCCCGGTCCCGCCCCTGAGAGGCTGGCGGCAGCTGCTGTGGCTGCGACTGCTCCTCTGTTTCCGAGGGGGGTCTGAGATTGCCGCCGTCCCTCTTCTCAGCCCCAGAGCAGCAGCAGCTGTGTCTCCACAAGGGGCACCCGCCCACCCACTGGCCGCCAACCTTGCAGGGGACTGGGCAGGTTGGAGCCCGGCCGGCGCTTCCCTTAGCCCAGGCCATGGGGGCTCATGGCTGCTCAAGCGGGCGTCGCAAAGCCCGCAGCCGGGTCGGGCAGGGACGCTGGCTTGCAGTGAAGCCCACCATGAGGCCCATCTATGCAATAAGCTGCGCTGCCCTGGCCCCCTTACGCGGCCTGGTGCCAGCTGGAAGTGGCGCGCTGCGCCAGAACCTGGGCCACCCGGCGGGTGAGGCGGGGCGGGCAGGGACACTGGCTTGCAGCGAAGCCCACCACCATGGGGCCCATCCGCGCAATCAGCTGCGCTGCCCTGGCCCCCTTATGCGGCCTGGTGCCAGCCGAGGCCCATCCGCTGTGCCCAGAACCTGGGCCACCCGGCGGGCAAGGCGGCAGCGCTGGCTGAAGTGGCGCGGTTCTGGTTGCGCCACGAGCGGTAGCTCCTCCTGCGGCAAGGCCCTCGCTTGGGCCTCTCCCGAGTACCTGCCGGCCGCCCACGGCTGCATGGCTTTCGCCACTCGCCTCCACGTGGACTTGGGGCAGCCGGCGCTGGTGGCAGGGCTGTGGCTGGAGCTGGGCAACGAGCTGCACTCCGCCGGCAAGCCAAGCCAAGCTGTGCCGGCTTTCCTGCGCGTCACCAACCTGCTGGCTGTGGGCCCCCTGCCCATTTTGCAGAAGGAACTGTGGCCGCTGCTGTGGTTCGGAGCAGAACAACAAACTTGGGTTTGCTTTGGGCAGGCGGAGGGGGTGGGGGGGGACTCGGCCGTGCCTGGTGGTCCCATCAGTTTCCCGCAGGCAGAGGCGTCCAGGGGGGGGGGGCGCCGTCCCTGCAGCCTGTGGGCTTTTGGAAGCGCAAAGCCGCCATGGAGCCCATGAGGTCCGGCCTTCTGCGCCCCCTGAGTGCCCGCGCGTGGACCCCGGATCCCCTTCCAAAGCCTGCGTGGCAGGCTGCACGCGGTGCCAAGCAGGAGCCCCGGCGGGCGCGGCGCTGGGTGGGGCAGAGCCGCTGCTGGAGCGCACCTGCCGGAGAGGCCAGCCGAGCACTCAGCCAGCCACGGGAGGCCTTGGAATGGCTGGGCGGGGCGGTCCCAGTCCAGCTGCAGCCCCCGCGGCATTGGGGGCGGGGGCATGGGTCCAGTTGTGCAGTTGGGGTGGCCACTCCCCGCCCCTGCAGCGCTGGAGCCACACGCGCCCCGACAGCTCTGCACAGCGAGGAAGAGCAGGCGGGCGGCGGGGAGGTGCATGTGGAGGCGTGTGTCCTGGCAGCCATGGGATGAGGCGGGCTGTTCTTCCCTCAGGAGGGAATGCCCCCTAAATACAGGCAGGGGATGAGGGGAAGGCTTTGGCGTCTGACTGCCTCCGCTTTGCTGTCCTCCAGGTCAGGGCTGTCCAAAAGGAGCTTTTGCAAGAGGCAACTGGACTTTCTTGGTTTTTCCTTGAAGATGTTTTGCTTCTCATCCAAGAAGAATTGAAGAAGCTTCTTGGATCAGAAGCGAAAGGTCTTCAAGGAAAAACCAAGAAAGTCCAGTTGCCTCTTGCAAAAGCCCCTTTGGGTGAGATGCATGTCCTGTCACTGGCAAAGGGTGAAAGCTCAGGGATTCCAAGCTCAAAGCCCAGGGATTCCACGCTCCAATCTGCCCGGGGGGGGGTGTTCCTGTTTTTCAGGCCATTTATTACTAGTTAAAAATGCTTTAAAATGAAAAAAAAAAAGTTGGCCACGCCCACCCAGTCACATGACCCCCCCACCAAGCCACGCCCACCACTGGTCCGCGGGATTTAAAATTATGACTTTGGTGGTCCCTGAGGTCCAAAAGGTTGGGGACCCCTGCTTTAAACCACTTAGAGAGGGTTGTAAAGCACTAGGGAGCAGTATTTAAGTCTTAAGTGCTATTACTATTGCTATTGCTAATTGGCTTAAGTGACTTTGCCTTTTCAGCATACCAACGTAAGTGAAATTTTAGAATCTCGTTGATTTTAAAAATTTGTAATAGTGTACACTAAAAAGAAATAAAATTTAAAAAAATCATTTTAGTTCCTTTCCAAAAAGCCAAAAGGAGAGGGGCCTGCCTCAGCTGCAGTTTAAATATCTAGTGCCACTGTTATGCTTGTTAATGGTGAGCTTACAGTGTATTTCTCAGGTATCCAAGTCTGGGTGTTTTTCATGGCTTTAAGTATTGGTTTTAGCACTAGATTATACTCCTGGCAACTGATGCAATTATTACAGAGCAGAAGTAATGTGTGCCTGTCTTCCAAACTCAGTTGTGTTATTAGCATTTAATTCTAATCCAATTCTAATCATAGAATTGTTGTTATCTGAATGAGATGCTACCAACTAACAACACACTGAGAGCAAGTAAATGCAGTAGTTAAAGTGTAGACTAGGAGGGAGAAGAGCCCACTGTCCACTCTCACCCATAAAAGCTTACTGAGTGAATTTCAGGAATCACTTTCCCTCAGCCCAACGTGCTTCACTGGATTGGTATTGTGGAGAAAAATATGAGGAGTATATGGTACATTAACTATGGTACATTTATAAATTAAAGGAGAGCTATAGACCTCGTATAAACTTAGATGTTTCCTATTCACTTGGGATTTTATTCATTCAATCAATATTTAGGCAGATGTTTCAAAATGTTATTAGATACAGCACTATCTATTGTAAGAAACAGATGAAAATCTTGTTTTTGTGCTTTGTGATTTTGAATTTTTTAGCATATTGGAATGTCACTGAGTGCATTTCAGACAAGAAAGAAAACTTCAATTTCAAATGAAAAATAGTTTCATGTTGCATTTTTCAAGCACTTATTTTAGCTATAGGGGAGGGAAATGAATTTTTTAAGCAACTTACTTGAATAATGTTTACAAGTTCAAAGTTGCGTTAGTTCAACTGCTTTGGCATATGCCACGTTTGCCTGTAAAGCCAGACATTTTGTTATTTCAGCAGGCATTAAACATATAAATAAATTTCCACTGGGTTGGCATTTCCTTTTTTACTTCCTTGTTGCAGACAGATTGTTCCTTAACACTCTCTGGGGACTCTATGAGGTTTCTCAGAATGACTAAAATGGTCTGGATTCTCATGCCATTTTCACACAAAAAATCCAGCAAAGGACAGTTTACAACACAACTTTGTGGTCAAGTGCATTCTCAGGTGTAGGGAAGGCAGAGGTGGAATACATTTTAATTCTCTTTGGACTAACTTGTGAATTAATGGAAACAAAGAATGGCTGCTACTGCTGCTTTCCTGAAAAATTTAAAGTATACCACTAGACACTCTCACGAGTCTCTTGGGAAAGATATATTCTAGTCAAAGATCTTTGTAGGAAACACTAACATTAAGAAAACAAGAACAGTGTAGTATCTCAGTGCTAGAGCTGATTTTATAAAGCTCTCAGTCTTGAACCCGATTTTCTCCAGAGATCATCATAAGCAATCTTTTTTCTCTTCTTTTCATTCCATACAACAATATTACATGTGTACATCTACACTTTCTGCTGTTTTCATTGTTATGTAATTTTTAGCAGCTGAGAATATGATCAGCAATTGTTTTTCTTTTGCCATTTTGTATATGAAACTACATTTGTTTTATCATACCAATTCCATTTACTTTAGATTAGGGCAGACAACTTGGTGATTTCCAGATGTTGTAAACTCCAGTTTCCATAACCTATAAGCAATGTGGCTACAGATAACAGGTTATGACAGATATAGTTGATGATATTTTGAGCGTGCCAAGTTGCCATCCTTCTCAAGACCAAGGGATAACTATCTGGAATCCCAAGTATTGCTTTTATTTTTACTTAATTGGCTGCTCAACTCCCAAATGACTCTGGATGGCTTACAACGAAGAATCAACACATATAAAACCAGATGAAATACACAATGGACAAGAAAAACTAAGTATTCAGAACAAGACTAAAATAAATCAAGGGAATCCAAATCCCTCCCCCCTCCCAAAAAGGAGATTCCACAATCATCCTCTACCTTGGCCTGAATAATTATGTCTTTAATAGTTCCTGAACAACATTAATAGTCAAAGCTACACAAATCTGTGAGGGGAGATCATGCCAAAGTAGGCCTTCAGGACCCTTCCTAGGCCCTGTAATATAACATTCTATAATCGATGGGACCAGGAGTATGCCCAACCTGCTGGATCATACTGGTCAAGAAAATCTACTGGATAGAGGCAGTCCCTTATTGCAGTTATCAACAGTTTTCAACACTGTTTTGAACTGGTATGCATTTACCAGTATGGTATGGTATGAACTTAGGGATTAAGTTCAAGGTAATTCCATAAAATGGCTGCCATTTGAAGCCACAAAAGTGAAGTTAATGAAAAAGCAAACTAGAGATAAAACTCCCTGGAGCATCTTCATTCTGCTGGGATGCTTCTGTACATTCACGTTGGCTTTTTCTGGTAAGTGCATGTGTTTTCAAGCAATGCACTCAGATGCTCCAACTACCCTTTCTATTTGCTAAGAATGCTTATAGTTTCTGGGTGACACTGGAATTTTGATTATTTTTTACCCAGGAGCCTGGCTGGTACCAAAGAAAGTGTATTTTAGGCACATTGATGCTGAAGGGTGCCATTTTAGAATAATTAAGCTACATATCAAAGAACAGCCAATCTATGTATTATGGACATTAGAACAGGAAGTCATAACTTAATATTGTATTTCTACAGAAAGAGAAGACAGGTGCAAAATTACAATTTCAGTTTCTTCTGTTTTGAAAAATAACGATTCAGTTCAATTACTGGGCACTGAGGATCATATTAAACATTGCACCATTGATTATTACTTTTTTTTTCAAATCAGAAATAAAGTTTTAATATGGATTTGAGTGAAGAAAGTAATGAGTGAGAGAAATTGAAAAGAGAGACTTCTTAACTGCTAAGTCCTCGCTTAACGACCGCGCCGGCTGCTGCTCGCTTCCAATTGGCTAAGGCAAAAGCAGCAGCCGGCGGGAAAAGCAAGCGTCGGGATTGGCTAAGCGTTTGACAGCCCGGCTATAAAAGGAGCTGTCAAAACCGCTTAGCCCCGCTGTTCGCTAAAAGGTGCTGAATAAAGGTTCCTGTGTTTCTGACAAGCCTGGTGTCTGCCTGAGTTCCTGACAGCCACCCCTGCAACACTTCACTGGCGACGAGGATGGGATTGGCAGCCTGAGGGAACGAGCGAAGCCATCCTTTCCTGACCGAGCTGGTCACTAGAGCTCACAGTCACTTGGCGACGAGAGGTCGCTGACAGCTGAAATTCGTCGTCCTTTTAAGGATGACAGCTCTACCAGCCTTCGCTCCGTTCGAGCCGACGACAGAAACATGGGACGACTACTTAACGCGTTTCGAATGCGTTCTGTCAAGCGGAGCCAGCGAACGAGCGAAGCCATCCGTTCCTGACCGAGCTGGTCACTAGAGCTCACAGTCACTTGGCGACGAGAGGTCGCTGACAGCTGAAATACGTCGTCCTTTTAAGGATGACAGCTCTACCAGCCTTCGCTCCGTTCGAGCCGACGACAGAAACATGGGACGACGACTTAACGCGTTTCGAATGCGTTCTGAGGGCTAATGATTTTGCGGAGCTGTCAGGACCCCGTAAGTTGGGATACTTCCTCAGCTCCTGCGGCCGTGACATGTTCGTCACGGCCAGAGCCCTAACCGCACCGCAGCCCGTGTACCTGGTTCCCTAGGAC
>QLTV01004297.1:4029366-4042889 GCA_003457575.1 Thermophis baileyi | reverse complement strand
AACTCCCCGCCCCGCGAACCATTATCGCAAGCCCTCCCTGAACCTTCTGCTGTTCCAGCGTCGCCCGGGCCTCTCAAGATGGCGCCGCCCATGTCTCCTGCCGACCCACGAGGCGAAGAGATCCTGCACCCTCCTGCTTCGACTGCCTGCCCTACTCTGAGACGTTCTGGGCGGAGCCGCCGTCCGCCCGCCTATCTCGCAGATTACGCATGCGCCATCCGGGGGGTGAAGGGTGCTAAGTCCTCGCTTAACGACCGCGCCGGCTGCTGCTCGCTTCACGAGTGACATCAAGCTGGCCACACCCATCCTGGCTTCTAAGTCCTCGCTTAACGACCGCGCCGGCTGCTGCTCGCTTCCAATTGGCTAAGGCAAAAGCAGCAGCCGGCGGGAAAAGCAAGCGTCGGGATTGGCTAAGCGTTTGACAGCCCGGCTATAAAAGGAGCTGTCAAAACCGCCTGTCAAACGCTTAGCCAATCCCGACGCTTGCTTTTCCCGCCGGCTGCTGCTTTTGCCTTAGCCAATTGGAAGCGAGCAGCAGCCGGCGCGGTCGTTAAGCGAGGACTTAGCACTAACTATTTGCCACTCTTTGGTATTCTTTTTTATAATTCGTCTCCAACTGTTCTTGTAATGTGGAGAAAGATAAACATACTTAGGTGGTTGAGTTTGTAGGTAGGAAAGCAACCAGAAAGATTTTGAATAGAACAAAACCAGCAAGGCACTGGTTAAGCAACCAGTTTTTCAAGAGTTTGCAGCCTCTTAGAACTGCTATTCAATTATAAAACAAATAATGATATTACATGTAGGTTTTGTCTAATAAAGTGGATACATTTAACATTAATTAGATACTGTAATAACAAACAATGGAACTAACTGTAATACAGTAGCTCCTGGCTCAACTCAATCATATATAAAGCTTCTAGCACATAAGACTTTGTTTTAAGATTAGTTTTGTGATAATATTCACAGGATAGTTCAGAACTTTTTTTTGTTACCTGTCAGTTTAGAAATATGCTTTAGAAATATGGGTTACAAAGTTAAAAGCTGACTATTTGTTTACTAAGGAAAGCTGAAATTAATATTGTAGCTCTGAGTATATAAGCTTTACTAAAGTAAATAACCACACAGCTAGTCTGAAATTTATAAGTGCATTAGGCCAAAGCAACTAGAACAGTTGCCAGAAAGCATCTTTGCTTAAGAGAAAATAGTGGTAGAAACATTTTTGAGTGCAGCCTGCAAAAGGTTAATTGATTGTACAAACATATACATTGTTGAAAGAACTGCATAAAATGCATCTGTATCTTGACATGAACCAGTTCTTCCAAAACCTGTGGACAAAATCAACTTCTGGTATTTTGTGTGTTTCAGCAAGTAGAATTTGCTCCGTACTTCTCTTTTTCTGTTTGGTGTAATATACAGAACACTGAGATTGATGTAGAAAACCTAGGATTCTCCATGACCTGATATAAACATTATGTTCTCTATGGACAAATAAAGTAGCAGATTAAATCATTTTAGATATGCTGCTTTCTTGCCATGTTTTTCACAATGAGCAAAACAGCCAGAAATATGCAGAACCACTAAACACTTTTTCTTAGCCAATCTTGATTGATCTTCCTGCTTCCTGTTCCTGCTTTAGGGAAGAAAATACTCATCCAGGATTGGAATCTATGGTTCTTGAATATTCCTCTAGAAGAAATTGGAGGCTAGACATCATTTGGATAATTACCAATTGCTCTGAATCACAATCAGAGAACTGGTGATTTTTCTTCTGACATAATAATTGTTGTTGCTGAATTCAAATATTTTGAATTAGTCATATACTTGGGGTTCATTGCTGATACTTGCAGAAATGTAGCCTTATATTTGTACAGGTGGGGAGGAAAGAGGAGCATATGAAGGATAATTGGAAATCAAAGAATAGAAGTAAAAATATTTTCATCATGAAAATGAGTTGGAACTGAGGCGTGAAAAGTACTTCAAATGCAAAGAAAAGGGGGATCTAGTGCATAACCACCGTTCTATTCAAAAGATGCTATGAGACAAATAAAGCAGCACAAGAAAAAGTTGTGCTTAACTAATAGTATATTATACACTGTTTTCCACTTTGAAAATATGTTGTAATTGTGGTGCAGAAATAGCACTAATGGTCGGAACTGTCAAGCACTAGCTGAAGAGATACTGTTTATAGCAGTGTTTCTGAAACCTGGCAACTTGAAGATCTGTGGACTTAACTTCAGTTGGGGAATTCTGAATTGTGAGTTGAAATTCACACATCTTAAGTTTCCAGGTTCAGAAACACTGGCTTAGAGTATACAAAAGATACTGTTTTCTTTCTAAGACAAGAGGTACTATTTTTGTCTTAAATCAAAGTGCTATGACTATTATTTTGACCTTCTTCCAAAACTCTTTTCAGTTGCTCCTTTTAATTTGTCTCTGACAATAACCAGCCCCACCATTCCAATTTTAAGTACAGCAATAGTTGAATTCATGTCAAAAAATTATGTGGTGAATAGCGGAAGAGATCTGGAGACCTTGTTTAGTATTGTTTTGACACTCAGCCTTTTTTATTATTCTACTTTTGGAATTCAGCTCTACAACCCACATACATTGATCTCAGCACTTAAACCAAGCACACTTTAAGAATGTATGATGCCTTACCATATGAGAAAACATGCGTGTCTCTTCATATCTGAAGGCTTTAAGTTTTTTTAAAGCACAGAATGCAGAAGCAAGTAGATGAATCAGTCTTTTTAGAGGAACAATAACAAAAAAATAAAAACCAGCGAATTGTTTGGTAAAACTACAAAATGAATGTGAAGTTGGCAAACACAGTTAATCTCAATATGGCATCATAAAGAATGAGAAAATGAGGATATGATAATATCCAAACATCTGGACAGAATTTTTAATTAAAAATCCATTTTGATCAGATTTATTTTTTAATTTTATTTCTTTATTTATTTGTCAAGCACGTATTAGATAACATATATAGGTATAAACATGATTTGAATACATGAAATGAATACGAATAAAAGGAAACATTAGGACAGGGACGGTAGGCACGCTGGTGCGCTTATGCACGCCCCTTACAGACCTCTTAGGAATGGGGTGAGGTCAACAGTAGACAGTCTAAGGTTAAAATTTTGGGGGTTTGGGGATGAAACTACAGAGTCCGATAGTGTATTCCAGGCATTGACCACTCTATTGCTGAAGTCGTATTTTCTGCAATCGAGTTTGGAGCAGTTTACCTTGAGTTTGTATCTATTGTGTGCTCGTGTATTATTGCGGTTGAAGCAATAATAAATAATAAAACTTGGCCAAAATAAAATCTTCACTTCAAGATGTTGATATCTCTGGACACGTTCAATTGTATTAATTGTATTAATTAATTAATATGCAGTGCGGGTTCCAGACAGATGAGCAGTATTCGAGAATTGGTCTAGCAAATGTTGTGTATGCTCTGGTTAGTAGTGTAATATTAGCGGAGAAGAAGCTACGCAAGATTAGGTTTACAACTCTTAATGCCTTTTTAGAGATGTTGTTACAGTGGGCTTTGGCACTTAGATCATTAGATATGAGTACTCCAAGGTCCTTGACATAGTGAGGGTCGTCTACAAGGTCATGTCCATTCAGCTTGTATTTTGTGTTCTGATTCTTTTTGCCAATGTGTAAGACAGAGCATTTGTTGGTTGAGATTTGAAGTTGCCAATTGTTTGACCATTCTGACATAAAGTCTAGGTCTTTTTGAAGGGTAGCAGCATTGTCGGTGGTGTTAAATAGTTTTACATCATCAGCGAAGAGAACGCAGTTGCTTATAATTTGATCGCAAAGGTTATTTATGTAAAATATAAAGTGTTGGTCCTAGAACGCTGCCTTGGGGACGCCGCTGTTAACAGGTGCAGGATTTGATAGAGTGCTCCCTATTTTGACCACTTGTTGTCTGTTTGACAGGAACGCAGCTATCCAATTATGTAGGGGTCCAGAGATGCCATAGGATTTTAGTTTTAGAAGTAGTTTGTCGTGTACCACTGAATCAAAGGCTTTACAGAAGTCTATGTAAATTGCGTCTATTGCTTTGTCCTGATCGAGTTGTGTAGTCCATATGTTTTTGCAGTGTAGAAGTTGTAGATTACAGGATAATTTTTTTCTGAAACCATTTACTGAGATTGGAACTTGGTTTTCTTAATTGACAGCAGCCAATCAAACCATCAATGTGGCTTTATAATGCTTACTAATGATTACTAAAGCATTCAGCTTTTACTAGTAATTTCCTCAAAGACACATTGAAACACCACACTAATTTCCTGTTGCTGAGAATGGATAAGATTTAAAGTCTTTTATATGAATGTATAAAAAGGCCTGACATACTTTGTTATGTTGGCTATTAGCTATACTTAAAAGAGCAGAGAAGGCCTGGTAACAAATGCTTTCTCACGTTAAATGCTGCCATAAAAAGGTGCATATCTTTTGTCATTTATGACCTTAGGGCAGCAGATGTGCAACATTCAAGAACTGATAAGGCTTTTTACTAGAAACTAATGCCTATCCTTGTAGGCATCTTTAAGGTCCATGTTTCTATCTTTCCCATGTAGTTCTTCTATCTCCATTGTAGCAATAATGCTACAAATGCTATAAAATGATGTTCGTTTTACTGTCTTTGCAAGATGTCCTTGAGGATGTCCATGATTGGTTAAGCTGATTTCTATAGAATGCAAGAGATTCTATAGAACAGGACACAGAATTTTGCTTTTTAAAAAACTGTTTCAAAATATGCACTGGTCATAATTCGTTCTTACTGGTCTGCATCTTTTGTGATTAGAGTAGAGTTTTCATGGAATGAATTCTTCCATGTGGCATAATTCCAGCTTTGGCTTTCTCATAATTAAAATATGGGTGGAATGTTGTACATAACCTCAAATGAATGAAAACAGAATGTTAGGCCTTGGTTGTTTCCTGAACCTTACTGTGGTTATTAAATGATTACTGCTTCATGTCATATAAAAACTGAGAAGAAAGAAGTGAGATTATACAACCAAATTACTTTTGTCTCGTCTGCTTCAGACGTCCGTTTCAGCAGGTTTTGACCAGTTCTGGAGAACCGGTAGCGGAAATTTTGAGTAGTTCAGAGAACCGGTAAATACCACCTCTGACTGGCCCCGCCCCCATCTATTCTCTACCTCCCAAGTCCCAGCTGATCGGGAGGGAATGGAGATTTTGCAGTATTCTTCCCTTGGAGTGGGGTAGGAATGGAGATTTTACAGTATCCTTCCCCTGCCACGCCCACCAAGCCACACCACACCCACCAAGCCACGCCCACAGAATTGGTAGTAAAAAAACCTGAATCCCACCACTGGTCTGCTCCATTTGGTTTTGGTTGATAAGCTGAAAATTGGTGTATGACCTCATATAAAACAAGTCATCAGTGAGCTAACATACATTAATGGATATAAGATTTAATTGTACACCTGTTAAAAAGCACACCGTCCAATCAGGGACTTGCAGCTTTTAGACGGGGGGGGGGAAGCATTAGATAGAGATAACTGGCATCCAAAATTACAATGAATTGGCCAAAATTTTACAAAACAAACCAAAATTATCATGATTAAATCATTATTAGTGAGATGACTTTGCTTAATAAAGAAATTAACAAGACCCACAAAAGCAAGCTTCAAATACTGTAGTGTACATCAAAAACAGAAGATGGACTAAGCTTGTTTTTTGTACGACTGAAACGAAATGGGATTTCAATTAAATCTTAAATAGTTCCATTGATAAGGTCTGTTCATCATTAAAATATCTCTCAGGAAATTATGGTCTCTCCTCAATTAGCAAAGTTTGGGATGCTGTGGTGGCACCTTATACTTTTAAGTATATTTGCCACAAATATATCTAATACTGTGTTTCACACTTATTTCTTGTATCTTCTTTAAAGTGCAAGCATATTTATACTACTATGTTCTCAGAGTCTTTCTTCAGTATCTAAACAGGAGTCTTAGAGAAGAACTTAGTGCCACATATTCACTTATAGTTTTGGTTGCCACAATATAAAAAATATTTTTTTTTTGAGACTCTAGAAAGAGTGCAGAGAAGAGCAACAAAATTGATGAGGGAATTGGAGGCTAAAACATATGAAGAACAGTTGTAGGTAATGTATATGTCTAGTTTAATGAAAAGAAGGACTAGGGGTGACATGATACCAGTCTTCAAATATTTGAGGGGCTATCACAAAGAGGGGGGAAGGGTCAACCTATTCTCCAAAGCACCTGAAGGCGGAACAAAAAACAATGGATGGAAACTAATCAAGGTCACAACAAACCTAGAACTAAGGAGAAATTTTCTGACAGATAGAACAATTAATCAGTGAAATGGCTTGCCTTCAGAAGTTGTGGGTGCTCCATCACTGGAGGTTTTTAAACCACTTATCTGAAATGGTATAGGATCTCTGATTGAGCAGGCGGATGGACTAAAAAAACCTCCAAGATTCCTCCCAACTCTGTTATTCGGTTATATCAATTACATTTAAACATAGTAACAGGACAGAATGTGCATTTTCTCAAACAATATATAATACACTTCAATTTTATTTAAAACATGTTTTGCAAGATATAAAAATATTGATCACAGTGAAATTTAAAAATTGTTTCTGGTATAAAAAAAGGAATGCATACACTATCTTTAAAAGAAAATAAATTATGTAATCATTATCTTTTTTAAAAAAAAAATCACAATGAAGAAAATTTAGCCTGCTTCATCACTGACAAATTATAATCTTCATAATGAAGAAAATCCCAGTTTTTTAAAAAAAATTACTTCCCATGTGTCTCAGAGTAAAAATGTGTCTGTTTCCAATAATGTTATAATGTCTCTTCTGCATTGTAAATCCATACGTTAGCAGTTTTTTTAAAAGTAGAAACAGGAAAAAATGTACATCAAATGACATTGTCTTTTCTAATTGATAAGTGGTAGTTTCCAGTATGTGGGTACACAGCGACAAACTTCTTCACTATAATAGAATCCAGAATCGCAGCGTTTCTTTCGAACAGTACATGGTCGTCTGTAGCAACTGAGAATAAATGGGAGGGGGGGGGGGGAAAGGCATGTTGAAAAAAAGGTATAATACAAGTTACATGCATTTAAAAAATGGACAGAACTACTGAAAATAAGGTAAAGTGAGTTGTGGATTTCAATTCATTTTGTTTTCAGGCATAAGTTTTCATTTATTTCATTTATTTTCTTGGGAGTGCACATTGGCCTTTGCAAATTTGCATACAACCCAAAGTTATTTACTGTTTTAGCTCTGTATTAGTCATCAACACTGACACCCATTATGTCACAATCACAATAATAGCCATCAGGAGGGGTTCAGTGATTTTCCTAGATCAGCACTCTATTCTTGCTAAGAGAGTGAGGAAACAGGGACTACACACTGATCTATAGCAAACTCCTGCTCAGAGGCAGCATGTTACTGAACACCAGTTGCTCTGGCAACTGTGCTGATGGAGGCATTGCTTTCATATCTGCTTGTGCCTCTGGATGGCCACTGCAGGGAACAGGACACAATATTCAATGGATTTGTTATCTAGTTTTCAGATTCTCCCTTTTACTTCTCACAAGCAGAATACATTCCAAGGACATTATTGCATCCCACAATTATTTGTATCTGGAGCTGTTATTTTTATAGACACTTGATTTATATTTCAACTTTTTTTCCAAGGCAGTATGCAGTAGTTTCTGTTCATTTTTAAATTCGCAGCAATCCTATAAATTAAGTTACTTGAAAGGAAAGGACCATTTCAGTCACCCAGGGGCTGGATTCACACAGAGGTTTAACCAAGGCAATTAAAAGCATAGGACCTACATGCCAAACCCAGATATTTTTAAGCTTGGATAATTTTTAATGGATAAGCACGTTACACAAATACAGAGTGTTTGGTCAGTATATGATTCAACGTACTGTGCAAATATATTAAATCAGCAAATGTTGTGAGATCCAGTCACAGTACACATTAACATATATGGGAGGTAATTTATTAATATTTATTAATATTACATTTATGGCTTTCATTTAAACGTGCAGTTGTATACATAAACTCTTAGTATTTTTTTAGTCTCACTTATTAAATGTTGGGAAATCAATCAAATCCTCCTGTATTAAATTGGACTGTAAAGTATTTAAGACAAAATGAAGAAATCCAATTTTAGCAATGTCCAAGTTGAACTATATGACAGGTATTTGATTGTTTGAAACAATACAGTATAAAATACTGTATATTAATAATTCAATCATTCATTTTTTTAAATTTTTTCCTCTTGACGTAAAAACCATTTGTTTAGTGACCATCCAAAGTTATAATGGCACTAAAAATATGACATATGTCCAGTTCTTGTATTTACAACTTGCAGCATCCTATGCTCACATGATAAAAATTCAAGCACTTGGCAACAGGCAAGTCAGTGGAGTCAGTCATGTGATCACCAGTTGCTTGTTTTTGACAAACAACGTCAATGGAGAAATCTATACTCACTTAACAACTGTGTGATTCACTTAATAACTGCCATGATTTCTTTAACAACCATGGCAAAAAGGCATAAAATTGGACAGGACTCACTTAACAACTGCCTTGCTTAGGAGTGGAAATTCTGGCTTCAGTTGTGATCATTAAGTTGAGGACTACCTGTAGTAAGGTTGTAAGAAAGGAGTTGGATCATAGGTAGCTATGGTAGCTATAAAAAAACCTGCTAACATCTCTTTCCCCAAGGAGCAGAGGATGACTAATGCCACAGAAACATTATATGTATTTGGGGACAAAAGCAGAGGCCATATATAAGTCACCATTTCTAATAATTGGGCAATATTAGATCTTTCAAAAATGATTATTAGTGTACCCCATTAATACTACCAAACATAAATCATTATATCAGGTTATACAAAATGAACACTAATAAATATTTTTAAAATAAATGTATACAGCTAATAATCATATTTATTTTCATTTTAATGAGCTTTTACTTTCAGGATCTACTAGGCCAAAGATTTCATTCCTAAAGAGAATGAGCTATCCTACCAATCTGAATTATTTTATTTTCATGGAAATACCTAATTATAAAATCTGGACAGAAGCCAATGCTACATACATATAGTTTGCTCACACAGATTTTTTTGTTACATTAGAAGAACAATGTGTATGCTCAAAGCTTATATAGAGGACAATCTGAAATGAAGATGAAAAGACAGTAATTTATAGTGTTATTATATACATTTATTACTTTTGGTCTAGAAAGTAATAAGATATTTTACTAGCCAATAATTCATGCTTACAAGATAAATATTTTACATTGGTAGATAATTTGCTTCTACAATGATTAGCATGATAATTTCATAAGGCTGACTTTAAACCAAGTTGACCTAACATAACCTCAGATTGACAAAGCCAAAAAGCCTCTGGTGTATAATGTAGACAAAGTTTAGTCTTTGGGTGTTTTAAACATTGGCAGTGAACCAAGAGTGAGAAGTATATGCTTCAAGTTTCAACACAAGTCTAGTTTAAATTCTTTTAATTTTGTTCTATTTTTATACAGGATAGTACTATAATGCTAATGGACATGGCTCATAATTAATAACTCATTTACATCTTCCGGTTTGTAAATATTATTACTTTCATTTCGTGGTGGACCAGAAAAAAAGTTGCTATTCCTCCTTCTGTTCCAACTGTATTTCCCTGCCTCATTAAGCTTAATTCAGAGTGGCTTCTGCATCTTGTCAACAGAATTGGGATTTAACTCCAGTAGCAAATACTATAACCCATATCTCAAGCAACAAAGATACTCCAGAAGGAAACCTTATTTTCGGAATAAAAGATCCAGTGCAGATATGTTTGTCAAGTTCAGTTCCTTTGTCCTTCTCTTGAAGTTCAAAACACATGTTTTCCTTCTGGTTAATTAATTTTACTTGTGCATGTACATTGCAAAACATTTTGATTTTTAACTACTTCATATTTGAAAAATCCCACTTTGATTTAAGATGCTATTTCAAGTGCAAAACACTTATTTTAACCTAGAAGCACTTATGAAATTATTGAAATATTACTTTTTGTGTTCAAAACAACTGTTTTATACATATGAGATATTTTGTATCAAAAAGGGATCTTTCACATTTCCAGTGGTTCAGATTCCATTACACTGCTACTTGTGCTTTAATTTTTACTGACAAATTTTAGAAGCATCACACAGTACTACGTGTTTCCCCCTACCTCCTCCATTTTCTAAAGCATTTTAAATATATTTTTGATGGGATAAATTGATAGAACTATATGATGAATTACAATGCATTATTAATTTATGCAACTTAGCAAATTCCTTTTAAAGGGCATTTTAAATATAGCTTATTATATTTCCATGTATATGTAAAACATTTCCTAGGAAGCAATGATAATCTCTAACTACTTGACATCATTCAGCTGGTCAAATGTTTGCAGAGTTACCATGTGAGTTAATTCACATATGAAATGTGTCTTTAACATAGAAATATCATAAATTTAAAGTAGCCATTACATTTTTTTTTCCAATTCTGACCTAATCAATAAGAATTGTAAACTATTACTGCATTTCCCTTGCCTATTTGTAAAGAGCTGCAAAATTATTGATTGTAGAATTTTAGAGATTCAGACATAATGAGTAATTGGAGCCATGGAAATAAACCCCAGCAAAAATGAGGCAAACTCTCTAAGACTTAATAATAAAGAGGAAACTTCCACAGTTTATAATCTGCAACAGAAACTTGGCAGAATCTACTGTATATTCTAAACTATAAGCAAAAGCAGTTGCAGAAGAAAAAAGAAGAAATAATGTTAGCACAATCAGATCTTTTCTTTAAAAAAGAGGAGAATTATGAATACATACCTGTAAAATAGGCAGTTTTATAATCAACTTTCAATATCATGAGTATAAAACATGAAAACTTACTTTTGCAGGTGCTGTTCATGACAATTTGCTCACCCAATCTGTATTACCGAACATACATGGAAAATGATTCAGAAGAACTATATTGGGCCTTGTGTAAGTGCAACGCCTCTCTGTATTCATGTAAGAAGCCTGACCCTTTTAAAGAAAGCTTTGGAAAATTAATGAACAGCAGAGAAGTGTTGGACTTCCATGGGGTTTGAAGCAATTCTGGATTCTTTAGAATCCTGTACAACCCTACTACAGATGTAGTATGTGGAACTACATTATATTATTATTATTTTCCTCATGACTTATCAGATTAATTAAATGTTATAGAATGTTCCAGAGTTTTTGTCTTTATATAATATATAAAATAGTATCAATATGCTATGATATACTTCATTGATTAATCAACTGACCATATCAAATATGAACATCAGCCACAATAAAATGAGACAAGATAAGGTGCAGCGAAATGGGATAAAATAGCTTTGGTGAGATAAAGTACAGATAGTCCTCGACTTACAACAATTCATTTAGTGACTGTTCAAAGTTTCAATGGCACTGAAAAAAGTGACTGATGACTGGTTTTCACACCTACAGTACAACCATTGCAGCATTGCCATCATCACATGATCAAAATTTGCCTGGCAACTGACTCATCTTTGTGACGGTTGCAGTGTCCTGGGGTCCTGTGATCAACTTTTGTGACCTTCTGACAAGCAACGTCTATGGGGAAGCCAGATTCACTTAACAATCGTGTTACTAACTTAACAGCTGCAGTGATTCACTTAACAACCGTGGCAAGAAAGATCGTAAAATGGAAGAAAACTCAATTAACAAATGTCTCACTTAGCAAAATAAATTTTGGGCTCACTTGTGATCATAAATTGAGAACTACCTATAGAATAAAATCTAGTAGCTAAGATAAAGATAAAATAGTAAGATAAAATAGTATCAGGCAAAAATAGAAGAATACAACATTACTTAATTACTTTACAAATTACTTCTTACAAGCTTGATAAAGAGTATCAAGCTCATAAGAAGAATTTTTTTCAACAAAAGTAACCGTATAAAGCAAATAGTCTTGAAGCAACAAACACACTTTAGGAGCTACCCAAATGAGTTTGATTTAAAATGTCACATTATTCACAAAAACTGATATGTTTGCTAAGATTTTTATAGACATTTAATGATGGCAGAGAGGACATATGACTCCTCCCCCAACAAAGAAAATTGTGTTCTGCCAAAACACATTGGTGTTCCATGTTTGCAGCGGGATTAAGGTTACATTAGAGCCAATTTGTTTTCAACAAATCAACAGCGTTATGAGGAAATCACCAAAGAATGGAAAAGACACATGAGCTGTAATCATCCTGGCCTGGCCTGCCACATCTTGTGCAAAGCCTTCTGTATAACCTGACACACTAGCTTGACGAATTTATATGTTATACACAATTCTGAATCTCAAGTTACATCATGCCTGTTGGAAATTTATAACAAAACTATCTGGCATGGATACAATCATGGAGTGTATATTAAAGGTCACGTTAAATGGGGGGGGGAACATGATGGATTAATAGTTCACCCAGAACTTTTAATCCTGCAGTTTCATCTTATTTGCAAGCACCATATAAGGATTGCTGTTCTCCGCTTAAGCTTTCTTCATTTTGAAACTTATCTTTAGGTAAGTTATTTTTGTTATTGTTAATTTGTTATTTATTATTTAATAAGTATATATTTTCCACTTATCAATTGGCATAATTCATCCATACCTGCCTATGACTTGATAACAGCTATACATACGGTAGTAAGTATATTATCATATTGAAAGTCCACATAGAACTTATCCTATGTTTACTTCCTAGTAAACATCCTATATTTTATCCTTCATTTACTTCGAAGTCCACCTTCTGGTACAATAATCCCAATATGATCATAAATATTGACAAATAATATATTACCAATGAACACATCACCTCTTTCTCTTTCACCATCTACATATTGTATGACATGTTTCATTATGGACTAGTGACACTATAGATATATACATATATACGTACATACACATACATACATATACATATCTCTATGGAGATTCTCAGTCATACAGGTCATGGTTGTCACAAGGTGCTTTTTCAAGAGGCAACTGGACTTTCTGGTTTTTCTTTGAAAACTCTTTGCAAGGAGTATAAATTCTTCCATTCTCCACCATCCAGTCAGAACTGAAGAAGCTTCTTGGATGAGAAGGTTTTTCTTCAAAGAAAAACCAGAAAGTCCAGTTGCCCCTTGAAAAAAGCACCTTTGGGATGGACATACATACATACATACATACATACATAGTGAAAAGCAGGCAAACCATGTCAAGATATATATATATATATGTGTGTGTGTGTGTGTGTGTGTGTGTGTGTGTGTGTGTGTGTGTATACCGTGTTTCCCCGAAAATAAGACAGGGGCTTATATTTTTTTGACCCCCGAAATATGGCCTCGGCCTTATTATTGGGGGGGCTTATTATTTTGGGGGTGAAGTAGGCGGCGAGCGTGGGTCTGCATGTCCCATCGCCGCTGCCTCGCCTCTC
>QLTV01004297.1:4004526-4028369 GCA_003457575.1 Thermophis baileyi | reverse complement strand
GAAAACATCCAAGCCCCCACCCTATCAGTCCAAACCCCACTGGCAGTTAAAAGCAAGAAACAGCTGCAATTCTCACATTGGTCCTAGAAGCACGAGGCTGAAGACACAAGCCTGATAATCAGCCTGAAAGTACAACTCATGGCAACTGCCTGGAATAATCCCTGAAGTTTTCTTGGCAAGGTTCCTCAAAAGTGGTTTGCCATTGCTTGTTCCCTAGGGCTGAACGTGTCTGGCCCAACATCACCCAGCTGGTTTGTGCTCAGTGTGAATCTCACAGTCCTCCAGATTCTAGCCTGATGCCTTAACCAGTACACCAAACTGGTTCTCAAGCATCAGTTATCTATCAGATATTTGAAAAGGAGCAAGATTAGAAAAGGAACGTTGGTTTTTACCTGATACGTTCTTTCTCGGTGGGCTGCAGGAGCATCCACATGTGGGTATAGACTTCCATCTGCCTGGAAACTGAGTTGTAACAATTTTCCTGGTCACACCCCTTCTGCTCAGCTGATTCCTTCAGTTTTTGCGACAAAAATGTAGATCTCCAAGAGAATCACCTGTAATAGAGGCAACCACCCTGGACACTGGGCCAGACTAACTAACTAGTAGGGAGGGAGTGGATGCTCCTGCAGCCCACCGAGAAAGAACGTATCAGGTAAGAACCAATGTTCCTTCTCCAGTGCACTGCTAGGAGCATCCACATGTGGGACATACCCAAACTAGGTCCCCTGAAGGTGGAGAATATTCAGGTCCCTAGTGGGAGGGGTGGAAATCACTCTCTGGAGAACCCTCCGTCTGAAGGACGCCTCAGCCGAGGCATAGATGTCAATTTTATAGTGGCGAACAAAGGGAGAGGGGGATGACCAGGTAGCCGCCCTACAAATATCAAGGATAGAAGCTTGGGTAGACCAAGCAGCTGAGATGGCCACACTCCTAGTGGAGTGAGCCGTAACACGCCCCGGTAGGAGAGTGGCCTTAAGTTGGTAAGCTGTCGCGATGCATGCTTTCAGCCAATGTCCGATCGATGAGGGAGTCACCTTTTCCCCATGGACGAGGGCTGAAAGGGTACAAACAGGGCTTCAGTTCATCGGTTCAGCCGTCCTTTTGATGTATCTGCGGAAAGCCCTCCTAATGTCCAAGGTATGCCATCTTTTCTCCCAGGGATGCGGAGCCCCGGGACAGAAATCCAGCAGAATGACCTCCTGGGCCCTATGGAACCAGGAATTTACCTTGGGCAGAAAGGAGGGGGTCCAACCGCAGAACAACCCTATCTGTGTGAAAGGTGCAAAGGTCTTCCCACACCAAGGCAGCCAATTCAGAAATCCTCCTTGCTGAGGTAATCGCCACAAGGAAAAAGACCTTAAGGGTCAGTAGGTGTAGACTAATAGTCAAAGGGGGGGGGCGCTGTGAGCACCTGAAGAACCAACGAAAGTTTCCAGGATGGATAACGGTGCACAATGGGTGGTTTAAGTTTCACCGCCCCTTTCAGAAAGCTTCTTACCCTGGGGTGGTGACTAAGGGGTTGCCCGCCCTCCCCAGCCAGCACGGTGGACAGAGCCGCTACCTGCCTACGGAGGGTGTTAGGGGACAACCCTTTGTCCAACCCTTCCTGTAAAAAGTCCAGAATTGTCAGAATGGATGACACAGCAGGGTCAATGCGTTTCCCAGCACACCATTTGGAGAATGACGCCCAGGTGGAGTCATAAAGGCGTCGAAGGACGCCTGGAGGCCTGGATGGTTTGGATCACCTTGGTGGAAAGGTGATCTTTCCTCAGGAGTTCCCTCTCAAGTGCCAGATGGTTAGCTGCAACCATTGTGGGTCTGGATGCAGCACAACCCCCTGGCTTAGAGAGATCCTGTCCCCGGGAATCCTCCAGGGCCTGGTCTTCGAGAGACTGACCAGGTCCGTGAACCAGGGACGTCTGGGCCAATGCGGGGCGATGAGGAGGACCTCCGCCATGTCCTCTAGCACCTTCCTGATTACCCTTGTGAAGAGGGGGAGAGGCGGGAAGGCGTAGAGTAGCCCCTGTGGCCAAGGGCTGCGAAGGGCAGTGACCTGTTCTGCCCCTGGTTCTGGAAACCTGGTAAAGAATCTCGGGAGCTGGGCGTTGGATGGATGAGCGAAGGGATCCACTACCGGTCTGTCGAACCTCCTGCACAGTTCCTCGAAAATATCCAGATGCAGGCGCTACTCGGACTGGTCGATTGTTGTCCTGCTCAACCAGTCTGCCTGCAGATTTGACGTTCCGGAAATGTGCTCTGCCCTTATGGAGAGCACGTTGTTCTCTGCCCAGCTGCCCAGCTTCTCTGCCTCGGCCATAGGAAGTCAGCAGCGAGTGCCCCCTTTTCCGTCAAAATCAGCACGTGGCTGTTCTTGACCTCTGTCTGAAAATGTTGCAGCACCAGGTGAATGGCTCACAATTCCAGCCAGTTTATGCTGTTCAGTAACTCCGCTGAAGTCCACTTGCCCTGGACCACTTGCTCTCGAAGGTGCGCACCCCAGCCAAACAGACTGGCGTCCGCGGTGATTGTCACACATAGAGGTTCCTTGAAGACGCACCCGACCTTCATGGTATCTGACGTCCACCAGGCCAGGGAACGTAGGACCCGGGGTGAAAGGCACACCAGCCATTTGGAGGTGCCCCTGCCGGCTCTCTGATGTGGCAGCAAGAACCACTAGAGAGTCCTGGCATGGAGGTGCACCCAAGGCACAATGGCGATGCAGGAGAGCATCTTGCCCAACAGACAAGTCAGCGTGGCCAGGGGCACGAGTCGAAGTGTCCGAACTTGGCCCACCAGAGATCTTATGCTGTCCCACCAGTCCTGAGAAAGATGAACCCGGCACAATTCGGAATCTATTACCGCCCCCAGATGGAGGAGGCGCATGGTGGGAATCAGATGACTCTTTGTCATATTCACCGAAAACCCATGGTTCTGAAGGGTTCGGATAACAGTTTGTAGATCCACCATCCGTTGGAGAGGGGAAGTCCATTGTATTAAAATATAGTCTAGATAGCACTGCGTTCTTATAGGCAGTGTTCTGATAGATGCTGCTACCACGGCCAGAAGTTTGGTAAATGTTCTCGGGGCCGAGGACAGTCCGAAGGGCATGGCCCTGTATTGATAGTGATGGCCGGCAAACAGAAACCTCAGGTACCTCCTGTGATCAGGATGAATAGGGACATGGAGGTAAGCCTCCTTGAGGTCCACGGATGTCAAGAAGTCCCTCTCCCGGATGCAGCCCAAGATGGATTGTAGGGACTGCATCTTGAAACGTCGATATGTCATGTGGCAGTTGAGTAGTTTCAGATCTAGTATGCCCCTCCAACCCTCTGAATTTTTGGGAACTAGGAAAAGGATGGAATAAAATCCAGTTCCTTCCTGGCCCTTGGGAACCTGTTTTATGGCTTGGATCTGCAAGAGATGTTGGATCTCCAGTTGCATCTGGAGTTTCTTTTGGGAGTTCCTGGGCACAGGACACTGAAGGAAGTGATTTGGGGGGGGGGGAATAGGAATTCTAGCCTGAGGCCGAGTCTTATGGTTCGAAGGACCCAGGCATCGGAGGTGATCTCTTCCCATTGGTCTGCGAACTGTTGCAACCATCCGCCAATGGGAAGATTGGCCTGGTAGTCACTTGCCCCTACGGGCGGATCTGTTGTAGGCCCCTCGAAAGGACCGTTTAGCTGGCAAGTTGCATCGACCCCTGTCTCGGGAAACCGGTCTGTCCTGTGAACGCTCTGAGCCCTGCGCATAAGGGCGATGGTATTGCAATGCATAGAAGTTTGGCTCTGAAGCACGAAAAACTGTCTCTGGAAATAGGGCAAGGCCCTGAGGTCCGCCCGCCTATGCTGGGATGGCATGACCTTCCTTTTATCTTTAGTCTCAGTGAGAATCGGCTCAAGAGCGTCCCCAAAAAGATTAGCCCCCTTATAGAGTGCTAAAGCCAACCGCCATTTAGATCGCAAGTCAGCCTGCCAGTGGCGAAGCCACAGAAGGTGACGGGACATGACATTCGAGGCTAGCGCTCTGGAGGCGAACTTTGCCGTGTTCAATGTGGCGTTGGCAGAGTACTCAGTGGCTGCTAGGGTCTTATTAAGATCATGGTGAAGCTGGGTGTCTTCAGAAGGCAATCTGGCCTGCAGCTGGCGAAGCCATATTAAAGTAGATTGATTAAAAAATGAAGTAGAGGCCCTGATCGCCCATGCAGCTGCCTGGTGGGTTTTACGGCATGCTCTTCTTCTTCTCTTCCGCCCTAGGAGCCTCGCTGGAATCTGAGGGCAGGAGAGCAGGGCATGACAAAGACACCACTGGAGCATCGACTTGAGGAAGTTGTAAAAGCTCCTCCATATCTTGTCCAGTGCCATAGAGCTTCTTGTCAATGCCACTAGGTGCAGCCAGGGAGCTGGGATTAGTCCACTGATGTTAGACAACATCCATGAATAGTTGAGGAGAAGGAAGGGTGATCTCATCAATTGAAGGTTCTGAAAACAATCCTTCGTGGGTATCCTGTTGTGATTGAGCATCTAAGGGTATGGGTGGAACCCCCATGTTGGCCTTGTACAATAGTGATTTAAATAAGGGGAGGCGGAACAATCCCATGAAGGTGGGTTTGTCCGGAATGACCCCTTCGTCCTCAGATAGCTCTTGGTCAGCCATCTCCTCATCCCCCAGGATGGATTCCTCGCTATGTACTGAATGAGGGGTTGAGGTACCCCTGCGCGATGACTGGCGCATAGAGGGCTGAGGATTCAATCGAGCTGACTGGGATTGGATGAGGGCTTGCTGGTTAAGGCCCGATGCAATCCCTTGGGAGATGGCCTGAGCAATAATATCTCTTAAATCTTGAGATAACACGGGCCCTTGGCCCTCCCCAGCGTGGAGCCCCGCTGCCGTTGGGGTAAATGTCGCCTTAGGGGTTGCACCCCTTGGAGAGGCTACCGGTTGAGGAGCCACACCCGAAGTGCATGCCAGAGGCAGAAAATGCTCTTTGTGGTAGGGTGGGGGAATGCCAGGGGTTCCTGTTCTTCTGGGCCCTCTGGAGGCCATCCCAGATGACGTTCCCCAAAGGATTGGGGAGAAAGTTCAGGGAGCGGAGAGCTTTGAGCCATCTCAGATAATACCTCCTCAGATTGAGGCCTTGTTGCTTCAGCCAATTTGGAAGCCTTGGCAAATTGGCGTTCCAAGGCCGTCTGATGCCTCTCTGCGTCCTTGTCAGAAGTTGAGGACCCCTTGGCTGTTGCAGGGGTCTTAGGGCTACTATGGCTGGCCTCGCCCCTGGAGGATGATCTGGAACCCTTGGGCCCTTTCTTCCTGGCTCCCTTGCTCTGACGATAGTATGGTCCATCATTTTGAATCTGGCTCTTCCCATCAATGCCTTTTTGCACGGCAGAAATTAAAGGCTTCCAAAGGCCTTTCCTTGAGAGCCGCTTTCACCTCTGGTGTAGATGTCCCGAAATAGGCACTAAAAGTGGAAATCCACCTCGCAGGTACTAATTTTAAACCCGGCGATGCCGATCGAATATGCAACGGCTGCTCCCAGCTGATGGTCGGCACAAAATGGCAGCTCCGCTATTTAGGGCAGGAAGCGATTCAATCAAGAATGGACAATCTCCAGCAGCGCAGAGGCTGGAATTAGGGCACGGGGCAGCCCTCTTCGAAGTATGGCCCTATGAATAGAGCCAGGAACTTCAGAGCCGCCTTTCGGGTGGGAAACAGTCTTCGGGTGGTGGCGATCGTCCCGGCGGAAGACCAGTGCACACACTGGTGGCGTTATCTAGGGAGTCAGGCACCCGTCTCTTCGGGGGATCCCCTAAACAGGTTGACCCCAGAAAGCTGCTCTCCTGAAAACCTCATGGGTGAAAGCGGTCGCTCCGGACAGTCGGAGCGGACCCGCTGACTCACCGGCAGCTGCGGGCTCGTAGAGCAGCCGAAGCTGCTTGAATCGTCAACTCTGCCTGCTCCGATTTCTCTCCCACCAATTTTTAAGCAAGAATTAATCACTGAAGCTGATCAATCAGTTTAAGACTTCAATCTGCTTGGAGCTGAGTGAAAAACACGTCTCCTTGGCACAACTGAGTCGTAAAAACTGAAGGACTCAGCCGAACGGAATGGGCGTGACCAGGAAAATTGTTACAACTCAGTCTCCAGGCAGATGGAAGTCTATACCCACATGTGGATGCTCCTAGCAGCCCACTGGAGAATATAAGAAAATGCAAGAAACTATACCCACTGTCATTTATAAACTCAAGAAGAATTATGTATCAAAGCTATGAAAATCTGTTGTTTTTCTGGTTATATTGCTTACCTGCATGTTTGGTGATGAAATCTTTCTCCTTTCAAGAAGCATTTGTTTGGTGATTCTACACATTCACAAATACATTTTGTAGGATTTAATGGCTGGTGTTTAGGGCATGTTCTTTTACACACACATTGGCACTTTTCTTCATCAAACTCTTTGTTGAGTCCACAAGAGCTAGGAAGCAGTTTATTTTTACATGTACACTGACATGATGTTCTGTCTAGTTCTTTGTGAATTCCACAGCTAGAAGGTGTCACTCCTCCTTTACAGACACACTGACAGGTTTCTTCATCAAGTTCCTTGTTAGACCCACAAATATCATGGTATCCTTCAGCAGTATCTGAGCATTTGAAATAAGAAAAATATGTTTCAGGCATTGCAAAAGAGTAGAATGCGTATCTGTTAATTTTTGTAGCTAGTGGAAATTATTCATTTCTCCTATTCATTTCTATATCATTGCACTTATAACTACACAATATGGAGTGAACAAATATGAATACATTGTTCCATAAAAATGAACTATAAAACTATAAAAAGATCTTGTGGCATTTCTTTTCTTTTCTATAAATTAAACTAAATAACTGACAGTAATCTTTTATCACATATTTCTTACCAGAATCTGGTGGATAGGAGGAGAAACTGAAGTCATGTTGTGCCAGACATCTGCATAAGTGATTATTCCAAATATGACTTTTTGGACAGGTTTTATTTGTTATTTGACACCTAAGGGCAAAACATAATATCAATATATATCAAAGCAAATTTAAGACAAGTGATAGTACATATGTAACATAGGTGTTTCAGAAAACAACATATTTTATTGTATGTATACTAGCACATGTGGTGGAATATCCAGCTAGAGAGGGGAAAAAGTGAAGAGGAAGTCTTTGCACAGCAGGAAGTGGTGCAGGCCTTACCTAAGCCTTATTTGAAGCAGAACCCTGAAGCTAATCAACCAGTGGAATAGTTTGTCTTCAAAAGTTGTGGGTGCCCCATCGCTGGAGGCTTTTAAGAAGAGACTGGATAGCCATTTGTCTGAAATGGTATAGAACTCCTGCTCGAGCAGGGGGTTGGACTAGAAGACTTGCAAGCTCCCTTCCAACTTCGTTATTCTATTTCTGTTTGACTGTTATTAAGTCAATACAATACAATTAAGAATACAGTCAGTCTGGCAAGATCCTTGTAAATAGGCATTGCAACAATAAAGTAACTTTGATCAATTCATGATGCAGGCCTGGTTCCTTGTGCCTGACAGTACATTCTGTTGAAACTATTTTCCAAGCTAGAACAAAGATTTAATAATAATGTACTAGATCATGACCCCCAATTTATTTTAAGGATAAACATATATTTACACATCTTGGTTTTGATCTTCAGAACACAATAGGAAAATTCATATTTTATTTAAAAATAGTTTTTTAACAATATAAAAAGAAATATGCAATTTCTTACTGTGCTTGTATCACAGGCAAGGAACGTCGAATAATTGAATGAACTTGTCTGTAGACATCTAGTTTGGACATGCATCGGCAGGAAGTATGATTGGCAAAACTGATTGTTACAGGTTTGGGACCATGAGACAGGGGCACAGTTATTTCGAACAACTACAAAGAGCATAAAAAGAAAAAAGTGTAAGTCAAAACTATGCTAGTTATGCTTTATTTTCTTCCTTTTTCCTTCACAGAGCGTTTTCATCAGTCAAAAGGCTCAAAGCTAAATGGCTTCATCAATTAAAGTCTTTTCCACTCCACAAAATTTATACTTCTTTCTTTTAACAGTTAACTCAATACATTGTGAGTGAGAGGTATATTTTCCATGATTGAGATAACACAAGACTTTATGACTACAGGTTTTGAAAATGGGCAGAAAAACAGCACTGTACATTTATGTGCTTATTCAAACTACTTATAAAGTTCTTCTAAACAATTTATAACAAAGAGGCATAGTCTTTTCAAGGCAGCTCCCTAAAAGTTTCAAATAAATAGTAGGTACATGATGACTAATTAATGTACTTAGTCCTAAAAAAAATTATTTTTATTCATGCAACAAGAACCTAAAATGATGTGATCGCTATTTCTAAATCAATCAATCAATCAATCAATCAATCAATCAATCAATCAGGTAGAATTTATCAGATATGCTTTGACCTTGAAAAATTATTAGCTATTAGATTCAAAAAGATGCAATGTAATAGGAGTGTAAGTTTTATTCCTTTATGCAATTTGGGCTTAAGAAGATTACCTGACTGGGCAAAAAACCTCACGTATATATTGAAGTAATTTTGGGGAGCAATACACATTGCACATGAAACATACACATTGCACATGAAACACTGTTTGCCGCATAGATAACTATACTACCGATAAAATTGGTAATAAAAAATAAGGTGTGTTGCATATTATAAGCCATTTTTCTTATATTTGGTCTCTAATTGGCACATAATGAAATGTATCTCTATTGAAAGTTCATTTATGTTGTAAAACAACACTTCTAGCAGCTTGTTTCAGTCAATGCAGTTCCTTTCTAATACATCAGCCAAAGGATTGCTTATCTCTGACTTAGAAACTTGAGTACTATGCGTGCTACAACTGTTCCTTTTTCTTAACACAACTGTCAGGAAGAGAAGTAAGTAAACCTTTCCTCAGTTTCTTCTATAAAATAAAAGGAACCTAAATACTAAATAAATGCTGTGGTGGTTAAGGTCCTGGTCCAGAAATCAAGAGACCATGAGTTCTAGTCTCTCCTTTGGCATGAAAGCCGTCTGTGTGACTTTGGGCCAATCACTGTCTCTCAGCCCAACAGGGTTCCTGTTATGGAGAAAATAGGCTGAAGGAGGAGCATTAGGTATGTTCACTGCCTTCAGTTACTTATAAAGAAATGTAGGATACAAATCCAATAAATAAATGAATATGATAAGTGAGCAGGGGTTATGTCAGGCAATGGATGTCCCTGTGGGAAAAAAGGAAAGCACATGAAAAAAGACATTGGAATGCTTGCACTATCTAATGAGATGCAGCAAATAGAAAACAAAAAGGGAAACAACAAAGAGGGAGAGAGAGTGAGGGAGAGAGAGAGAGAGGGGGAGAGAGAGAGAGAGAGGGGGAGAGAGAGAGAGAGAGAGAGAGAGAGAATGAGAGAGAGAGAGAGTGTTTGGGGGGGAGGGCAGAATGCTTTCAGGATACTGGTCTTAGTATCAATCTGAAAATAAGTTATTTTGATTCACTGTTTGTGACTCCCAAATATTATTGCTATGAAAATCACCCATCAAAAGCCTGATTAAATAATGCAGTCTTCATGAGAAATCAGCAACCAGTATGTAGGACATAATTTCAGAAGCAGGGTGTTTTAAGGCATTGACTAGCTTAATCTTAAAGCCCCTCAAATTAGTACACCATTAAGTGATGGGTGGCATATGAGTTAGTGCCATTAAAAATTGTAGGAAGGCTGCATGTAAATCATTCTCAATGTTGCAGAAAGAAGGCAAGCTCCAAATCAAGCAGATAAATACCGGTAAATGTAACTAGTGAAATACTACTTGATTGAGGTGTGTTATTTCATAAGGTACTTATTTTCTTTGTTTGATATGTCATAAAATATGAGCAATGTTTTAAAAACTGAAGGTACTCTTTCCTGATCTACTACACTGTATTAAACCTACCTGCCTTGCCTAGATTATTCTCCAAATCATGTCATAGTTTGCTGATAAATAAATGCTCTGATATCTAAATCGTAGTATGATCTCAAATTTCAAATTATGTGTTTCTTTGGAATGAGTACTTTACTGTATATATGCCTTCCTGTCTTCTTGTAATGTGTACCACAATGAAAATATTTTCCATCTGCTAATCTGTTATTGCGTCCTCATGAACTAGTGACCAGTATATTCAAAGAAATTCTGAGGTTTCTAGAATCACAAAAGTCTATTAGAAAAGAGGGGAAAAGCCTTATGAAAGAGATGCCATGATTCTGTCTGCTATAATTGTCTGCTCAGAAAGAATGGGATTCCAGGAGCAATAGAATGGTTTGTCCTGACAGAAAGAATGCTGATTTCTTTTGTGTGCATGACTCAATTATTTGTGCCAAAAGAAAGTAAACAGCAACAACAGACAAATTTAATACCTGCTTTAAGATTGAGCAGCAGGCCACTTGAGGGACTGTGAGTAGTGAAGAAATTTTGTGCAACTCAAATCATACATAAACAAAAAGGATATTTCTACACGTCTGATTCTATGTAGTTTCCAGGAAATCACAGAAGCTACTGAAAAAAGACTAAACCAATCAAAATATGCAGAAACAATTGAATTAGAAGTACAAGAAAGCAAACATGAAAGTCATTATTGATATATGCCTTGGCATCTCAAATACTGGCTGCAGACAATATTATATCCCGGGTAAATTAACAGGTGGTGCTGTGAACTGTTTCCATAACTGAGGCAGCAACAGAAGGAAATTGTTCTATGTAATTCACTGTATCAGGATTAAATTATGGTTAATATAAAGGGAAAAGCTATTTCTATGCATGTTAACATTATTCTTAATTTATATTTTTGGAGTGCACTCTTTCTTAGAGTCCTTACGTCTTCTTAAAGATCTTGGAAGCAAAAGAACATTATTCCTCTTATCACTAATTAGATATTTTTGTTTGTGTGTTGTTTTTAAAAAGATATTGAATCAATCCTAGGATTTAAATAGCAGAAACGATCAGTCACTGATTACTGATAAGGTCTAGGCTCACAGAATGAGTTCATAAGCTCCATGAGACACTAGAGCCACAGTATGTCCATTCTATCCTTTCATATGCTGTACTTAATCATTATATTTTTCCATTTCCATCATTTATGCAGTTGATTATTGTCTATTGTGCTGTTAACACAAAGCAATTTGTGTTCTAGAGAAACTTCGTTACCATTTTATTTTAAAATATTGCATTTACTTTAAATTTATGCAAGAAACAGTAGAGGTCTAAATATGATGCAATCAAAACAACTTACCGTTTTGCTGACGTAGCTTGCACTGATATTCATACACTGCAGGCCTTCACTATTGCAGCAACCTCCACATCTGTAGACGGACACACATGGAGGTTTAAAGAAGATGTTTGTTGTTGCTCCAGATTCTTTTCCCACATCTACACATACTTCACGTGGCATGCATTGAGTTTTTCTCCACTCATTATCAATACCTGCCAAGTTAGAAGCTTACAGTTTATAAGATAGTTCTTTTTAATAATTTAAATCAGACTCATAATCAATCTTTGATTATAAAATAATGCATGGTGAAATCCAGGCTTAGTCCTATTTAGGCAGACATGTTTCAGAGAGTGGAACAAGTTAAGCAAGATACCAGTGACAGTATCTGCAGGATTCAGTCTGGGTTTCATCTAATTATTTATAGACATAGAATTAAAAATGCTTATAACAATTCTTAAAGTTATTTTATCCAAAGAATATTCTTCCCTTCTTATGGGAATCTTATGAATATTTCAGTGAATGGTTTGTATCACACAAATCCCCCATAAGTAGGAAAGAATATTCTTTAAGTAAAATTAGCATGTGAAGTTGTAAGAAAGATAAAACATTTAGATAGGCTGCCTTATGCATCAGGTCATTATAGATCCTGAAATGGTTGTAATGCTAGAGCTGCAGGACTCTAGACTGCAGCCTCAAAATTTAGCACAATTTGAGTAAATTAAATAAGGCTTAACAAAGAAACAGATACATGCCTGGGAAAACTGAAAACCTAAAAGTAGGTATGACAGAGTGTTATGCATTTATTGGAGCTTAGCAGTAAAAATTAACAAATTCTGAAATAGC
This sequence comes from Thermophis baileyi, assembly GCA_003457575.1. Classification (NCBI taxonomy): domain Eukaryota; kingdom Metazoa; phylum Chordata; class Lepidosauria; order Squamata; family Dipsadidae; genus Thermophis; species Thermophis baileyi. Next base: position 4,016,261 of record QLTV01004297.1, on the reverse strand, counting down.
CAACTAAATGTTTCATTGTGTAACATATTTCTTTTATTATTAAATTTCTCCTTAATAGTAAAATTGTTGAAGTTATGATTTCAAATGGGAAAACAGAAGTTGCTTACCTGAAACTTTCTAGAATTCAAACCAAAATTGGTGTTTGTGCCATTAATTTAAAGAGATATAATTTTCTTTTGCAAGGACAGTATGTATATTTCCTACCTAGCTCCTTCGTGGATCTTATGAGAAAGGAAGAAAGAAGATACCTCAAGCGGGAAAGGAAGACGGACTATGTGACTTCACAGATGGTCATCTGAAGAATTTCAGTTACAGGTAAGCTATCTGTTTTTCTTCTTCATAGTCTCTGTGTAGGCACACATTTGGGAGACCGGAAGTTAAACTGACAAACTACAAGCCAAATGCTAATACAAATAGCATTCGCATAAATCTGCATAAAATCAGAGTTAGGGGGTTGCTCTAAGTTGGGTCTTATATTTTCAGGAGACAAAATTAGGATAGAATTGCTATTAGTATGATACTGATCCTAAAGATCTAACTTATATATCCAAATCAGACCAGTTGGTATACTTTTGTGTTACAATCTGGAGATTTGGAATGAACAGCAATCTTACACACATTTGATGGACAGCTTGGGGGGCGGGGGCAGGAAGGAAGGAAGGAAGGAAGGAAGGAAGGAAGGAAGGAAGGAAGGAAAGAAGGAAGGAAGGAAGGAAGGAAGGAAGGAAGGAAGGAAGGAAATTAATGCTCATTGCAGTGAAGCTGTTGGGTTTGATAATTGGAAAGACTGATGCTTCTAAGTTAACCATATCGATCAAATTTTGAATCAAATTTTGAATCAACTGTTTCAGCAATCATCATTAATACTGAAGCAATATTTGTTTTCCATATTATAAAAAGTATGCATGCTAGATTCTCAATTTTCTTTATGAGAAACTGAAACTTCTTTTATCTTTTTAATTAAACATTTTTTTTAAAGTCCTGAAGAAATGAAGTTAAGACAGTGGGTTGCATATGAGGAACTTCAGAAGGATTAGCAAACATCTTACAAATTTATTAACATTGAATTTGGATTAGTATAGAAATTGCTGCTTAGCCAGTAGGTTATCATCTTCATCATAGTCATCTTTTTTCATTGAAAAGAAAAGTAACATTTACTATTTGGACTTATTTCCTATTTCGGACTTCATCCATAGATGCTTCTGTAGGCTAAGGATTTTAAAATAATGTAGTTTAGAAATAGTTCATGCAACCTATTTTAGATGTTTTTTATGAACAGCTGAGATAATGGGAAAATGATATTTCCATCCTAGAAGAAATCTTAGCAATTCTAATTTCTGTGATTTCTGCAATTTCCAGAAGAAAGCATATAGATACCCCTGTTTCCCCCCAAATATGACATCCCCTGATAATAAGCCCAATCGGGCTTTTGAGTGCATGGCAATAAGGTTGAGTGCTTATTTCAGGGTCAAAAAAATATAAGACAGCGTCTTATTTTCTGGGAAACACGGTAACATCAGTGATTACGATGAGTCTGCTTTTTGAACACATTTTTTAAAGTGCAAATATATTACGTAATAAAAATGCATATATATTATCTATTTAGAATAAAGAAATAAAAGATAAGTACCTGAAAAGTAACATTTTTGTCTAAAAGTGAATATCAGAAGCACAAATCCTAAATTCATTAATGTAGAATTTTCCCAAATAATATTTTCTATGGTGTCAACCAGATCTAAATAAGAAGGTACGTCCTGTTTCTCAAGGCAAGTTGGAAAATGACCATATCTCCTTGGCTGGAGCTCTAGAAAGTTTCCAAATACTGTTCTAAAACCCCATGTAAATGTACTTTGCACAGACTAAAAATAGGAAAAAAGAACAAAAGACTAACCCAAACCAATCAAGTTAACAAAAACAGCACCAGAATGAAAGTACTGACAGTTGTGCTTATTTTCAGATAAACATTTCTTTTATCTTTTTGTAAGCCTAAAACTAGTCTATCCCCAAATCAGGGGAATCCAGTTCCCATAAACTTGGTACGCAATTCCTAATTTGTTCCTTTTTTGATAGCTTCATTAGAAACTGGAGCTGTTAAATCTCTTGGATCAAAAGATTATTAAACTTATTAAATGAGAAATTTCTTGTTGACACTGGTCTAAATTCTTCTAATTTCTCATGACTATACAATCTGTCAATTGTGTACCAAAGGAATTGGCATACTCCTCTTTTTAGTTCTTAACTCCATCTCTCTTAGCTTAGATGCTCCCTACATATCTTGTTGGTACTTACCTACTTTGATTATTTTTGTCCTATAGTCCATTGACAGTCCAAACCAGTAGACATTCATAACATGCATATTTATATTTTATATTTTAATCTTAGAATTTAAAATGTATTTGAAAAGACACATGCATTTTTATATACAGATTAAAAAAAAACTTTGTAGACATTAGATTACTTACTTTTTAAGATCTCTGTATTATAATGTGCTGCAGCAAATTTTATTGGATTTGAATCCCCTGTTCTTCCATCAAAGTTGGATTGTTCCCTGTGTGGCCAACCCCCTTTCCTCAGCTGGCATTTAAACATTTTCCAATATTCTGGATAAAGTACGGTCATGAGTTCATCCACACTTGATACTGACCGTAGCTGCTCTTCCAACTCTTTATTTGCATAATTCTGGTTAAAAAAAATTAAGAAAAAACCAACAATGACTTGTCTTTTTAGGGTAATATTAATCAAATTAATGGCTAAATTTACATAAAATAAAGTCATTCCTTTAAGGTTACCTATTCAATGAAGAAGAAAAACATTTATGTTATTAGTGATATAAATTAACTGCCCTTTAAGATATGAACACATAACACAAATTAGTTTTAGACAAAAATAATAATTGTTTTCTTCCTGTATATCTCAAGCTGCAATGCAGTGGTGGGATTCAGCCAGCTCGCACCGGTTCAGGAGAACCGATTGTTAATTTTCTGAGCAGTTCGGAGAACCAGTTGTTGGAAGAAATCTTTTCCCACTTTACAGGGCTAATCCTGCCAAGAAGGCAGGAAGGAAACATTCTGGTGTGTCTGTGTATTGTTTCTAGCCTAATCCTTATCTTAATTGCCCTGCTTTGTTTTCAGAAACTGCCTCTGGGTTAAGCTTTGTTACATTGTAACAGCCTTAATGGTTCTTGGCAGTACTTGGCCAGACTTTCTATCTGTAGCCTGAGCTTCTCCGGAGTCCCCCCCCCCTTTCTGGTACTTTTATTCCTGGGTTCTGGTACTTTTATTCTTAATGAAGAAGGGTTGTTTTAAGCTTTTTACACTGCTTTAGTGATTCCTGGCACTGTCCTTTTGGTGCATACTTCCAACACAGCTGGAACAGCTATTTACAGAAGGTTGGCATAGCCATAGAAGAAATGGCTGAGAGGCAGGATGCAAGCTTGGCACTCTGATTTTTTTACTGGGGGTATGGGATCTTTCCTTAAATCTGGATGATTTCCTTAGGATAGCTTGTGAGGTGAGTGAGACCAGCTGGTATCTTTAAGTGGTGCAAATGGATCTAAGGATTGCTTCTCCTGGGTGGGAAACTCTGTTTTGTCAGTTCACTGAGCACAGGAGTCTCTTGTCTATGGGAATTCTTCAGTCATCCAGGTCATGGTTGTCCCAAAGGTGCTTTTTTCAAGAGGCAACTGGACTTTCTTGGTTTCCAGAAAATCCAGTTGCCTCTTGAATTTGCACAATCCATAGGGAGTCTTGGAAAATCTGAAAATTAATCATGTAGATTTCCACTTCTAATGCACAGATGAATATCCATGATGCATTTCAGGAAACTTAGAAGACGTTTTATAGGACCTATTAAAGTTCAATGTTTGAGTACATTTAATATGGCATGACCAGATATGGGAATTCTGTGGCACTCCCATCATATCTGAAAAATACAAGCTCAGTTTTAGAATTATTATTATCAGCAGCTTACTGTTCACTTCTGAATCCAAAATGGATGAACAGAGATAGTGTAGAAAGTTAGCACCCACCTCTCCTAGAAGAATGAAATATTTTAGGAAATATTAAAAAGGCAGAATATTATATTTCCCCTAAAAGAGAAATAGAAATCTTAAGGGAGACAGAAACTCAGAGCCACAACTCCCTGCCCCCAAGAAGATACTAAGCTGAGGCCAGGTTTTAAAAATGCAGATTTGGTAATCCATTCAAGACAGGATATTTTGAACAAAGGCAGAATTAGGTAGAATGGTAGGATCAGCCCTCACTCAAGATCCAAACCAGGAAAGCCATTAAGACACAATAGGAATTGCCCAACACCCTTTCAGGACACAAGCCTAATCATTAAACCATCTTTCCAATCAGGCTTCATGTTCCCAGTGTCTTTCTCCCAGCTTGGAACTGAACCAGATGGATATTTCTTCCAACATAGGCTTGAAGTTTAATTAGATATCTGTGGCATGTACTAATTTTATTGTGATCCTGACAAAGCTTGGGAGGCTTGAACCTGGGTCCCTTATATAATTTGTTAATTTGTCTCTTTAGCTCAGCATTTTGTAGACCAAATATGCCCACCCACTTTCTGGAGAGCTTAAATGACCTCTCTGCTAAAGGGTTTCACTTTATGAGCAAGAGTTGGCTGCTGATAGTTATCGTTGCATTTTAATTATTTTAATTCCTCAATGTGCTCTGGCACCCTGCCTGATTTGTAACTATGGGTTGAAGGTATTGCTGAGGAAAAGGAAGGTATTCAGACAGAATGATTTAGGTTTCCATGACAGCTGTGACTCATTGATCTTCAGTGTGTATTCCCCCATTTCTAATCTAATGATTGGTATTTAGGGCAGCTTTTTGCAAGCAAAGAAGCTTTTTGTATTTTTGTACAGGTAATCCTTGACTTACAACAGTTCATTTAGTGACCATTCAAAGTTACAATGGCACTGAAAAAAGTGACTGATGACCGTTTTTCACACGTACGACCGTTGCAGCATCCCCACGGTCACGAGAGGCTGGGCGAGGCTAAGCGCCCTTTGATGTGACTGACATCAAGTTGGCCACACCCACCCAGCCACATGACCACCCAGCCATGCCTACCCAGCCGGTCATTAGGGCAGAGAACCGGTTGTTAAATTATTTGAATCCCACCACTGCTGCAAGTCTTTCATTTCAAAGTAAAATTATAGAGAGTTTTTGATGTTGAAAATTTCTTTGTTATTTACTGTGTATGAAATTCCAAACTATGTTATTCCAGTGGAATAGAATAGATAGAATAGAATTTTTTATTGGCCAAGTGTGATTGGACACACAAGGAATTTGTCTTGGAATAACACTCACTGTAATAAAATGCATATAGCTTTTATGCTATTTAGTTTTTTTTTAACTGCTAACAATGCTTAGTCTTGTGTTGCTTCTGCTTCTATATATAGTCCTTGACTTATGAACACATTTTAGTTGCTAAGTAAGACATTTGTTAAGTGAGTTTTGCCCCATTTTACAACTTTTTTTGCCACAGCCATTAAGTGAATCATTGGAGTTATTAAGGTGATAACATTAAGTGAATCTGGCTTTCCCATTGACTTTGTTTGTCAGAAGATTGCAAAAGATGATCACATGACACCAGGACATTGCAAGTGTCCTAAATATGAGTCGCCAAGAATCTGAATTTTGATCATGTGAGCATGGGGATGCTGCAATGGTCACACATGTGAAATATGGTCATAAGTCACTTTTTTCAGTGCCATTGTAACTACGAACAGTCACTACACTAAATGTTGTAAGTCACACACACATGCATATATGTTATGCATAATATAAAATATGTTACTTATACATGTTCAGGAGTCCCGTTTGTTTTTATCAATATAGAAGGAAGATTGTGCAGGTGCAAAATAAATTTGAAGATGAAGAATACCTTTACATATATGCTACAGGTTGAGATCATTAATATTTTTATTTCACACTATAAGGAAGCAGAGAAATAAAAGGGAAATTAATTATTTCAATGCCTCTTCTAGAATAAGTAAAGGAACTAATTGAAACTGCCCACTCTGAAATAACAGAGTGCTGAAATAACAGCTTCCTGCTGAGACTGGATGGTGCATATATGCAGACAGATATAACAGTTCTCAAGGATATCAAAACCTTATTTGCTCTAGCAATTGGTAAGGAAGAAACAAGGGATCAGTTGGTAAGAAAAGGAAAAGAGATTGGTCAAGTCAGTGGAAAAAGTCAAATGGGAAATTATCTGGAATGGCTGCATGGGCATAAGAAAGCAAAGTCTGACCTCCCCCCATGCTTGAACCCTGTTGAACCTTATCTAGTCTGACCCAGTGCAAACCCCCAGTCTGAGAAGATTTCTGTATTAGAGGCTTGAGTAATAAAATTGCTAATTGAACTTTTCATGTGTGAGTCTGATAGTTCACTCTTGACAGCATGAGACATAACTGATATAAATATATTTTGGAAACAAGAATACTGGCTAGAACTAAACTGAGCAGTAGCAATCTATATCACAATTTTAATTATACAATAGTTATCATAATGTTCCATGTATTCACACACACACACACACACACACACACACACACACACACACACACTGTACACATTCATTTATTTTGACACTATTACATTGCAATTGCTTTGCTAGTAAATCAAATAAAGCAAAACAAAACTTTATTTAAATGTAATCTTTTTAGAAATGTTGAGGGTAGAATCATAGAGTTTCATTAAATAGAAAGTACAGGTTACTTTTTAACATTTGGAAGTAATTGAAAGTATAAATATGAAAGCAGATGCTGATGCCAAGTACAGACAAGTGTTCAAAGTGGCAACAGAAATAAAAACGAAACTAATAAATAAATCATAAAACAAGTTAGTCAACAAAAGAAGACAGCTACGTAAGTTTACAACACTGTACATTTTGGTCAAAGCAACCTGTACTGCTCAGAATGGTTTTTTATTTTGTACAATTATGTATCTGAGGTGTTATTATCTGCAGATGTAAACAATGATGGCAAACAGATTAAGGCAAACGTGGACTAGAAAGCTGAATGTATGTGCCTTATACAAACTAGGCAGTAGCAGGCAGAAAGCCAAATTGTTTTGATAACGACAATTCATTCTTCTACATACTGTACTTGCATAACATGGATTTCTGAACAACTATGAGTTGACATTTTTGCCTTGATCTCATATGTTGTTAAAATCATTTGGCCAAAAAAGTTACTAAATGCAAGAGTAATCCCACACAGAAATAAAACTAAATATAGCTAAAGAGAGTGAGAGGCAGAGCCTGTGCAAAACAATCATTTTATATTTTTTTAATGAACATTTCAAAGATAGCAAGACTCATAACTGGGAACGTTAGAGTTTTAAAGAGAAACAACACAGAATTGAGTTTTCAAGTTGGGATTAATAGATTATTGCCAATAACATAAAGATAATAAACATTACAACAAACATAGGCAAGGTTTTAATCTTTTGTCTTTTGTTTCAAAGACAGCCTTTCAGCGTGCAAAACTATTTCCCAACAGTCACTTTTCTAATCACAGGAACAGATTCAAGTATACTGGTAGCAATATCTAATCCTAACCCTGTCTGTCTGTCCGTCCATCCATCCCTCTTTATCTTTAATTATAGCTAATTTAATCCAACAAAAAAGGCTATTTCCTTGAGCGTCTGATCATACAGTTCAGAATAATAATTTAGAACTCTTTCTGATAAAATGTCTTATTAGCAAACTTATATCTACCCTTGTACTCAGCAGTTTATTTTTCTCATAAGAAATCAGTATTTATTTGACAGGGAAATACCACTAGCCATTATTTCTGTAGCACTTCTGCAAAGTTGACAGTCAAACTTCTAGTTGAATTAGAATGCTCCATAATAGACTATTATTGTCTGGAGACTAACATATCCTTATGAAGCAATTTGACAGCCTATAGACCTGAAATTACGAAGATTTTTTAATTTTGAAGTTGGAGTTTTGAAAAAGTTATATACCATAATTTTATTAAATGAACAAATTCATATTCCAGATCAAACACACTTTTTTTTACTTTCTACTTTTCTTCAAGAATGGCCATACTTGAGATCAATGTTCTGTGTTCTGATCAATGATATTGAATGACACTTCCCTTCCTACTTGAATCAGAAACTAAATGATTATTGGAATAACGATGTTTACTATTTATTTAGAAAGCAAACTATCTTGTTGAAGCTATTGTTTGTTCTTTCAATTTGACATTTTTTCACAGATATGGGTGTTTGGTAATCCTGGCCAATATATTTTTTCTATCACCTTTGCAATTGTAGCAGAACTCCCAAAACATAATTCAAAATGCGCTACAAATTGCATAGCAGAAATTGAGTTGGGCCTGGAGCAGGTATTAAATATGGCTCATGTCCAAAGTTTAAAGTGCTTTTTGTTTTCTTTACCCATTTTAGAATTAAAATGCAATACAAGAACAAATGGAAATGAAGAATCCCTTGAATCAAGCTCAATTCCTGGGACTTTAGGAACCTGCACCAACTGCTTCCAGGATTTTTTTTAAATCTCAGGATTCTTTAGTTTACCTCCATTTTAGCTACTGTATTGTTATTAATCTCTAAAGAAATACTATCCAAATACAAAACAAGTCCTGTTGTTAGCTTTTATAAACTGTGATTAATTATAGTTAGCCCAGATAAGAATAAAATACATTAGAAAAACACTAGTTGGTCCAGATATCATGTGATATGTATAACAGGAAAGCCATAGTTATGATTGAAATGCAAAGTGTCCATTACTCAACCTACATGGCTGCTTTATATCTACAAATTGCTGCACAGCCAATCATGTTCCAAGAAAACATTGGGAGGGGGGGGGATAGAGAACAATCAAATTCTTGGATTTTACAACTTTGTTTAAATTGTTCATGGTGGGCCTGATGGCAGACTTTTCTACCAATCTGAGCAAACTTGTATTACTCCTCAATCTGCTATGAAGGAGCAGACAGATGGCAATTATACTCATTGAGAAAAATGCCATCCTATACAATTATCAAAATTGTACAGTCACCACAAATCAGGAGTTTCATAATCTGAGATTAGGAAATCTTCATGTTTGTGAGTTGATTTGCAGTTATGTGCTGGCCATTCAAGACTAGAACGATCAAGCTTTGCTCAACCAATATTGGGAAGGACTTTCTGGTGAAATAACAAAATTATTAAATTAGTAAAACAGGGCATATAAGAATCTGGAAGAACTGCTGCAGTATTTCATATTAATTGATGGCTGACTGGAAGATTGAGGCATGGAGGAAGTCACAAAGGGAGAGTTTTTCAGTCTTTTGTCACTCACTTCTTCCCTTTCCTTTGCCTCCTCATAGAACTCTTGCAAATTGTCAGGCCTCCCAGGTAAGGCAGACAGGAAACACAACAAGATAAACTAATTCTATTTTACTGCAGGGGTACATTAACAGAATCTTGCACGCCTGAAAGTACAAACTTTCTCCTCACATACACACTTTTAATTGCCTGCTCCATTAGGGCAAGTTCTTCTGAAGTTTCTTTCTCTGACTGTTAAGACACTCGGGCTCCTGGCTTTCTTGTTTGATTGTTTCCTAAGTAGCATCTCTTACTTTCATTCCCAAGTTCATCCATGCATTCTGTTGCATAAATAGACATGGCGAAAAAGTTCTTGTTTGCAGTAGAAAAATGTCAAAGTTAGGAACTTTGGTTTATGTTTTTACTGTGGAGTTCTTGGATGCCTAGTTTTAGCTGATCTTGTTACTTATTCTTAGTGAGCAAGATTTTTTTTCCATCCCAGCTGTTACCAAGGAAATAGAATGTTTTCAGTGCTATCCATAAAATATTTTAATAATAGAAGTATTTCTTGGAAGACATAAACCACAGTGTACAGGTACAAACAGATCATAAGAATTTGGAGCATCTATAAAAAGTGCTCAGTCTGACTCAACACCAGAACATTTGGTCTCAATCTCCCTCCCATTTATTCTTTTTTCATTCTCCTATATTTTTAGCTCATAGAACAAACACCACATGACTTTCATACAAAGCTGAGTATAATATTCCCGTGTCTTCCTCACACATTACAATCTTGAAGTTAAACAATTTTATCCCCAAAGCAGCGGTGGGTTGCTCCCGGTTCGGCCCGGTTCTTAGAGCCGGTAGCGGCTGCGTGAGGCTCCGCCCACCAGCCCGGGACGCTTCTGTGCCTGTGCAGAAGCGTCGTGCGAGCATGCACGTGAACCGGTAGTAAAGGGTTTTAGAACCCACTACTGCCCCAAAGGTATACTACTTACTACAGCCTTTGAGTCAGAACAACTCCAGAACAGCCAGGAGTGTGAGGCAAGCAGTTGATTTGGTAATTTGGATTCACCTACAACGCCTTGACTTATATGTCAGGGCGTCAATGGTTTACCTCTAAATTGATTCTTTTCTTCATTTCTTCATGACTGAAGGGCAATTGTTTCACAACAGTTATTTCTCTTCCTTCAGAGAAGTTCTGCATCTTTGTCATGACAATAAAACTGCAGAACATGGAGGAGTGTTCAAAATGTTGTGTCTAGTGCTTAGAGCATTCTAGTGGCCGAGGATAAGATCAGATGTCAAAGACTATATGTCATTATATCATGTCTGTCAATTGATCAAAACTGTCACTGCTAAATCAGATGATTTACTCCAGTCGTTTCCCACCTCTTCTGGATCAAGAGACGCAGTTTCTTGGATTTTATTACCAGTATTCCAGATGTGCATGGATACACAACAATTTGGTGATACCAGACTCCTTTTCCAAGATCTGTCATGTTCTCATCATCCGGAATTGAATGGACAGATGGAGAAAATGAATACATTACTCAACTAGTATTGCATTGCTATATCACTTATAACAATTGAATTAACGTATTGCCTCTTGCAATTTTTTTTATAACAACTTGCTGCATTCCTTCAATAGCATGTCTCCCATTCAAGCATTCTATCATGATACCTGCCTTCCAAAGGTCCTGAATTCACTGTTCCTTGATTCTCTTGACTTTCTCCAAAAGTCAGAGCTCCATCTTAAAGAACAGTGAGATTTGACCAAGGCTTCATACCTCTATGAAGCAGATACGCCTAGGCAAGATGGTATTAAGACTGCAGTGGGGGATTTGATGTGGTTTTCTATCATTTCTTTTGCGAGCCTCCTGTCTATTCAAAAAGCTTAACTTAATAATATTTTATACTTTTCTTGTTGATTTGTTTGATATAAAGTGTGATATATTATTATTATTTATTTGTAGTCGATCTCACCGCAGGGCAATAGATAGAAACTCTGTCAGACATTTAATATTCTATTAATTTACCATACAACATTGAGAGTATTTTTGAAGCCTTGCTACTTATGTTTCTTTACTGTGCCAGCTTCAAAGGACTGACTTCTGCTTTTAATGCAAAAAAAACAAACAAACTAAAATAATAAGATCAGTCTACTAAAACTCTACCACTCATACTGTGCATTCTGGAATAAAATAAATCTATATGCTACATTTTAATTGTATAAAATAAATTATCTTTAATTATCTAAAATTAGAAAAAAGTAATATTTTCTTCCCCTTGTATTACCTTATATGTATCTGATATCTGTCTTTAAGTTAATGCTTTACTAAAGAGCCACATTTTATTTATATATATAAACTATATATGTGTGTGTGTGTGTGTTTTTTTTTTTTTTTTTTTTAATTACTTTGTATTAACAAA
>QLTV01004297.1:3985736-4004378 GCA_003457575.1 Thermophis baileyi | reverse complement strand
TGTGTGTGTGTGTGTGTGTGTGTGTGTGGTTTTCTGTTAAATCACCTGGTATACCCAAATATGGCAGGGAGCATACTGCTTCCTTTTTGCCTTTCGGCCCCTCCAGGGGCCATCCAGGCAGTTACTTACAACGATATATATAATTGATTGGTCTAGTTTCTACACATTCAGAAACATAAAGTTAAATTAGCATATAATTAAACTTGAAGAGAAATATATTTTAATGTTCACTTTGCTTGAAGTAGCAATGAAGAACATAATATAATCAATACAATAGGCCTCTGAGAATAATGCATGGAAATTTTGAGACTAATTCTGTAGGAACCAAGTGTCTTGAATTTAAATATCTGTATTATATTAAACAAGCAGTCAAAATGCATTGCTTACAAACATGAGGTTTTTAAAAGTTTCTAGCTGAGAGACTGCTTTGTCAATAGCATGAAAAAAATGATTGACCCCATTAAGGTGCTTCCTTCCACTCATGGAGCTGTCAAAAGCATAACTATATATTGGTCAACATAAATGCAGCATAAAATTGCTTATGAACTGTTGATTCCTTTGTCCTATCCTATGTACTTCTAAAATCTTTATCTTTCTTGGAAATATCAATTATAAAATAATGTTGCCACCAGTAGACATAATACTAATTATTCCCATTAAAAGATTCTACCCACTTTCCCTTTTTAAAACATACATTAAATATACATATTATACTTTACGATCCCAAGTCTTTAAAAAGAACAGTTAAATTTTTGCCTATCACAGTGGTTCTTCAGTGCTAATGTCATCTGTTGTTCTCCAAAGAACTCAGGTTTTCCATCTGCTGAAAGCTATTGTCCACTCAATCCTACTTTTCTATTTTTCTAATTAGAGGGCATTCTTCTGTGCATTTTAAACAATATTTTTTCAAATTATTCATTCACTGATGGCTAACCTTTTTGTCGTTGTGTGCCAAAAGTGCACACCCCGCGCCCTGTGCATGCGTGCATGACCCCCCCATGCTCCCACCCTGCGCATGCACGCATGACCCCCTGGGCTCCCCCGCCCCCATGCATTACCCCCCCCATTCCTCCCGCCCATGCACGTGACCCCCCATGCTCCCCGCCCCCACGCATGTGCTGGCGACACTCTGCCCCCGTGCATGCGTGTGCATCTCCCGCATGCAACCCACCTCCCGCGCATGCGCAGCAGAGACCCGAAAATCAGCTGCGCAGTGGAGCTGAGCTGGGGCGACAACTTGCATGCCATCAGAGAGGGCGTTGTGTGCCACCTCTGGCACGCGTGCCACAGGTTCTCCATCACAGCTATATGCCATCCTACAAGCAATCTTCTAATACCTATTCTAAAGCAGCAATCTTTAAATACAATACTTCCTTGTTGAACAATTTAATAGCTTGAGATAGAATTGTTATGTAATAACCAAAATGTTTAAAATTGGATTGATCCATTTTTGAGGGGTGATTACTCCACATGCCAGTGTCATCATGTCTTTCAAATTTACTGATTGATTTATTTTTAATCAATCTATATGATGACTCTTTCAGCATATAACTAAGAGCAGGATACATGTGTTCTGAACCTTTGAAAAATTTAACGTTTATTAAGAAAAGTCCAACTGAAATAACTGGACAGGTGCAGGCATGGTCACTTAAATACTATTCATGTTTCAGATACAAATATATTATGGAAGTGACAAATGTGAACAATCTCATTGGAATTTAATGCTTATGAATTGAGAATATGTGAAAAAGTAAAAGAGGAAGCACCCAAACACAGAAAAATCTCTACTGGATGTACTAATATCTCAATTTATATATCAAAACTTACTTATTTTTCCTAGTTTACTGTTTTGTCCCATAAAGGTGCAGGGACCAAGAGAGAGGCAATTGTTATATATTGAACTAAGTGAATAACAGGGGTGAAATGCTCCTGGTTCGCTCATACCTGTCGGTCGCCGTAGAGTTGTCGTAGAATGCACAGAACGCTTTGTGCATGCGCAGAGGGTAAAAGAACCCAAATGGCGGCAGTCCGGGCGGGTGGGCGGCGCCTTGCGCTACCTTGGCAACTGGTTCTACGGCGACCGACAGGTACGAGCGAACCGGGAGCATTTCACCCCTGGTGAATAATAAGGCAATACTTGCACTAGAAGCCAGAGAATTATGCCAGTCATTTTATGGATCGAAAGCCAAAAAGTACTGTACTGGATAAGGGGTCAGGCTATGAATCACTGTATCTAGGCAGCTTGATATATCCAAAAACTAGATCACATTAATATTTTCGAATATGGGAGTTCAATGCAGGATGAAATGAAAATTGACTCTAATTACCATTTCAGTCTTTCATATTGGCCTACATACAGTAGTTCACAACAACCTACCTCTGTCAGGTTGAGCTGAAACTCAACATGATTTTGACTTTCAAGGAGGCTACTTGTCTCAGATGCCTGACCCTATGATTAGCCCTCTGTTCCTTCACTCAGTAGCGAGGCACTCGTTAGGCTTGGAACTGTTTGTCTAAGAATGTTGCAAGGCCTGATTCTACTTCAGCTTTTACCCCTAAATGAACTGTGCGCTGAAACAGGCATCTATTCTCATCTCATGATATCACCACATCCTCTTCTGAGAAAGAACCCAGGGCTAACATAATAGCTATGAATAGCATATTACCAACAATCTAAAATAATATTTTCTTTGTTCTAGATAAGTTGTCAACATTATGACAGTGTTCTCTTTGTGTCAGAATAACATAGATAATATTTTAGATAACTTTTAACTTCATTCTTACAACAACTGAAAGTTGCAACCATAGCATCTTCTATAAACAGTATTTTTTTCTGTTTAAGGAATTCAATTATTTTGATACTATATTTTTATTTTACAGAGTGAAACAAGCAGAAGGGAAATCTCCAGGGAGAGAGCTAAAGTATTTTAGTGTTCATTTATACATACAAACAGCACTTGTCCAGAATTTAAATTGGATTGTTCATGAGGTGATGAGTCTGTATTATTATAGACAATAAACAATAAAACAATTAACAAGAAGTTGCAAATGATATTATTTTCCAAAATTTATTATCTAAGCATGTAGCTGCTAAAAAAATATTATTAAGTGCCTCATTTGTATCACTGAAAATACAGAAAACTTAAACCCTACATTTTTTAATAAATCACTCTTGTCAGCAATTTTATTAAAAAAATCAGATTCTACAAATCTGCTACAATTGGACAAAATAGCTGTATGTGTGCTAAAAAAGCTCTTGATCTACTATCTTTCCAATATCTAGAATGTAATAATTTTTAAATTTGTTTAGTTAATGGAAGCTTCAATAAAATATGTGTGAATGTTGTTTTAGCAGAAAGTGATAAGTGAAATGAATAGATTAATTTATCTTGTCGGAGGTTTTATCATGAGCTTAGCATCTTGATTTAACAAAGCAACTAGACAACTGAACTTTAGATTTAGGGATATTTATTAAGTTTTGGGATAACAATTATTCTGGATTGTTGCCATGTCAGGAATTGTACTACCTCCAAGAATATTACTCAAAAGAGACTAAAGCTTCTGTCTGTATTCCAGGATATTTGCCTGGTTTTAATCTCCTGTGGCTTCATTTAAAGAAATTAAGTGTCTGTATATGTTCCAAATGAAGACAGAAAAGAATCAAATTGGAATCTGGTTCAAGCCTGATTCTGGAAAAGCCAGATTTATTTCAGGAGGTTACATTAATAAACTCCAGTCATGTTTCTAATGGCCACAAAAGTAATCCTACCTTTCTTTTAAAAGCCTATAGAATTATAAATTGGTAGTTCAAATATATTAAGATGGCATGCTATCTCTATTTAAAAATATGAGTTTAGTTCTGTTTATGTGAAAACTATTTTTTCCTTTCAGGAATTTATTGAATTTTTTGACTGGGGATTTCTCCAATATTACCAAATCTCTTTTGCCTTCTCAACTTCATATTATATTAATAACTTAGGATTTTATTTATCATATTTATACCTGCCATAAGTGATGAGGTTTTTAGCAATTACAGTAATTAAGTGCAAAATACAATAGTATATATTTTAAAAACATCAAAGGTTAAAATTGTAATTAAAATCATAAATCTTAAAACATAAGTAAATCTTGAAGTAGTAGATGTTATTTCACTGTAAAGTCTCTGGAATAACTCAGCTTTCAAAGGTTCCAGAAGGCTGAAACTTCTGGATCAACTTCATCCCTTCCAGGAGCCCATTTCATAAAATTATTAGTGCCATCAAAAAGCAGCACCCGTGGATCTCCACACTACAGATTTCACAGAAGTGAAGGATTACTAGCAACATCTCCTGAAATACGTATGTTCCATGGGTCAGTTCGGATTGAAGAAGATGCATTTGCAAGGATATAGCTGCCAAATAAAAAAACACGGTCTATAATCAACCTCTTTCAGGAAAATCAGAACTGTAACATGGAATTAATTTTACTCTAACATAGCAATAGCAATAGCACTTAGACTTATATACTGCTCCATAGTGTTTTACAGCATTCTGTACAGCACTCCCAGATTGTTGGGGGCACTATGCTGACATTTGTAAACCATTTGAATGGATTACAAAAGTCAGCATATTGCTCCCAACAGTCTGGATCCTCATTTTACCAACCTCGGAAGGATAGAAGGTCAAGTCAACCTTGAGATGGTCAGAATTGAACTCCTGCAATACTACATTCTAATCACTGTGCCACCACCGTTCCAACATTACAGTGGAAATTAAGTTATTACTATTAATTATATATATTATACATATATACATATATATACATATATATACATATATACATATATACATATACATATACATACATACATACATACATACATACATACATACATACATACATATATTGGTATACCCAAATATGGGAGAAAGCATACTGCTTCCTTTTTGCCTTTTGGCCCCTCCAGGGGCTATCCAGACAGTCAATTACAAACGACAGTCTGTTTCTATATGTTATATTTTTTTTTTTTATTTAAGGGAGACTAGTATATATCTATTTTAAGCTATTTATCTCTCATCAGCCAGCCACACCCGTATGGGATTATAACCCGGGCCCCTTGCCCAACAAGGCAAGCGATTAAACCTCTGAGCCACAGGATTCTTCTCCCTAGTACTGCTTCCTTTTTGCCTTTCGGCCCCTCCAGGGGCCATCCAGACAGTTAATTATAAACGACAGTTCATTTCTATATGTTATATATTTTTTTTTACATAAATAAAGGGAGACTAGTATAGATCTATTTCAAGCTATTTAGCTCTCATCAGCTAGCCACACCCTTATGGGACCAGAACCCGGGCCCCTTACATGCAATTAAGTTATAATTAAATTAATCATAGATTAAGTATAGTAGAAGGCAAGGAAAACAATGGAAATATACTTGATGCTAACTGCTATACTATATTTTAGATTCTAACCCCAGATTATTATCTATTTGTTTCTTTGGGATTGACCCTTTTCATATTTATGCATTTTTATCAATTCTATTTGAATTGTCTTCTGATAGTTAGGGAGTACAATTCCACAGGACTCTGGTCTAAGAGAAGACCAGAGCCTTCATTTATTTGTCATTGGTTCCAAGCTATTTTAATCTGCACAGAATCAACTGTTTCCTAAAGTCAGTTGGTTATGTTTCCAACATAACACCTAACTGCAGAACAGCTCCTATACTGTAAAGCTATAATGCCTTCCCTAATACAATACTATTGGAACTTTTAGGAAAACACCTAATTGTAAAATTTCTAGCAGCTAGCAGAGAATTAAAAAGCATGTCCTATTCTATAAGGATAAAAGGTGCTCCATTATTGCTCAGATTTTACAGTCCTCCCAGTATTACTGGGTCATTAGTTTTGTACTTTCCTGCTGAGATTTGTACATAAAATGATGCAATGACTTATAGTATTAGAGAAGAAAAATATACCTTTGTTTCTTGATTTAGAGATTTTCTGTCATTTCTCGGGCAAATATTTTGAGATCATTAGAGTTAGTTTACTTTTTTGTTAATTATAATTACCTTGGGTATGTACCACCAGGTAACTGACTTAAATTTTATCTGTCTTTTCTTTTTTAAAAACAGGTTAAAGCTCGGTACAATTGTAACATCATCCCTAAATCAGTTTTCATGTTTGTAAACTTTCAATCAACCCATATAAAAATGTTTACACAGTGCTACAATGTATTTGTTACATTTGTTACAAAATCCTATGTAGTTTGACTTCATCCAGGAATTTATCAATTTTGTGCATCTTTAATTGGCTTGATAAAAGATATTACCTCAATATAGATTTACAGGTAGTCCTCGACTTACAACCACAATTGAACCCAACATTTATGCTGCTAAGTGAGACATTTGTTAAATGAGTTTTGCCCCATTTTACAACCTATCTTGCCACATTTGTTAAGTGAAACACTGCCATTAAGTTGGTAACACAGTTAAGTGAATCCAGCTTCCCCATTGACTTTGCTTGTCAGAAGGTCGCAAAAGGTGATCACATGACTCCAGGACACTGCAACCATCATAAATGAGTCAGTTGCCAAGCATCTGAATTTTGATCACATGACCACAGGAATGCTGCAATGGTTGTGTGAAAAATGATCATAAGTCAATTTTTTCAGTGCCATTATAACTTTGAACAGTCACTAAACGAACTGTTGTAAGTTGAGGACTGCCTGTATTTATTTTCCCAATTGTCTATTCCTGCTTAAGCTTAAATCTATTGGCTCAGATATCATTTAATTTACACTTATCATTTTTTTAAATTTATTTTATTTAACAAATTTATTTAGCAGCCCATCTCATACTGGGTGGCTTTCATTTAATTAAAACAAATATAATAGTAAGAAAAAGAAAACAACATAAAATCATATAATAAAAACCATCATTAAAAAAAACAGAAAACTCACAGTCCACAATCCAGTTCATCAAAACAATCACTATTGTTCCTGAAGCAATGGCTCACTTGCTTTTATATCACACCTTTATACACTTATAATGAGGCACATTTAATCATACTCATTCCACGCTACTTGGATTTTATTTTATCTATTTCTTGTGAAATCCATTCACAATTATTTAGTTTTACATTTCATATGTCACACGTTTTTTAAAAAATAACAGAAAAAGGAACAAAAAGACCAAAAAACAAAAATATATACATTATCTAAATAACAACAGCAACAACAACAACAATGGCTTAAAAATAAGTGATCAATACAACAGAAAAAAAAACTTTTTGGGGAAATCCAAAGTATAAGACTTTATATTTGTAAAAATAAACTTTCTGCTTTTCCCCCAACATACTAATTTCATTATTGGTGTAACGCCAAAATAACAAAAAAATTCCAATCTTTTCTCTCATGTGAATTTTTAAAAAAGTTTTAAATTTTAAAAATATTTTTAAAGGATGTTTTTATACATTTATTAGTTCATAACAAGCACATCAGTAGCAGATATAATACCCACAAATTTCACATTTTATGTAACTTAGATAATTAATTTTACAGTTATTTTCAAAATGTAAGCTTGGAAAAATGTAAGAAAAATCTGAAAAAACTCAATTTGAAATGTCTACAATGATATCAATTTGTTTAATTGAATTCCATTCTGTTTTGTTCTGCACAGATATTATTCCTATTAAGATATTAAATTAATATATGAATATATTATACAAAAGTAATACATGAATAAATAATATACAGTATAACTTCTTGAAATTTATTTAGTGTTCATGTTGCTAGACTGCCGGAGTGTTGTTAAGAATTAAAATCAAGAAACTTTTAGAATTCAGAAACAATTTCTTTTCCATTCCCCTAGTACAGGGGTCAGCAACCTGCGGCTCTGGAGCCGCATGTGGCTCTTTCATCCCTCTGCTGCAGCTCCCTGTCGCCGGTCGCCACCACAATTTTGAGAGGAGCTTCTGGGTGGGGGGGGGAGCAGGGCATGCCAGGAGGAAAGACTCTATGGCAAGGGGCGGGTTTTACGGTCAGCTCCACAATTGATAATGCTTTTGGTTAGGACTGGTAGAGGAAAAAGGACACCGTGCTAGGAGGAGACTCTATGGTGGGGGAACCGGACTTCCGGTCGGTTCCAGAATTGAACGGGGGGGGGGGCTTCCGGTTAGGACCTTTGTGGCTCTTTGAGTGTTTAAGGTTGCTGACCCCTGCCCTAGTAGGATAGAAATGCAGACATATTATCAAAACTACATTATTATTATTAAGAAAGCAGATTTTGGTCAATCAGTCAATTTTGGCTTGCTTTATATAATTAGCTTATGCTTTTGACAATTATGGATTGACATTATATACTATGCCAGATGTCAAAAAATAATTCCTAAAGATTATGTAGTACTTTCTTTTTTTATTCCTTATGAAGCTTTGCTTTTAATTTGCACCTCAAACATTTTAGGCTTCATATTAAATGAGATCTGGTGTAGCTTAGTGATTAATGCACTGAAGTATGAAATGGAATGAAATGTAACCCACCCTACAGTCGCAAAATGATTGCAATACCCCTGTGATATATTTTGAGCATTTGATAGAAATTCTGTATAATTACATCTTTACAATAAAAAGCAGTGCAGTAGGGTCAATAGTTCTCTGTTCCAAGCACTGGCTACAAAACAAGTGCAAGAAGCCACGTCAGGGAGTGTTATTGATATCAGAGGCCCAATCAGTCCTTCATTTTCAGATTGTGAGTAATTTATATATTGCAGAGGAGAAAACAAAGAAAATATTGGCCCTGGCATTTTATTATTCGATTGCCTTGGGTTTTTAAGAAGAACTCCCAATTCTGAAACAACTGACAGCATGACATATAAGACAGGGGTGGAGTACATTTTAAAAGGATTTTAAAAAAAAATATAAAATGTAGAAATCGTCACTTCAGAAATGGTCTGCTTATTGTCATTTTTACATCTGTAATGTGCCTTTCTTCTGCACTTATGAATAGCTCTCCAAATTTAGTAATGTTATAAGGCATTATTGAAATCAGAATGTAAGAACTCAAATCGAGTGCCAGATCTATTAAAAATAGTAATAGACTGTTTAATAGACAACCAACTTTCCTTTCTTTCAGTAGTATAAATGCTCTCCAAAAGGAAGGAAAGACTCCTAAACATTATTACAAAGGAATGGGGAGAGACAAGAAAGAAATGTCTAAAGAATAAAAGATTCCTTTTTAGATAAAGAGAAGGCATTGATTAAAATAGTTATGTTCAATTTTATATATAAAATACTGAAATAAGAATTTGGGGTTTTTTTAATTCTAAAAAAGTAGAGCTTGAAAAATTGCCAACACAGAGATACTATTAGCCTTTTTATACAGTTAATCCTTGTTTAATGATTGGCTCTTTAATGACTGCAGTTGTGACATTGATGAAAAAGTATCTTTAAGATCAATCATCACATTTACGACCTTCACAAGTCTGTAAAAAAAAAGGAAGGATGAAATAAGATCATAAGCAGAGTGACCGAGTTGCTGCTCCCAATTGTGGTAACTAAGTGAGAGCTACCTGTATTCCCTAAATCTCTATCTCTTCTCTCTATATATAAAAAAGGCTGTATGTATGTATGTTCCAGCATAACTCTGGAACGCCTCGAGCAATTTCAACCAAACTTGGTACACAGATGACTTACCCTCTGGAAACAAATACTGTGGGGGCAAGACACCCCTAGCACCCCTAGATGTGTGTGTGTGTGTGTGTGTGTGTGTGTGTGTGTGTGTGTGTATTCCAGCATAATTCTGGAACCCCTCCAGCAATTTCAACCAAACTTGGTACACAAATGACTTACCCTCTGGAAACAAATACTGGGGGGGGGGGGCGACACCCCTGGTGTGTGTGTGTGTGTGTGTGTGTGTGTGTGTGTGTGTGTGTGTGTTCTAGCATAACTCTGGAAAGCCGGGCCGTTAAGGAGAGCGAGTGCGGCATCCTAGAGTGGCAATTGTTTGTGATGTCAGTTCCTTCACAGCTTCCTCTGGACGTGACATTCGTGGATTTCGGGCAAAGTGCCAGGAGCGGAGAAAGGGCGGGAAAGAGGAGCGCCTGGGAGGGGGAAGGGAGAGGGCAGGGATGATGGGCATGGGAGTAGGGGGAATAAAGGCCCCTCCCAATGGCTCCCTGTCAGAGGCAGACAGCGCCCCCTGGTGTATTTGGGGAAAAGTGCCAGGATTGAAGAAAGGGCGGGAAAGAGGAGCGCACGGGAGGGGGAAGGGAAAGGGCAGGGATGATGGGCATGGGAGTAGGGGGAAGAAAGGCCCCTCTCAATGGCTCCCTGTCAGACAAAGGCTTCGACGTCTGGTGGATTTGGGGCATGGGAGGGGGAAGGGAGAGGGTAGGGATGATGGGCATTGGAGTAGGGGGAAGAAAGACCCCTCCCAATGGCTCCCTGTCAGACAAACGCTTCAACATCTATAAATACCCGGGCAACACCAGGTTATCAGCTAGTTTAAAAATAAAAAGAGGAAGAAGGAAGTACTAGGCTTATTAAGTACTAGGACCAAAGAAGCAATAGCAATAGCACTTAGACTTATATACTGCTTCATAGTGCTTTACAGCCCTCTCTAAGCGGTTTACAGAGTTAGCATATTGCCCCCAACAATCTGGGTCCTCATTTTACCCACCTCAGAAGGATGGAAGGCTGAGTCAACCTTGAGCCGGTGAGATTTGAACCGCCGAACTGCAGCTAGCAGTCAGCTGAAGTAGCCTGCAGTGCTGCACTCTAACCACTGCGCCACCTCGGCTCTTTCAATGCACTTTCAATGTGCATGGAGAGGGACCCATGCAGAGTTGCAAAGTTATTTGAAGAGAATAAGATTTGCTTTGTAGTTGAGAGATGCTATACAAAATATCTTATATAAATTCAAGAATGAGATACGTTCATTCCAATAGCATTTGTGTCTTTTCCTGCAATCTTAAGGAAAAAGATAGGAAGTACCCCCCCATCCTGCCGTGCCGGGTCAGTTACCTTGTGAAGATCTATCCCTCTCCAGCCTCTCTCTTCCTTTGCCTGCTCCCGGCAAGCAGCGAGAGCAGAGGGAGAAGAGGACGAGCACACCCTGCTCAGCTTCTCTGACTCACCAAGGCTGCCTGACACTTCTGGAGCAGTGGGCAGTCTTGGTGAGTCTCCTCCAAAGGCTTCAAGCCTCCAGTTGGCATGCAAATACTTTTCATGCATAGACTGGAAGCTTCTGGATGCCCTAATCTCACAAGACTTCAGGCACCCATTCTCTGCAAAAGTGGATGGGTGCCTGAAGTTGCAAGAGATCATGGTCCCCAGAAGCTTTCAGCCTCTGGCCAAAAAGTGTTTATGCACCTATGGGGTGCTGCTTCAAAGAACCCCATAGGGCTTGAGGAGGCCTTTGCCGAAGACAACAGAGCCCCCAGAGTGAGCGCGTGTCGCTCCGGGGATCCGTTTTTGCCAGGAAAGGCCTTTCCTCAAGGCCTTTGCCAAGGAGAATGGAGCCCCTGGAGGGAGTGCGCGTTGCTCCAAGGCTCAGTTTTCACCAGCAAAAGCTTTTTGCAAAGATGTTTCAGGCACTCCATTTGCAAAGCCTTTTGCTGCAGATCTCGTCCAGGCCTCCATTTGCAGAGAAGAGCATAAGATCTCGTGCTACTGATGTCGCGTGATCTTGCAGTACTTTAGGCCTCTATTCCCTGTGTACACATTGAAGTCCTGAAGTCCTTATTTATTGTCGAATAATCTGTTTATAAATTTTCTTCACATTTGAGAAGCATTTCAATAAAAAGGACAGTGTTATAAAAACATTTTGGGGGAAACTGATAAGGGCTCAAATATCTGTTTAGAAATATTAAAAAAATATTTATCAAAAATGCAAAGAAAATTTTGTCAATTATTAAAGTTATTTATAAAACTTTCAATACACAAAGCTGACAAAAATATATATGCAGAGGAACTTAAAATGGTAACATTTTAAGATAACCATGTCAACCCTGGAGCCATCTTGGAACATCTTCAGGGTTGCCACGGCGAAGCTGGATAGAGCTGTGGGAAAGGGAGGGGGGAGTAGAGATAGCTGAGGAATATGTAGCCAAAATAACATTCTTTCTCTAGGAACCAAGGACACTCTCACCAGCACCTGGTGGGGCGTGGATGAGAATCATCCAGGTTTGGGACTGTGACATGATTGGGGCATGTGATGGTTCTGTGTAATGGGGGGAAGAACTTGGATTTTGAGTTGGGTGGGGAAAACCCGGGGAGAGTCAGAGTTGGGTTTTCACCAGCCGTGCCAATATGACATGCCTAATAAATCTATACTTTGAGGAGGCCTCAGGCCTTGGAGTTTTGATTTCATTTGGGCTGTTACTTGGAACCCTCACAAACCAGTTTTAACATTGACTATTCAGTGTAAAAGAAGTAAGATTTAGATCAGGCAACCACACTAGAAAAGTTTATTTATTCATGTATGTGTCAGATTTCAATCCCACCTTTTGCTCAGGATGTCAGTATGCAGGAACCATATTAAGCTTCTCTGTTCCAGAAAAATTGTTCCAATTTTTTCTGTAAAATTGTTCCAATTTTAATACATGTGTTTCTGAAGTGAGTACTCAATACAGTACTGTTGGGCTGCAGTCCAGATAAGAAGCCCAACTATGAGTAATAACTCTACCTTTATTATAAGGTTACATCAACAGCATCTTGCAAGTCTGAAAGTACAAATTTCCTGCTTTACATTCTGAAAACTTAAAGGGCATCCCTTCTGAGCCTCTTTCTTCACACATTATGCAACTGTGGGATATGTTGTCTCTTATTCAAATGTTTCCTAGGCCAGGGGTCCCCAACCTGTGGGTTGTGGCCTATTCACAACTGGTCCATGTGACTGGCAGGCTGGCGCCAGCGCACGCAGCCCCACTTATGCAAGTGGCAGGCGCTGAACCCTGCTCACACAAATGAAGCTGTATGCACGCATATGCATGCACCTGCCCCTCACAAAACTATCCCTTCTTCCCCCCACCCTGCGCTGGGCCGCCAACCCGGAAAGGTTGGGGAACACTGTCCTAGGCAACATTGTTTCCCAAGACCATTCCACATACTTCTGAGACATTTACTATTTCATCTCCATTTCTGTGGACTAAGATAGCTTTTACATGCTGGTTGTCCAGTTTGTGCCTTGCCTTCTGTCTCTCAAAGTCATCCCCGCATACTCAGTACAGGTATATACAGTGATCCTTCCTCCTGTTTACCACAACAACAATTCTCTGAGATCTGCTGGGCTTAGAGAGAGAGAGAGACTAGCCCAAAGTTACCCAAGTGAGCTTCTGTGCAGCTGAACAAGCTTCTTCTTTTTACCAAGGGAGTGGACTTATACCTGGCTCTTCATAAGTTTAGCAAAATATCTTAACTACTCACACTTGTATTTGAGGGATGCAATTAGTTTATCCACAATTCATGATAGATATGATTTGCATTGCTATAGTAGAGTGACTCCAGAGAATGAGAATATTGATAGCTATTTGTACAATCTGTGTGAAAGGTGAAGTTGTAATTTATGTATTGAAAAATTATTTCACAACAATCACCTTCCAATCAATAAATCACAAAAGTCCATATCTTTGTTAAATTTCTAAATATTCTAAAAGGTTAAAATGTTGCACAAATTCAAGTAGACAATACTCTTATGCATCCCAAACTCCGCAAGATTTGGTTTAACTTCAGGCGTTTTAATTCTTTCACTGCTGTTTAATGTTAGGCTCCATAAGCATAATTTAGTTAAGTTACAAATGCCCTGATGCCAACATGCACTGGATTGCTAATCTCTCTCAGTCAGTGATGCCAGTGAGCAAGATCTAAAAATCTTCCCCACTAAGGACAAAGAAATAAAATGAAAATCCATGCCTCCAGCCCAGTTTTAGCAGCCTAGATACCTGAGGAAGCAGAGAACAGAAACAGCAAGAGAAAAGGGAAAGAAAAGCTGTGATTAAGAAAAGATATATGATATAGCTCAATGCAGCACTGGTAGCAGAGAAAGAAGAAAAAGTAGTGATGACAGGAGAAGGAAAAGGGAAAGCCAGCTTCTTCCCTATGAAGGAAGAATACAAAGAAGTATGTTGCTGTAAAAGCCAATCCCATGCTTCAGACTGCAACAAACCAAATCACCACATATTATCTTTAATATTTGCTTATTCACAAAATAAATTCACTCATTCAGATTCACTTTCTGATCTCTGCTATCTCTATGTACCACTTAATTTGCAACTGACACTAGGATTGGCTTGCTATCTTGTCAAGTAGTGAATCGTAGTCATTACATATAGTCATAGCCAGGGGTGGGTTCCTCCCGGTTCAGACCGGTTCTCCCGAACCAGTAGCGGCCCGCTGGTGACGTCACAATGACATCACCGAACCGGATCGGTCAGTGCCAGTCCGTGGGGGCCGCCATCTTTTTTTTTGAATTTTTTTTGAATTTTTTTTGAATTTTTTTTATTTTTTTCCCTTCTGAGCATGCGCAGAAGCCGACCTCCGGCACTGTGCATGCAGTCGCCATCTTTTTTTCGGCTTTTTTTGATTTTTTGGGAATTTTTGGGTGTTTTTTTCCTACTGCCCACGAGGCGCGTGCACGAGGCGCGGGAGGGACCGAACTGGCAGCGAGGTAAGTAGGAACCCACCCCTGATCATAGCATATAGCATAGCGTAGTGTACACATACATATATACATACTGTACAAAGTTAGCACCCACCCCTCTCCTAGAAGAATGAAATATTTTGGGAAATATTAAAAAGGCAGAATATTATATTTCCCCTAAAAGAGAAAGAGAAATCTTAAGGGAGACAGAAACTCAGCCATCCTATCCACAAGACAAAAGACCTTCAGCTCCAGGGTGATGGGATTAAGACATGACCCTCCAAGACATAATAGGATTATCTAGCAGAAGACACAGAGCCCACTGCATTGCAATCTCCTAAGGCCATTGCATCACCCAGCAACTTCAACCAAACTTATCTCAGACAAACATGACCCCAAATGGCCCCATGGGAGTCTGACCACAGCCAAAAGAATACATGTTCTTGCACAGGAACAGGAAGTTCAAGTGCAAAGCCTAAGAGAAGGTATAAAAGCCACCCTCTCTCAACTCCATGTGGTCAGCTACCCAGAATCACACGTGCTTGGTGGTTCTGCTTCATCAATAAATGGACCCTCTTTCCAATCAGCCTCCAGCCTCCATCTTGTCTCCAGTGCCTTTCTCTCAGCTTAGAACTTAACCAGATGGATATTTCTTCCAAACACACACACACACACACACACACACACACGTATACACACACACACACACACACACACACACCTACTCTGGCATAATAGAGTCAACGTTTCAAATGGGAACAATTTCCCATATAATGTGTAGGCCAGGGCTACTGATTTACCCATTTTATCTAGTAAAGGATTACCCTAAGGGTACATCACTTCCATTGCTGAAGCCCAAATCTGTGAACTCAGTTTGGCATTTTAAAACTACACTACCAGATGCCATTTTGCTAAGCTTTCTTGTTATCATAAGCACAGCACAGCACTATGATGGTCAGGCTTAAACTTCATTCTTCCACCACACATATTTTGCTAACTGTTTTAGAGAAAGCCAAGGTTGGTAACGATCACTGCATTACGCAGCCTGGACAGGAAACCTTAGAACAATGTAGTAAAGACTCCTAAACTTAATCTAACAACACAATTGTTCCAGCAAAAGTAATTATTTCAATAATACTAGATGTTATTTCTTCCTTTTACCCCTATTGGAATAAAACCAGCAACTTATTTTGGTAATATATGTTACATTCCAGAGTGATATTAAGAGGAAAATATGACAGAAATCAAAGATAAAGGCAAAATATCTGCTGAATATTTTAGCTAAAAACCTGCAGGGGAATTCATTTTGAAATATGTAAGAGTTATATTGGGATATGTAGCATTTGTACTGGTTACAACATTTTTCTGCTATCATAAATATAGTACAAAACAAAACAAAACATATTTCAGTAAGAATAATCCTACCTAAACACCAAGACTTAAGAATTAAAAAAGAATATCTGTTATAGCAGAATTTATTCACTATCATATAATGGATTTATCTAAACACAAAAGTTTAAAGATGCATATGTATGTAAATATATTCCTACTGGACACAGTTACTTTACAAAACATAGTTGGCATTTCCCAGAGCAATCAACTTACATAGCAAGTGCAGCCAAGTGCTCTGGTAGGAAAAAAATAATAGAAAATATTTATTTTAGCAGGATACTGCAGGACTAGGAAAAATATGAAACTAGTAGACTTTTTGATGATTTATGGCAGATTGGCAAGAATCTACTCTTTTAAAATTATATTGCTGAAATAAATACATTTGTGGCAACTGGAGCAGATATATATGGAAAAGAACTATGAGTCCCACTCAGGTTCTAATTCTCAAAATAAATTCCTATAATCCTTAACTTTAAATGAATGTTCTCTGCACTAGGGACCAGTGGATCCTCACATCTAAGAAAAAATAAAGTTGCATAAGTCTGTGCAAATCCTTTCAAAGAAGTGCTTTACAGGAACTTTAGCATGTGCAAAGTACTTTTCTTTGAATAATTTAAATAGTCATGTCTTTTTCTTGGTGACTGGCAACGCGTGCGGGGAGGGGGTGGGGAGGGGTTTGCGGCGGCGGGGCCGCAGCATTAGGAAGGTTGAGAACCACTGCAGTAGCGGAAATTTTGAGTAGTCTGGAGAACCGGCAAATATGGGAATGGGAATGGAGATTTTGCAGTATCCTTCCCCTGCCACGCCCACCAAGCCACACCACGCCCACCAAGCCACGCCCACAGAACCAGTAGTAAAAAAAATTGGATTTCACCATGTGGCAAACATGCTACAGCTGAACTTGCAACCAGCTTAGCCCTATCCATTCATAAAAAGGGCATTTGTCCTGTAGGATAAAAAAAGGATTCTAATAAGGAGAACATGTAGGTGCTAATCTTCTGAATTATTTGTCTACCAGAAACTGATAGACAAAAGTTGACAAGTGTGGGGGGAATTCTGCAGTGTGTTCAGCAATCTTTGGAAGACCTCAGGTTTCTCACCTTTGCAAAATTGATAATGGCTAATATCCACCGACAAACATTTCTAGATTAATCTGAATGTTTCAATAAACAAATTTCACTTTATGGTATCTCCATTTCCTAAAACCATGTGCTAGCTGCTAACATATTCATTATATATGTGATCTTGAGAACAAGATCTGTTATTAACGAAATTGGAAATAATTTCCAAATATGCACTTAAGCTCTCAATGTTACAGTAATAATACTATAATGGTGTAGTTTGGAGTTAGTTTGGTGTAATGCAGCGGTTCTCAACCTGTGGGTCGCGACCCCTTTGGGGGTCGAACGACCCTTTCACAGGGGTCGCCTAAGCGCGTGCTAGCCCGCCATCTTGGTGACTGGCAATGCGCACGCGCAGGGAGGGGGCAGGGTGGGGGTCACGGCGGCGGGGTGGGGGTTGCGGCATTAGGAAGGTTGAGAACCACTGATTTAATGTATGAATATATAGGAGTCCATGGAGAATGAAAGTGGCCTTCAGTTGGAATTGATAATTCCTAAACATTGCATATTATTTACGTAAAAATGTATACTATTCTTTTAATATGCATATTTCACTCAGGAAAGCTTAAAATCTATGAAGTCGGAAGTGAAGCTACAAGCTAAGAAGAAGTCATTTCAGTACACAAGAAAACAATCACAGTAGGATTTATTTGGAAATGTGATATTAGTTATTAATTGATCTTGGCTAGCATGCAGGACATTGTTAGACTGTGGATCTAAACTTTTGCTTCTGTCAACTCCTGAGAATAAAGTGTAATACTTTACAAGTTAGGCCTAAAGCATGTGGCAGGACCTGATTAATCTCAAACATCTAAGTCAGTTTGTATTTGGATGTAAGGCACTAGAGAAATCAAGGCTAGGAACTTGATAAGTACATCCTAAATTGCCTACCTAGAAGGCAATGGCAAAATATTTTCACATAGTTGCCAAGAACAACAATATGTCCCTGAAGTTACTAGGAGTCAATTTGGACTTAAAGGAAATATTTAGTTATCTATTAAAGTCTTTTGTCAGCCACTAAATTTAATGAATTTATTTCCAGATAAGTTGTGTACAATTGTTGTTGTTGTTATTAGTTGCAAAGTCGTGTCCGACCCATCGCGAACCATGGACAACGTTCCTCCAGGCCTTCCTGTCCTCTACCATCCTCTGGAGTCCATTTAAGCTCACGCCGACTGCTTCAGTGACTCCATCCAGCCACCTCGTTCTGTCGTCCCTTTCTTCTTTTGCCCTCAATCTTTCCCAGCATTAGGCTCTTCTCCAGTGAGTCCTTTCTTCTCATTAGGTGGCCAAAGTATTTGAGTTTCATCTTCAGGATCTGGCCTTCTAAAGAGCAGTCAGGGTTGATCTCCTCTAGGACTGACCAGTTTGATCGCCTTGCAGTCCAAGGGACTCGCAGGAGTCCTCTCCAGCACCATAGTTCAAAGGCCTCAATTCTTTGGCGCTCAGCCTTTCTTATGGTCCAACTTTCACAGCCATACATTGCAACTGGGAAAACCATAGCCTTGTTGGCAGGGT
>QLTV01004297.1:3970547-3984272 GCA_003457575.1 Thermophis baileyi | reverse complement strand
ATAATAATAATAATAATAATAATAATAATAATAATAATAATAATATTATTATTATTATTATATCATCATCATCATCATTAGATAATATGCCACAATATTTTCTGGACTGACTACAATTGCTGGAAATGAGAGGCATGATTTGGCAATGGATTCTCCTCTTTCTTCAGGGGTCAGTCCCAGACAGTATTGATGGGGTGGAAAGGAATTTGACCCTATATCCTTAATATGTGTGGCAGCAGGCTCACACATACTTCTCCTTGTTTACATGAGGCTACTGGATGAGGTTACTTGTCAGCACAGGGTCAGTGTCATTGGTTAGCTGATGTATTGATTGTATATATCAACCTGGTTGACCAAGTAATATTGTCAAAGTCTTGCCTTGGTGCATGGTACTAGGAGTGTCTGGACAGGGAAGGATAGGCTCGACCCTGACAAAACCTAGTAGCTCTATGTTCATGGTCGTTCTCACACTCCCAGAGGATTTCTATCCTTAACTCTGAATATAATTACACACGTTCAAACCAAGCAGGTATGTATTTTGAGGACTTTCCTGGATTCACAGCCCCTGCTTAAGGAGCAAGCAGCAGCTGTGGCCAGGAAGGTTTTTGCACAAATCTGTCTAGTGGATGGATAGCAATGCATCAGTGTACCAACTGCACCAGTCCCTAGATTGGTGGGCCTACCCACAATCATTCATCCTTTAGTCATTAATTGTCTTGATTACTGCACTGTGCACTCTATATGAAGTCCCCTTTGAAGACCACTTGGAAGTTGCATCTTTTTTAAGTAAGATAGCTGTAGTGATCCAATATCAGTATGTTCTGATTATTCCAAAATCCACTGGACAGTACAGAAGTGCTGACAGTACAGAAGTGCTGAAACAACATTTGCTACCTTTCCTGAATTTTCCCTCTCCAAGAAATATATTCCGCCTGGTTGGAAGTCATATTGAGTCATATCTATATGGAAGATCATGAGTTCCATATCCTATATGATAGAACAAGCCTTAATATTACATCAGCTCAGCTCCCATAATACATAAAGCAAAGTATGAGGAGGCCTTATTGAAAAGCAAAAACATATATGAGTTGTCCAGAGTATTCCTAATCCATTGCTCTTCACAGGCCAATCCTTCCTGTTTTCCTCCCAGATTGTCTAGATAAATGAAAATTACTTGGGCAAACAGATGAGGAAAAATAACTAGGCGAGCATTACTGTAATTGTTTGTAAAAATGTGCTAATGTTTTATAAATGTAAAACCTGTTAAATTAAGTAAAAGGAAAATTCAGTGGAATTATATAAAACCAAGTGCAGTTGATTTTAGCTAGATGTTTGTTTGCTTGTTTTATAAGAACACAGAGTTACATTTAGTCAATACTTGCTTTTTGGGCCTTTGATGCATAATAATTCAAACAAGAGCTAGTCCTAAGAAAGTCATCCGCTAAAACTCAATGTTCCAGGATAAGCAAATAGATTTTCTGCTCTCCTTTAGGTTATACTGAATGTCAACTCCTGAAACATGGCTGGTATTACCAATGATGAGGCATGCTGAGAAGATTCGGTCAAATATACCTCAAAGACCCTAGGTTTGCCCCTTCCTGAGCTACAGGGTTTGTTTGTTTGCTATACTGAGCCTAATATAGAATAAAGTTTTCTATTATGATAAAAACCTCTTTAGTTCATACTATATAATCACTAGATCCATATATCCACAAATATGATCAGAAGGCATCCTGCTACAAGACAACAAAACAACTGAAAATAAGAAAGAAAAGCTCCAGCAATTGGTTTGTGACAGTCTTTATACAGTACCATTGCTGAAGCTTATAAAGCATGGATCGTATCAGCACCAGAATGAAGTTATTGGGAAATCCATGATTTGTGAGCTTTCTTAAGGAAGCATGACCTGAAAGTACAAAAAATAAATAACACACTCCACAGAAAAATCTAGTGACTCCTGCATTCAAAGTACCACACAATGCTGATATCCTACAAGAGATTCTTACTTTATTTCAAATCTTTAAAATTGATTACGGTAAATGATAGAATGTGGTATTGTGATTTATAAGCTATTCTTATGAATATGATTTACATTCAGTGTATACTGTACAGGCTACTGCAAAGGTGCTGTCCAATGAGTATTTAACATAATCAGTAGTTACAAATATTAAGAAACAACACAGAAACCCTATAATATATAATATAGAAATAACATCTATTTATGGAAGGCACAATGTAATTAAACACAGTCATATCTATTTGAAAAAATGGCATATATGAAGAAAAAGCTAGTAAGGAAAGTATACATTGAACCAATAGATGAAGACCAAAGCATTCTTATTACTTTCAAAAAAAGAAAACTTACGTTGACAGCATAGTCAAATTTTCCTCAAAATGATTACTTACAGTGTACTTAGCTAATCTTTTCTAATACCTTCAGAATTTCTCTTTAGTCATTTCTCATCTTAGAAAGGCAAATATGGAAAATCAATAAGGGCTAATTCTTCAAATTATTTTCATTC
Organism: Thermophis baileyi; assembly: GCA_003457575.1. Lineage (NCBI taxonomy): Eukaryota > Metazoa > Chordata > Lepidosauria > Squamata > Dipsadidae > Thermophis > Thermophis baileyi. The sequence continues at coordinate 3,981,750 of QLTV01004297.1, read as the reverse complement.
AAGTTCTACTTAAGTCATTGATATGGGCAGTTAATAGATGAAAAAAAATGCCCTACTAGAAAACAATTGAAGAAATGGGCATTTAACCCTTCAAATACATTCCTCCTCTCTCTGCATTCTAACCATTAATTTTTATCCCTAACCCAGGAAATCTGAATGCTATTTTAAGTCTACTATTCATCTTCTTTCAGTGTCTCTGATTAGCCTAAGTTTATTGCATCGTCACTTAACTTTAGAAAGTACAGGGCAGATTGTGGAGATTTTCTACAATATTTATTGACATAAGTTTATGATATAACACCTTCTTCGTTCGATACTTTCAGTTTCCAACCGGTTTTAAAAATTACATAAACTACATAATTTTAAAACAATTAATCTCTGATTAATAATTAAACACAATCTCTGTCAACTGATTTGTAAAATTATGTAAAAAAGAATTTATTTTTAACCCTCAACATTTAGGAACTTGGTAAATTAGATTGATCTTTAACTAAGTAGATTAGTTATCTGTTCAATCATCAGAACTGAAACAATTTAAAGTTGTATAAAAATATCACAATATCTCTAGTTCAGAAATCACCTTTAAACTGACAGCAAAGAGCAACAGCAAATGAAGTGTCCACAGGTATGGAAATGTTCTGTTAAAAGGAAAGATCTGTATTCATGAACACTTAACGATTGTAGCAGGCCTACACAAAACATATACCTATTTTATAAACATAGGGGGTTATATGCAAAATATGTACATTAAAAAAATTAAACAAGTTTGGATTATATTCTTTTAAAATCACGTAAATCCTCTAATAGATTTATTGGGTGGTTATTTTTGTGTAAATATGAAAAGATCATATTAGTCTATATTTAAAGTTAATACTGGCAGACAATCTAATCACATTATATATATATATTTCTGTCAAATTTATTTTCAGCACACAAAAGATTTAATGGGTGGACTACATCTACCCGTGTTTCCCCGAAAATAAGACCCGGTCTTATATATATATATATATATATTATATATAAATAATTTCACATCTTAATTCTTTTTATCTTAATACCCTTACATGTTCAATGAAGTAGAACTCTTTAACACCAATAAACCAGGGTAACCAAGAATTAGGTGGGTATCACTGTCAAATGCAAAGGTCAGGTTAACGTCCTGGAAATAATTTTGATTACATTGTGGAAAAAGTGAAGGCCAGTTTAGTACTGGAGTTATTTTTCCTATTTGGAAATTGTTATCGAAGTTGCAATATTTAGCTTTGTACACTAGCTTTCCAAAAATTTTACATATTGAAGTCAGCAGCAGCTACTGATTTCACTCTGAGTAGCAGCATGTAATCTTACAACTTTGCCCTTGATAAAGACGCTAGGAAGTTATCATCAAGCAGTTACTTCTAGCACAGAGGTATCATTAGTACATTCCCAGACTTTTACTAGTGTAAACTATCTCATGCACACTTTGGGAAGCAATGGGACTTCCAAGACTTTATCTGTCTCTTTAGTACTTACAGTCTTATGCAAACAATAGATAAGAGAAAAAATAACTAGGGCTACTGATCCTCACATCTTCAGGAGCTGTAATGTTTGCTTTCACTGAGCATGCCAAGAATTACCTTTATAATCTCCTAACAAAAACAGAGCAAAGAATTATCAAATTAAAATATGTGGCAAATATTTACACGTATCAACTCAATGTGAGTAGACTCAGACCCAGGAGCCACACTCAATATCTATATAGAGGATTCTACATCTTAATTCCACGTTCCAGCAGGAGTAGCAACCAACAGATCATTCTGTTTCAAAAACAGCTGTCAGGGCGGGTATGTACTGGAGGGGTGCTTAATCTAGATCAAGTGATCGCATCACATGATGCTTGGGGAGCTAGCGCGAAGTGAAGTCATTTCGTCCTGGGGCAGGCCAGTAACTGGGGGCCCCGCTTACCTTTGCCTCCCCCAAATCGGGCTCCTCCTCGTAGTAGCCCTGCCCGGATTCGTAGGCAGCAGCTATCGCAGGCTCGCGAGCGACTAACAGCACGACAGCAGCAGCAGCCAGACAGCAACCCAAAGAGAATAATCCCAGCAAGTGCATTGTGCAAAAGGCGGCAAGCGCGACCGCAGAAGCCGTAAAGACAGCGTGTGGTTGACGCTGTGGGGCTCCCCTTCACTCCTGGCACTCGCTTGGCAGACCTTTAAGCAGCGGGTTCCCCGGGATGGAGCAAAGGAAGGGGCCACGAAATCCCCTCCCGCCCCTTCGCCTGCTGGCTGGCCCGCTCGCTCGCTCGCTCGGCGGTCGCGTTTTCTTTCCCCCCCCCCTCCCGTTTGTCTTCTTCCAAAGTTGCGTGGGGTTGATTAGTAAAAAAGGGACCTTAAGGAACCGGACATCCGAACCGGACTCCCCCGGTAGCTGAGGGAGGTCAACGGAGTTTCCGAGGCAAAAGAAAGGTGGAAAGTGTCCTCTTCAGCCCCCGGCCCCGCCAGGGGGCTCTATGCCAGCCAGCTGGGCAGGGGCAGCAGCCGGCTTCAGTTATCTCCTCGCTTCTTCGGGTGCCTTGTCAGTGGCAGCCGCGCTAGCAGAGGACGGGCAGCGGGAGCCTCTCCAACGCGTGGAGCTGTGCCATGTCAAAGTCAAGGCCCGCGGGCCAGATGCGGCCCATGATGTGTTTAGATCTGGCCCGCAAGCAGACTAGTAGGAGGAGGTGATTGAGTAGTTACCTCCTCGCTTCTTCGGGTGTCTTGTCAGTGGCAGCAGCGCTCTCTGCCTGAGAGCGAGTGGCTGGTGAGGGAAGGAAAGGGAGGGAAGGAAAGAGAAAGGACGGAAGGCGCCCGGGTCGTGTGTTTCTTGAGTTCTCACCCCTCCCTGCCTCACCGCCTTTCCCTCCTCCTCTTCCTTCGTCTGTGCTGCACTTTCCCACAAGTAGCCGCTCGCCTCGTAGACTTTTCCCCAAAGACGCGAGGAAACGCGAGACGGGAGGCTCGCGCGCCGGGCCCGGGCCAAGGCTAGTCAAGAAACCCGAGCCACGCGCTGCTGAAGTGCACGCGCTTCCTTCGAAGCTGCTGCTGCTCCTGCGGGCGAGAGATCTGCTGCTCCGTCTCTCTACTGCTCAGACTCGCCGGTCTCAGGTTATTGGGACCTTAAGAGTGCCGCAAAGAAGGGGGAGGAAAGAAGACGGCTCGCCCTTCAGGCAGCACCTCTCCGAGGCCCAGGATCCAAGTCTTTCTTCCTCTGGACCGCCTGGCGCCGCCTCCGGCAGAGATACCTGTTCATTACCTTTGAGCTTAGCAGAATAGTGCATTTCTGCATGATATACCTGGGAGCCGATCTCAGAAGACGCTTATGCCTTCTGTATGTAGTTCCAGGGTTTGGGTTTTTAGTGTGGCCTTGAGAGACAATAATTTTACTTGGTTTTAGACAAGAACAGTCTTCTTCTGCATTGTGCAACAGTAAGGACATGGTGTAGCTACTCTGTTGTGCCATGCAAGAAAAATTAGAGGACTGATAAAGGTTGTGGAAGCTTCTGCATGTTCACTTAATAAGATTTGATCAATGAACCATTTGGGACAGTGATTTTTAACCTCTATAATCTCTAATAGCAATCCAGTTTATTCATGCAAATAAAGCTCAGTTAGATCCAAACTCTGTTGTCCAAACATTAGACTTTAAAGGGTGTATGTAGACAAATATCACTTGCTGAGACCTTTTTTAGATGCCCACTCATGAGTAAGCCACTGCTCCCCTTACTCTCTTCACATGGAAGATCTTCCGTTGGAGAAATGGCAGGAGATGATAGGCATGTGGTAGAATGAGGCTTTCTAAAGATCATTCACTCTTTCATGGTAGAGATACAAGCTTTCTGTTTAGATAGCATATTTGGTCCACTAGGCTGTCCAGAATAGTTGAGTCAATGGAAGCCATGTTATTATCTCTGCTTGCTCATTTTTTTCTTTTTAAACTGCAAGAATTGTATAAAAGCAAAAAGAAATAATCTCCCACTTTGACCTACATGAAATATGGGACTTGTGGACTTACAACATACAACTGGGACTGGAATTTCTGTTGCGATCATAAATTGAGTCAGGCCCCATTTCATGACAATTTTTATGGCAGTTGTTAAGTGAATCACATAGCCATTAAACAAATCCAGCTTCTCCAATGGGCTTTTTTCTGCCAGAAATTGGCAAAAAAGATCACAAATCACATGGTTGCAGGATGTTACAATCAGTTGTAAATGCAAGCTGGTTACAAGTGCCCAAATTGCAATCACATGACTGTGGGGGTGGTGCAGCAGTCATAAGTATGCGTACAAGTCGTAAATCCCTTTTTGCAAGGCTATTGTAACTTTGAACCATTTAAACAAATGGTCATAAATCGAGGAATACCTATAGCTGGTTTGGAACAAGGTCTCCTCTTTGGGAAAGATGCACACTGGATTAACCAGGAGAAATTATCCTAATCTTGTCGGATTGAGGAACATATATGGCAACTCCTGAAATGTTTGGTAAAGAAAGGTACCTTTCCCATAAGAGACAAACATCATAACAAAAAGCAGTCCTGCATCTTCTGCAAGTATATTATTTCAAACTCTTCTGCTCCAGTGTAAGGCAAATGTTGTTCATGTTTAATATTCTAAACATCTTCATTTAAGTTATCAGTAACTGGGTTCAAGATAGTATTCAGTTATAAAACCAAATAATAAATAGAGTTGTTGGCAATATTTTCTACTGCTAGGCATTCAGCAGTGGTTGCAGTTGTGAGGCTTAAACCAGAAATATATTCCAAATAATTTGTACAAGCATGTTTGTTTTGGTCCTGAGCCTACACCTTTCAGAGGCTGCTTCAGTCCTGGCCTCTAGGAAACCCATTGCTGAGGTGCTCAGTTCCATTTGACTCAGTGCACTTAGCATGGAGACTGGCATGTCCTCCTCTGCTGCCCAGTGCTGGACCCTCTCTGATATGCATAGAAGGGTTGTACATTATGTGATTTTTCTGTGTACTAGAAATACTGATCTTGGACACAGCTTTACAGCCTAATGATAATATTTACATTGTAGTGCTATTCTGGATCAGAATAGCATCTTTTGCATAAAGTTGAACCACAATCTTATAAACAATGGATGTTTTTATCTATCTGGCCTAGCTCAGGGTCCAGTTGGCTCATTCTGGAAAGAAAGCACAGAGCTTCATATACCACAGAAGGTATAATTTCTTTTCCTTTTTTTAAAGAAAAAAGGGGGAGAGGGGGGTTGTTGATTCTTTTAGGAACCAAAGATTTAGGTAACAGATCATCAGACAAATATATGGGTTCACGCATTTCCTTAGTGATTGGATTTAAAGAACCACAGGTATTTGGCACTCTAATGTTCTTGCTAGATGGGAAACATCAGCTAGCACAAAATCCTGTTGCCTGTCTCAGAAGGAGTGAGATCACCAGATAATTTTTATCTACTTTCTGCCATTTGCACTCAGATTCAATTTCATGTGCTGGTTTTGTCTAAATAAAGCCATAAATGGTATAGGCTTAAGTTTTCTTATAAATTACTAATTACTTCCATGCTTTCATACTAACTGCAATATTGAAGTGATAAAGGTTTGGGATGGGATGAGAAACTACACCAAATAAGTGAATACAAGCCAGAATAATTTATTTCTATGCTATCTGGTTTTAGACTTTTAAAAATATTTTTCTTTTTTAATTATTTTTAAAACATTGATTTCATATTGTTTTGGCATTTCTGACAAAAATAGATATCGTTAATAAATCTATTGTTAAAATAAAGTTGATTAGCATTGAAACAGTTCAATAATATTTATATATTATTGTACAAGAAGATGGATCTATATCAGTCAAACTTACCTGTATCTCAATAACATGATGCAGAGAAAGCATGTTTCAAATAACAAATATTTCATAATTCAAGTATGGTTTGAAAAGAAACGTTAACTTATTGTCATAATTTATAAGGTAAATATTTAATCTATTTACATATATTTAAAGATCTTTTAAAAGATCAATGGAATTTAGCAGCACACGCACACTTTGGTACAAACCAAATAAATACATTTCTAAAAATACTGTATATGGTGTCTCACTTTGCTTAATATAAAATTTAAAAATTTAAATGATTTTAAGAGTTTCTATCAATGGACACACTATGAACTACTATTGAAATCCAAATTTTTTAATCATGTTGCTATTGTATTGTACCGTAGGCAACTGTCCTGTACGGTCTAGTCATATTATCTGATATGGCCACATTTTTGTTTAAATGTATGAAGATAGAAAATGGTTGTTCAAACTCATGGTTATTTTAGAAGCAGGAGGATAAATGAATAAAAGGAAATGTTGAATAAAAAAAAAAAAAAAAAAAAAGCTGAAAGAGCAAAGGAGGAAACAATTCTAGTAGCACTACAAATATTGCTTCTTTTTTCATTTTCACTTCACTTAATCAAAAATGAGACTAAATGCTTAAGGTATAAGACCTTTTATTTTTGTTATGCTAAATATTAGCATTAATTGCAGCTGAATGTCTAAAGAGTTATGGCTAATCTAATAAACAAAGAAACAAAATAATTTGCTTAAATTTCAGTAGAAATTGTTCGGTATTCAGGTTACCTAAGGTGTTCTTTAAGCTGTTCCAAGATAAGAATATTGTTAGGATTCTTTTAAAATTGGCAAGAAATGAGTGTAATATATACAAATTCAGAAATTCTGCTATCTAAATTTTGTAGGTCAATTCCATAATTCTGAGCAATTTTGTATATTACTTATAATAGATATTTTCTGCACAGGTTGTTTAAATGGAAGAAAATGGATCAAAATGTTTTAGATACTTTTTTTTTCTAAATCCAGTATTTGAACAAATCAAGATGCTTAAGAACTACTGGAAAAAAGAAATAATGTATAGCCCTTTGGTAATTTTATGCAAGCCATAATACATTGCTAAAATTTCACTTTTGAAAGATGCATAGTATTCAGGGGTTACATGATTTAAAAATATTTGTCAACCATTTTTAAAGGTTTTTATGAAATGAGAGTCAGGTTTTTTTGTTCCTGGGTTGTAGTTACATATGCAACTGTGTAATACACCGTGTTTCCCCGAAAATAAGACCCTGTCTTATATTTTTTTGAACCCTGAAATAAGCGCTTGGCCTTATTGCCATGCACTCAAAAGCCCGATTGGGCTTATTATCAGGGGATGTCTTATTTTGGGGGAAACAGGGTATATACAATATATATATACAATAACATTAAGTTTGTCTCATCTTAATTCATGTACTGTAATTTGTAGTTAACAAGGAAGGACTTGGTTTAATAGAGAATTGAAATTACAAGAAGGCCTAAAAGTCCTAATTTTCAACATGTTCCTTAACAGAACTACAACCATCACTTTTTTTCAGTTATAAGTACAAAATGATTAAAACTATATATGTCAACTGAGGCACAGAAATCTCTGTAGTGCATAATAAGAACCATACCATGATATAAATGTCTCCAATTTTTTAAATGAATCTATGAAGTCAACAGCAAAATATATTCTCCTACTTAACAATGTAAAATATGCCATGCTGTTCCTTAAGCCTACACATTACTGATGTAAAGATTTTCCTCCTGATAGTATTTGTGTCATAAAGGGAAAAAGTTGCTGAAAACAAATGTTTTAAATGCTTACTTTAAAGTCCAAATCCACACCTTAAATTAGGAGATTACAAGTGTTCTTTTTTTAATCATTCCCGCCTCACTTTATGAAGCATGTACATTATGTTCCTTAGAAAGTCATGTTTTCATTTTATTTAAATCTATTGTCATTAGTGGCCACTCCATCAGAAGGTCAGAAAAAAGGGATGGGTCAATCATAAATAATAGTAGGTGGGATCATCTAATTCTGGTTTGCCTACCTTTTCCCCCCTGCATGAGATAAAAGAGAAAAACTATATGGGATCATCATATGTCCTTGATTTGATCATAATAGAGAAGGATTAAGTCCTAAATCTTACATGATTCACCCCCACCCCATTTCTGAGCAGATTCGAAATTCATACTAGTGACTTAGCTTTAAAAGAAGCAAATTTTTACCATTCACTAACTACTGTGGTTGCTCTACCTTATATTTCAATTAGAGATTTTGATTTTTTGTGCCGCAGATAATGAACAAAATAGAAAGGGAATGGCAGGAAATAGGCCAACCCCTCTGCAAGTCAAAATATCAGATCTTAAACTGTCTTTGCCAAAACCACTGAATAGATTATATCATAACCTGAACAACTATCTTCAGTTTAACATATTGGTTAATAAAACTTTTACACATATTATTTTTAGAACAAAAAGTTAATCCTTGTAATATTTTCCTAAATCCTTTTTCTATAGTTGACTGTATTATTCACTTAGCAGGGGCAACTCTGTAAGACAGTTTTTCTGTTAAATAGATGGCTGGTTTAGCCATTAGGTTAAATACACAATGAATTAAACTGTAGCCAAACTGGAACCCCTTATTGTAGAATCATACGTATGTGAATGAGTCTTTACACGCACAATTGCATATTTTAAATGTTTAAAATTAGTGTTGCTGAAGATTTCCACTTGATCTAGGAATCTTCTGCTTTATACTTTGCATTATGGAGTTCCATAAGGATACATTTTATTTTCTTTAATCTTTAACTTCTAACATTTCTTTGAAGCCACCATAAGAGTCTAAACAATGTAATATCTCCAGGCTTATTCAGATATAAATGTTTAATTCCAGGGAAAGTGGTTATCCAGGAGCTGTTTTCAATGTATTTATTGTTGTTTGAATTATAGTTTTAAACCATCTTGAAATAAGTAATAAAAATAGTAATATATTGTTATTAATATATAAACTGATGCTTGATCCTTATTAAACCTGGAAACACCATCTTAAGTTGGTTGTATGCAAATCCAGTATAAAAAATGAGATCAATAAGTCAGGTGTTCTAGAATAGAATATATAATCTGATTTGCTATTTAAGATAAATTTATGGAGTAAAATAATTTATAATCACTTTAACAATAATGAATATTAAGATCTAGGTATTCAAAAAGACTTGAGAAGAAGAATTTTTGGGAAGAATGAGATTTCCTAGTATAATGTGTATGGATTTTTTTCTTTTGACATAAAGCACATTTCCATTGCAATTTTGTTTTTAATCCTCTCGCTGGACTATTTTATTTTTAATTTGGGGAGCTATAATGTTCATAAATAATTAAATAATATAACACTATTCATACTACATACAACAACATTGAAATTATAAGTGATTGATCACATTTGAAACTATGACTTCCACACAGATCTGTTTTGCTAGATATGTTAGAGAACCTTAATATCAATTGTTTGAAAAAAAGGAAATTACCAGAAATAATTAGAAAATCTAATGTCAATTATAATTTTTAAATAAGAGAATTAAATAATTTTGAATATTTAACTCTTTCTATGCATGTTGACTATAAATTGTTTAAATGTTTACTTGGATTCTTAATAACAAAACTTGACATATTGGGTTCCATTTCTTTTAGTATAGACTGAAACATCTACTTTGAAGAAATAGATTATATTTAAACATTTAACAAATGTTTAACTTTTAAACATATCTAAAAAAAAAGATATGTCTAGAAAAGTAGATTAATTTTTTCCATTTTATTTTTGGTGGAATACCATTGAACTGAGATATTTCCCAGCTGACAGGTCCTGGTGAATTCCATTTTAGCTCTGTATTACTGAATTAGGGAGCAGAGGCCATGCGCCCTGTAGCCTCTTTATTGTTGTATGGTTCCGCTGAGTTGAGCCTTATGCGAGAATTTCTATGACGTATGACTATCAAAAAGCCAAGGCCTCACTAATCGTTTGGCAGTTGATAATGGCTCTCTGCCAATCCTATAGTCTCCTTCTTGTTATTGGTTAGACTTAAGTCCCTTGAGATTAATAGCATGTGACATTTGGATTTTATTTTAACTTCAGAGAAAAAAGAAACATATACAACAAGATCACAGTGGAGAAATCCTTTAAATATGTACTCTATTTCAGCTATCCGAATGCTTCAGGCTTTTATCTGAAGCACATCTATCCTGAGAAAATCCTATCAGGGCTTGAGGCTTATAGTATTTCACTATGAAGTGAAAGTTAAATGTTAATTCAAAATAAAAATAAGATGTTACTATTTCATATAAATGTAACTCAGATATTACAAAGAACATAGTCCTTTCATCAAGTTTATTTTTTTACAGACAGCAGTAAAATAATAGAGATTTCATTTCCTAGTTCTTAATCAAGGCTATACTGAAAATACAATATTTGTAGTATTCTAATATAGCAATTTTGTTATAATTTCCTGTGACTTGTGGCAAAAGTCTAGCAGTATTCTTCTAATATTCTCCTGCCAAATATCTGTTTAGACCAATTAAGCCACTGAGACTACTTTACTTCTAATTCAACTATTCCAATTTAAAAATGAGATTGTCAAATTACTTTAACACAAAGTTAAATAGGTATTATAGATTAAATTCTTTATTAGACACTACAAAAACTGCATGTTTTAATGTTTATTTTATACCTATGCATAAATTTAATTTCTTTTTAGTTACCCGCTCCCTTTTCTACTGCTCTTCACCAGTATCTAACAAATAACATAATTTAATTTTGTATTTTTTGACAAGTTGTTTTCTCACTATTATATATTCATAAAAATATTAAGAGGAATAGGAATATCTTTAACTATAAGCAAAGTGTTAGATAGTGGGTAGAGATGACAGGAGACAGACTTCCAAAGCAGCTCTTTATTTCAGCTCTTGTGTAAGCAACCAGCAAAGAGCAGTCTGACAGCTTGCCCTTCTATAGGGAGCTGTCAGACAGACCAGCCAATAGCGTTTGAGCTTTTTCCGGCTCAAACGCTGGACCTGGTTGGAACCATGTAACACAGTTTAAACAGTTAGAACATAACAGTTATCATCAATGAAAAGCTTGTGCTTGCTGCTCAATAGAAGTCTCTCAGACAGACCAGCCAATAGCGTTTGAGCTTTTTCCCGCTCAAATGCTGGACCTGGTTGGAACCATGCAACACAGTTGAAACAGTTAGAACATAACACCCCTCCCCTCCTGGATGGAGCTGTCCAGCATACGTAATCACGCAGGTAGGCGGGGCGTTTTGGAGCACTACTAGACCTGCGCAATACAGATGGTGGTGAGGCAGC
>QLTV01004297.1:3941638-3964829 GCA_003457575.1 Thermophis baileyi | reverse complement strand
AAAATAAGCATATATTTATGAATGGTAAAAGGTAATGTTAAAAGTCATCCTCAAATCCTGTCCATAGATAGACTCAAAATTTTGGCAACTCTATGGAGATTTTGCCAGATGTTTGCCATTATCTTCCTCTGGGCAATTTTTTTTGGGGGGATGGAGTCCTGGGATTTCCTGTTTCTTTCCAACCCACACTAATGAACTGGACCTACTTAACTTTTTCAGAATCAGCTAAAGTGAGATGGGTGAAGCCATCTTCTAAAAAGTCTTAAAACACCTTGTTGTTAGTGTTGTTGTTATTAAATGTTGAGGAAAAGAGAGAGATAAAGAAGGTGGAACTGATGGAATACAATCTCCATTCTCAGCACTCACAGCTAAAACATGTCTTCGAGATAAGGAAGCCTTACTGAATGGAGGATATAGTACATTGTATTGAGGGAGAAAAGGTCACAATGAGGCAATTTCCACTGATGGAGTTTCTGCTCCATCTCATTTTCTAAACCCCCCCCCTCTCTTTCTTGGGCAAACACTACAGTGTAATCCAATCAACAAAGGGTCTATGAATCTTATAAGTCAATCTGTAGGTGGCTTCATAAATTGATCAGGGGGAAGTGCAGTGGTGGGATTCAACTCCTCCACTCCTCTGCTCGCAACAGAATACCTTACGCCACCAGACTTGAAATTCTGGGCTTAGAAAACTTAGAACTACGTCGCCTTCAGCATGACCTAAGCGTAGTTCATAAAATTATCTGCCACAATGTCCTACCTGTCAACGACTCCTTCAGCTTCAACCACAACAATACACGAGCACACAACAGATACAAACTCAAAGTGAACCGCTCCAAACTCGATTGTAGAAAATACGACTTCAGCAACAGAGTGGTCAATGCCTGGAATACACTACCCGACACTGTGGTTTCATCCCAAAACCCCCAAAATTTTAACCTTAGACTATCTACTGTTGACCTCACCCCATTCCTAAGAGGTCTGTAAGGGGCATGCATAAGTGCACCTGCATGCCTACCCTCCCTGTCCTAATGTTCCCTTTTACTTCTATTCATTTCATGTATTCAAATTATGTATATACTTATATGTATTATCTAATACGAAATTGACAAAATAAATAAAATAAATAAATAAATAAAAAATTTGTATCTCCATTTGAGAAGGACTATTAACAATTACCAAATTACTATGCCTTGTGTATAGTATCAGGAAAGTATCCCTGAAAGCATTTTTTAAAATTCATTTTAAGCCATTTATCTATCTTTTTTACAATTTTATCTATTGCAGAGTAGCTTCATTTACCAAGAAAAATGCTTTCATGTATCTTTACTATGATTTGAATATTTTAATACAAAAATATATTTATATCCATCCATATGCTGCATTAAAAAGAAAGCTGTGTTAAAAGGAAGTAGTTGTAATTCAAAATGCACTTGGAAGGGATTAAAATTAGACATGAACAAGTTATTTTTGTTAACAGAAATCTTCTGCCAGCAGAAAATATTTCTGCCAGTGCAGCACAGAAATCTGCCAAAAGATATTCTACTATTGCCCAGCTTATTTAAAAATTATGGAGGATGAAAAGTGCCTTCAGAGTATAAAGTATCACTTTAAGTGATATCAATACTTGAATACATATACTTGAAACTCCCATTTAATTTTGTGGGATTTATTTTTGAAATAATGTACAATGGCTCCATATAACTTTGTGTGTGTTTGTCTGGTGTGTGTTTGTAAGCATTGTTTAGTAGAATTATTTATTTCTTTTGGGTTTCAATCTTGTATAGAAGTAGGGTGGCTCTATGACAAATTTATTTATTTAATTCAGTTTCAGCAGCGGCCAACTCTAGATCAATTGTGGGTGGCTCACAATGTAAACAAAACAAGATAACAATGTAATCTAAAAGACATACTGGGGAATCCATCCATATGATATCGAGAAACAAATCTCCAACTCACTATTCTAAAGCCTGAAGGAATAGACAGCTCTTTAAATCCACCTGGAATGCCATCAGGATGGGAGCCACCCAGATCTAAAGGGAGAATTATTCTAGAGGACAAGCATTGTGCCAAAGAAGGCACACTTCTGTGATTCTGATGTTTGATCAAGGGGACCTGGAGCGTGCCCACTCTTTTGGCTCTAACTGGCCAGGCAGAAACTATGGAATGTAATTTGTCCCTCAAATAACCTGACCCTATATCACTAGGCCTTTATAGGTGATAATTAAAATTACACATGGAAATATATGAGCAGCCAGTGCAGCTCATAAAACATTGCTGTCATGTGGGCATTCAGAGACATGCCCACCAATGTCCACATTGCTGCATTTTGTATCAGTTGAAATGTCTGAATGGTCTTTAGGAGTAACTTCATGCAAAGCACATTGCAATAGTCAAGCTGTGAGGTAATAACGGCATGAGAGACTCTTTAAAGTGCCTTCGGATTCAGGAAAGATGCATTAGATGGACATGTGCATAGATCTTGATAAAAACTGCATCTGCTCTTTGACTTTTTCAGCTTTTGTTTTCAAACCTGTGCAGTCCAGGGCTGAAAGACATATATTAAAATTGTACAAAGAGAAATAATTGAAAATAATTAATTTTGCCCTGGTTTCCAGATTGCATGCAATAATAATTTGGATTAGGGTAAAAGAGGAATAAAAATAATAATTTGGATTCATGTAAAATAGGAATAAAAATATGTTATAGGTTTATTCAACAACAATAATTGGTCATTGAAGAATGACCTGTGATGTTGTCTTCTAGTGCTTGTTTCACTGTTGGAAATATTGAGATATCAAGTATGTACCAAATAATAGCACAGAAATCATGAAAACTGGGCTGTAAAGAATATGCAACCTGGAAGGCAATGATACTTGGAATATTTGAGAAAGTTAAATGTATATTTAACTTACATTATTCTGTTTATTTATTCTGCAAAGTATGACATTCATTGGAGCGTTCTCCTTTACCAATGTGTGAATATAGCTAAAGAGATTTTACTCTGTAGGCATTATAATGAAATCTGTAATAGTGAAATGCCAATCCTTGGTGCTGACATGTTATTATGCTTGATTCCTGATCAAGTTCAATCCTGTAAAGCCCAGGAAATAGTGCTGTTTTCCTTCTATACTATTTGTTTCTTCATACTAAAGAAGTAGTCATTTATTAAGTGAAGCCTACACATGCTGAGACATATTGGAGTTCCGTTCTATTATTACCCAAACAACTTCTCATTTCATGAGGAATTTGGATAGGAGTAAGCCAAGAATCTGCTAAAATGTTTTGAGTGTTGTAACCCTTTTCTATGTGGTGGATTATATGTCCAACAAACTGAAGCCCACATATCTGAAGGAAACAGTTTGAAGAAATACTCTTTGATGTATGATAAATAGTCAGCAGTTACATCATGGAATTATGCCACCTTTATTAGGACAAGAGGGAAAGAGAGATGAGAATTGTTGGTCCAATTTTGGATGAGTAGCAGTGCATCACAAAGGCAAAACTTACTCTTCCTGAAGAGACTTTGATCCTGAAATAATTTCACGTTCGGAAAAACCTGGGAATGTTAGTAGTGTCAGATATACGCATATAATCAGGAAATAACAAACATAAATGTAATAGTCACAAACATAAACACAACCTGGATAAGGCTTACTGGGAAAATTGATTTATTCAGAAGTAAATTTAATCCTTCATTGCTGAGTGACATAATTGGATCACTCATAATATTCATAATAGCTGAAGCTTATGTGGATGTTTATTAACTTACGATGCTACTTATTAACACAATGCTACTTCTGAATGAATGTTTCTTATAGCTGCTATAAAATTTCCAGACCCTTGCAACTCTATAAGTGCTTCTTTTTCTTGTTTCTCTCCCACCATTCTGGTAACTTATGATCAAATACTACTACTTCTTGTAGACTTTTGGAAAACCTCTGATGATGGTTTTGCTGAATGCGGCTCTCTAAGCAAGTAACCTTAGACTTAGACATGTGGAATATTTTTGGATTTTCTGGATTATATTTAAATAGCTGTCTCCAATCACAGACAGAATAAGTGATACAGGTGAACACTTACCAGAATTTAGATTACAGAGACCAGTTCTTGATTGGAAATACTGCAGTACATTGATAGTATCTGTTCAGCTTGCTTTAAATCTGGTTTAAATATAAAAAGTAAGTAAGATCCCTGAGATTTCTATCTATAATTATCATTGGTGGTACATTCAGTAGGGTTGCTCATACTTTGAAAATAATGTGGAAGAATTGCTTCAAATCATATTAAAACAATCTTTTTTCAGGTTTTTGAGCCTGAAAAGAGAAGCTCTTCTCTTAATTCCAAGATTCCAAGGTGGTGGCACGTGTAGATGCTGCGGCTTTGAGCTCCTGGTGTCACAGTGGAATGTGTAGGCAAAAACTAGTCTATACCCGCAGAGAGTTACTAAAGATTGGATCTTCTAGTTGACTAGATATTACCAGCGACTTCCAGCGGTCTCATAATATACCGAGTGACATAGTAAGACTCCCGGGCTCTCCGTGGATCGTTGTTGGGTCTAGGAGGCGGCAAAGAGAGTGGAAGCAGAGGCGGGGATGCAGAACTGGTTTGCTAGCTCGGTTACGGAAGCAGTCTCACAGACCAGCATTACCAAGCATTTTTCTAACCAACTCTAGATCCTTTGTCCACAAAACTGATGAACTAGAGCTATGGATGGCAGCGAATAAGCTCATTCGCGACTGCTGTGTGATGATCATCACAGAGACCTGGCTTCATCTACTTGTACCAGACGTGTCAGTGGAGCTAACTAACTGCACCACACACCGCTTCAACAGAAACAGCAACTCCGATAAAAGCAAAGATGGAGGACTTTGTATTTACACACATAATGACTGGTGTTAACAATAGAGTTACTTATACACACTGTTCTCCAGATGTGGAATTCTTAACTGTCATTTGTCGGCCATTTTATTTACCTAGAGAGATTTCTGTTATAGTTATCACCACTGTCTATATTCTACCTGATGCAAATGTTAGCACAGCGCTCTCTTAAGTTACATGACGCCATCAAGAGGCAACAGCAAACTTACCCTGAGGGTGCTTTTGTCATGGCTGGAGATTTTAATCAAGCCTGTCTAAAGTCTGTTCTCCCTAAGTTTGTGCGGTATGTGCAGTGTACCACCAGAGGTAAGAACACTTTAGACCATATATACTCAAACTTAAGACAGGCATATAGAGCAATCCCCCTCTCCCGTCTGGGTACGTCTGACCACATCTTTCTGCTACTGTGCCCAAATTATATCCCCCTTAGGAAAAGGATATGGCCAGTCAGGAAAACTGTTAAAATTTGGCCGGAGGGAGCACTCTGCCAGTTGCATGACTGCTTTGAGACTACTGAGTGGAGTATATTTGAACATTTGGAGCTGCAAGAATTCACTGATGCTGTACTCTCATACATTAAAACATGCACAGACAATGTAACAGTGAATAAGCTCATCAGAGTTTACAGTAATCGTAAACCCTGGATGTCAGCAGAGGTACAATCACTTCTGAGAACCCGAAATGCCACCTTCAAGGCAGGAAACGAAGATGAATACAATGAGGCCAGGGCAAACTTGAGAAGAGGTATTAAGGTGGCTAAACAGAAATACAAACAAAGGTAGAGAAGCATCTGGAAGATAATAACTCAAGACACGTGTGGCAGGGGCTACAACACCTAACCAACTATAAGGGCAATACGAAAAAATAGCCAATGCTGATGCCCTGCTGGGGGAGGAGCTAAATAGCTTCTTCGCCCGCTTTGAGGTCAAAAGACCTGTCTCTGTGGCTCTAGCCCAAAGGCCCTCTAACCTCCAGCCACTCACCCTGGATAAACATCAAGTGAGAGCTGTGCTGAAGGCTGTAAATCCCAACAAAGCTGCAGGTCCAGATGGGGTGCTGGGGAAAGTGGTAAAAACCTGTGCTGACCAATTAACAGGGGTCCTGACAAGGATTTTTAACATCTCCCTGCAACAGGCTAGAGTCCCATCATGCTTGAAAGCAGCCACAATTATCCCAGTTCTGAAGAAAGCAGCCATAAACAGCCTGAATAACTATAGACCCATTGCACTGACGTCTATAGTGATGAAGTGCTTTGAGAGACTGGTCCTACAACACCTCAGGTCCTGTCTTCCACCAAATTTCGATCAACACCAGTTTTCTTATAGAAGAAATAGGTTGACAGGGGGACGCCATCGCCAATGCTCTACATATTGCACTGAGACACCTTGAGAAATCTGGGAATTATGTCAGAATGCTTTTTATAGACTATAGCTCGGCCTTTAATACTGTTAAGTCCTCGCTTAACGACCGCGCCGGCTGCTGCTCACTCCTGATTGGCTAAGGCGCGAGCAGCTGTCGGCGGGAAAAGGAAGCCTCGGGATTGGCTAAGCGTTTGACAGCCCGGCTATAAAAGGAGCTGTCAAAGCCGCTTAGCTCTGCTGTTCAACTAAAGGTGCTGAAAAAGTTCCTGTGTTTCTGACAAGCCTGGTGTCTGCCTGAGTTCCTGACAGCCACCCCTGCAACACATCACTGGCGACGAAGGTGGGATCGGCAGCCTGAGGGAACGAGCGGAGCCAGCGAACGAGCGAAGCCATCCTTCTCTGACCGAGCTGGTCACTAGAGCTCACAGTCACTCTGGGCGACGAGAGGTCGCTGACACTGAAGTTCGTCGTCCTTTTAAGGATGACAGCTCTACCAGCCTTCGCTCCGTTCGAGCCGACAACAGAAACATGGGACGACTACTTAACATGCTTCGAATGCGTCCTGAGGGCTAATGACTTTGCGGAGCTGTCAGGACCCTGTAAGTTGGGGTACTTCCTCAGCTCCTGCAGCTGTGACATGTTCGTCACGGCCAGAGCCCAAACCACACCGCAGCCCGTGTACCTGGTTCCCTGGGACACATTGATGGAAAAACTAAAGAACCACTACGCTCCGGCACCCTCCCGAGTCGCCCGACGGCATGCCTTCAGGCAGCGGTTCCAGAAAGAAGGCGAGACGATAAACGACTACGTTGCCGCCCTCAGAACAGCCGCAGTAAACTGCGAGTTTTCAGACCTGGACGATCTCCTACTAGATCAATTGATCTGTGGAGTCCAGGATCTGAGACTCCAGCGCAGGCTGCTGGCAAGGAAAGAGCTGACTCTCGCAGCCACTGTAGAAGAAGCCACAGCCTCAGAGCTGTCCGAAAAAATCCGCGTCAGAAATGCAACATTTCCGGCCACTGACAGCTCAACAAAAACACCAGACTATCCATTATGAGGAGGCTGAGAGTGACATCCCTTCAGACGAGGAGCCAGATGTCAGCCGCCTGCAAGCCTCACAGAAAAAATTCCCCTCAGGGGACAAACAACTCCAATCTGCTTGCCTAGGTTGTGGTGGCAACCACAACCGAATGGACTGCAGATTCAAGAATGCAATATGTCGCAGGTGTGGAAAGAAGGGCCATTTATCCAGAGTCTGCAGGGCTACCCTTCCAGCCAAGATCCAGCAGCCTGCACAAACTCAAAGACCAAGAGCTGCCCCACCAAATCAACAAAGACTACCCAAACGGCCACCTCCAGCAAGAGATGACTGCTATTTCATCTACAAGACTTCCATGCCAACCTCATTAGCAGTCAGCCATGCTTCTCTGCCAAATTCTCCTCACAAACTGTTCCTGACTGTTCAAATTGAGGGCAAACCATGCCCTATGGAAGTGGACACAGGGTCATCTAAGTCACTAATTTCCTTGTCCATCATCAAACAATTGCTTCCACAGTTTAACAAGGGACAGCTTCAACCCTGTCCCCTGTCCCTGCGGGACTATCAAGGGAAATTTATCCCTACTGTGGGTTGTGGGCTGTTTAATGTTTCCCATGCAGGTTTTCGCGGACAACTGCCCCTGATAATCGTCGACGATTGCCTGCCATCTCTCCTAGGCCTTGACTGGTTCTCTGCCCTCAGCCTGGCGGTAACAGGCATCCATGCCACCTCAGACACCGCCATGGACAGCCTCACCTCAGAATTTGCAGACGTTTTCGACCCTACGTTGGGTAAATATACGGGGAACCCCATATCCTTGAACCTAGACCCACAGGTAGCCCCCGTCCGGCTTAAACCTAGGCGTGTCCCCTTGGCCCTGAAGCCCAAGGTCGACATTGAGCTCGACAAGCTCATCGCACAAGGGGTATTACAACCAATTGACCATTCCAAATGGGAGACCCCAATAGTCTCCCAACTCAAACCAGATGGGTCAGTTCGAATTTGCGCAGATTATAAGGCANCAATGGACTGCAGGGGGTGGTGCCTTACTTTGACGATGTCATTGTATCTGCCAATAATCGCTCTGACCTCATTGCCAAACTAAGGGTTGTACTGCAGCGTTTCCGGGAGGCTGGCCTCCACCTCAAGAGGGAAAAGTGCTGCATTGGGGTGCCATCAGTAGAATTTCTGGGGGTTTTGATTGATGCTACTGGCATCCATCCCACACCATCAAAGATAGAGGCAATTACCTCTGCACCCACCCCCACTTCTAAGACTCAGTTCCAAGCCTTCTTGGGGCTACTTAATTTCTATTCAGTGTTCCTTCCCCATAAGGCTTCGGTGGCTGAGCCCTTACATCGTTTGCTAGATGCCAAAGCTCCCTGGCAATGGGGTCCCACTGAATCCAAAGCTTTCAGGGCTGTAAAATCCTTGCTAACATCCAAGGCTGTCCTGGTCCAATATAGCGACCGCCTTCCTCTCCTACTGGCATGCGACGCCTCCCCTTATGGGGTTGGCGCCGTGTTAAGCCATGTCCTGCCAAATGGCCCTGAGGCCCCTATAGCCTTTTACTCTCGCACCCTGTCCCTGGCTGAGCGTAATTACAGCCAGCTGGACAGGGAGGCGCTGGCCTGTGTTGCCGGCATAAAAAAATTCCATGATTACTTGTATGGCAGGTTTTTCCACTTAGTGACTGATCACCAGCCCCTATTGGGCCTCTTAGCTGGGGACAGGCAGAGCCCACAGATCCCATCGGCCCGCATGTCCCGTTGGTTGGAGTTTCTAGCCTCATACTCCTACCATCTATCGCCCTGGTCGGCACATGGGCCATGCCGACGCCCTTAGTCGCTGCCCCCTACAGGCGCCTTTACGGGACCCCGCCCCAGCATGTCAGATTTTGCTGGTGGAGGAGCTTGCTGGCCCTATCACTGCGGCCCATGTGGCCTTACATTCCAGGAAAGACCCCATTCTGTCCCAGGTCATGGATTGGGTATGCAGGGGCTGGCCTTCTGCGGCCCCCGCACCAGAGTTCCAGCCCTATTTCCATAGGCAGCATGAGATGACAATTTTAAAGGGGTGTTTGCTATGGGGCCATAGGATCATAGTTCCCCCCGACCTCAGGAAGGCCATCCTCCACTCTTTGCACGCTGCCCACCCGGGCATCGTCCGAATGAAGGCCCTGGGCCGTAGTTACGCCTGGTGGCCAAGGATGGACCAACAAATTGAAGAGTGGGTTTCAAAGTGCCACCAGTGCCAACAGTCCAGGCCTTCCCCTCCTGCTGCCCCCATCTTGGACTGGGAAGAGCCCAGGGCACCCTGGTCAAGGCTCCACCTCGACCTAGCCAGCCCTGTCCATGGCCAGATGTTTCTGGTGCTGGTGGACGCTTATTCTAAGTGGGTCGAGCTTAGGCGTATGTCCTCGACCAGTTCTGAGGCCATTGTGGCTGTCCTGGAATCCCTGTTTGCCACCCATGGCATACCAGACACTCTGGTGACAGATAACAGCCCGCAATTTACGTCTGCCACCTTCCAGGTGTTCTTGGCAAAATTGGGGGTCCGCCATGCCCCCACAGCGCCCGCACACCCCGCGGCCAATGGATTGGCAGAACGTGCTGTGCGGTCTGCCAAGGAGGCTTTGGGCCGCCTGGGTCACACCGATTGGCACATGTCCATTGCCACCTATCTCCTAGCCCAGCATACTACCCCCTGCCAATCCACAGGCCTAAGCCCGGCCGAGCTGCTTATGGGCCGCCGGCTTCGCACCCAGCTAGACCGGCTGCACCCTGGCTATGTTACTGCCCAACAAAGCAGCAACCCTGGCCTCACTAGGAAGTTCAGCCCCGGGGACCCGGTCTACGCCCTGAACTACGGGGTTGGGTTTAAATGGATGCCGGGGCATGTGGCCCAGCTAACGGGCCCATGCTCCTATAGAATACTCCTGGCCGACGGACGAACCTGGCGGCGGCATCTGAACCAGCTACGCCGCCGAGTCCCCACTGACTCTCCTGCCCCACCTCCAGAGGAACTGTCCTCTTCCCAGTTTGCGTCGATTCCAGCACCGGCCAACTCATTGCCCCTCGAACAGTTGCCGCAAGCCCTACCTGAAACTTCTGCTGTTCCAGCGCTGCCCGGGCCTCTCAAGATGGTGCTGCCCACATCTTCCAACGTCCCTCGGAGCGTTGAGATCCTGCCTCCTCCTTCGTCGGCTGCCTGCCCTGCTCTGAGGCGTTCTGGGCGGAGCCACCGTCCGCCCGCCTATCTCGCAGACTACGCATGCGCCATCTGGGGGGTGAAGGGTGTTAAGTCCTCGCCTAACAACCGCACCGGCTGCTGCTCGCTCCTGATTGGCTAAGGCGCGAGCAGCTGCCGGCGGGAAAAGGAAGCCTCGGGATTGGCTAAGCGTTTGACAGCCCGGCTATAAAAGGAGCTGTCAAAGCTGCTTAGCTCTGCTGTTCAACTAAAGGTGCTGAATAAAAGTTCCTGTGTTTCTAACAAGCCTGGCGTCTGACTGAGTCCCTCACAGCCACCCTGAACACATCAAATACCATCTTACCAGGCATTCTCATTGAAAAGCTGACTGACCTGAATTTCCCTCCCCTCACTTGTGACTGGATCAAAGACTTCCTGACGGATCATCCACAAACAGTAAGGGCTCGGTCCTTTACATCTTCCACCCTGAAGCTTAGCACAGGCTCCCCTCAGGGCTGTGTGCTCAGCCCCTACCTGTACTCACTGTATACACATGACTGTATATCCTCTGATCCATCCAACATCAATAATAAAGTTTGCAGATGACACAACGGTGCTGGGTCTCATAACTGGAGGGGATGAATCAGCATACAGGGAAGAAGTCCAGAAGGTATCCGCATGGTGCTCAAAAAACAACTTATATCTAAATACTAGTAAGACAAAGGAGATGGTGCTAGATTTCCAGAAGCACAGAGAGGAACCTGCCCCACTGTATATCAAGGGGGCTGTGTGGAGAGGGTTTCCTCTTTTAAATTCTTGGGAGTGCTTATTAGTCAAGATCTCACCTGGAAAAACAACATGTCCCTGGTGATTGGCAAGGCCCAACAGACACTTCATTTCCTCAGAGTCCTGCGAAAAAATCAGGTGGAACAATGGCTGATGACCTCTTTCTATCGGTCCATGATAGAAAGCGTCCTCACATACTGCATTACAGTATGGTACACTGGTTTAACTGCTGTGGACAGGAAGGCACTACAGAGAGTGATCAATTCAGCACAAGAAACCATTGGTTGCCCTCTAACACCACTGGATGACATCGCCAGGTCTCGCTGCTTTAGCAGAGTAAGGAAGATACTCAGAGATGATTCACACCCTGGTCAATGTCTCTTCGTACTTCTACCATCCGGCAAAAGACATCGAAGCATAGCCAGCCAAACAAATAGGTTTAAAAATAGTTTCTATCCTTGGGCTGTCAGACTCTTAAACACAACCACAATCACTCCACGCACACGTGGAAACATATGACTAGTTTTTCTTTTTCTTTCTTTTTCTTTTTTTTTCCTAATTACTTACATAGGGATTATCTTAATTACTTGCATAGGGATTATTCTTTATACTATTTATGTTGTTTGTATTTTTTTGTCATGGATTGCACCAGTGAGGCTAAAACCAATTTCGTTGTATACATGATGTACAATGACAATAAAGGCTATACTATACTATACTTAATGAAGAGCAGAGGTGCTATGTTTGTGCATGATTTGAACAAATTCGTGGTCAAGATCTTGGTGAGATTCTGAGGCACCTTTGCATCATTAGCAAAGCATACATAATGTTACTGAATACAGTGTCCAGTGCTAATCTTTGGTAACTAACCTCAAGACTAGTACCCAGAAGCTACATAGGTCACAATGTTATATACTATTTAATATTTTTATTTACTATTGGAATTAATTCTAATGTGTATTTATTTGTAAATGAATAGATACAGTACATTTTTTCATTTGATAAATGCATATTTACCTAAATAGTTATTTTGTTTTTGCATTTTGGACGTAATTTCTTTTCTTTTGTTAATACATAAATATTTAGCCTAAGGAAGACTATGTTTAGGTGAGGGTACCACACAACTCAGGACAACTTCTCACCCATTTTTATTCATTGTTATTGCAACATGTTCAGGTGCGAAATCTAATCTCTAGTAATGAGTATGAGCCACACACTAGGAAGAACAAGATGAAGAAACTGCAATCTTTCTTTCTTGTCTGCTCCTAAGTGAGAGTTCTGAAAAAGAAACTGAATTAGAGGTCAAAGAAGATGGATCCTCTTAGGAAAGATTGCTCATTGAAGATATTTTATCCAACCACCTGCCAAAATTTACCTAATTGCGCCTGAAAAACCTACAACACTCCTTCAAAAACATAACAGAAAAATGTTTTTAAAAAACCAGGTTTAAGAAAATAATACATTAGTAGTATCTAAATAATTACTAATGTATGGTTTAATATTTTAACTGCTAAATTAAGTCCTTTGTAGTGTTGCTAATGCTATATTAGATAGGAATCTAATGTTTACAGAAAACTGCTGGTTTCCTATTCTCAGGAATAGGAATTAACCTTACTTTCAATGTAACTTGGATATATTAATACTTAGTGAAATAGTAACTCTTGGAACCATCAAGCAAAATGTAACATTTGGCCACCATACATTGAACTGTCCTTAGATTTAATACTTGTACTAATACAAAGTCAAAAGAGTCATTAGCATAATCTTAAACTATTTATCTGCATAGTAATATGTTCCGTGTAATGTCTAAAACCATTGTGAAGGAAGGAATTGACTAATACATCAGGTTTTGGTTTTATATTCAAAGGAATTCACTATGCATGCTTTACTGTGATCTAATGAAGAATGACAAATCCAGAATGTAATAAAAAGCTGGTAAAAGTAGGAATTTATGCAATTGAATCTGCATAATTATCAGATGTAGAGTAAACCTGAATCAATATGATCTTTACTGACTTTTCAACCCAATTCTATTTGAATCTTAAAAAAGCAAAATAAATAAATAAATAAATCATTCTTTTTCTCCCAAGGTAAGCAGATTCTATCATTTCTGTAACAACGAAGTTTGACATTTGACCCTTGGTCTGCCGGATAAACTTCATAGAAAAATAAAAACAACTGATGAGATACTTTTAGCATCTAGTATATTTCACAAAATTCAGGAGTCTCTCTCTCTCTCTTCCTTTCTCTTCCTCTCTCTCTCTTCCTCTCTTCCTCTCTTCCTCTCTCTCTCTCTCTCTCTCTCTCTCTCTCTCTCTCTCCATATGTATATGCATATATGCACTTGTATGTGTGTGTGTATAAAGTTTTACAAACAGCTTAAAAATTAACACACAATAATAAAGAGTAAAAGCTGAAAATAGGAAGAATAAAAAAGAAAGAATAAAAACAAATAGAAATGTCCAATTTCCTTTGCAGCAAATATCAGAAGACTTTTTTATAAGTACACTTGAATTTAAGGAAATATTTGGAAGTACATAACATGAATCAGCTCTATAAATGTATCACAATTACTTCAGGAAAAGCTGCAGTTAATAGTATCTAAGCTTTTGTGGCTTTGCCTTTGAATTAAAGTAATGTATTAAAGTAAATTAATTAAATGTAATTAAAGTAAACTAAAATATTTATACATAATCAAACAAAACTAGACTTCAAAATGAAGCATAGCTAAGGTTTTTGAAAGTTTATGTACCCCAGAACATTATGTAATATCTTAGAATGATTTTCTGTGACAAGTTATGGAATAATTAAAAAGATTTGGTGATATATTTGATATACTGATATTCTTGAAGGCATCAGAAAATATGACAGTGGCCAATATGCCAAGGTCATGGTGACTAACAGGTATATTCAGCACAGGGGTGGGTTCCAACTTACCTCGCTGTCGGTTCGCTCCCTCCCACACTGCGTGGGCGCGCCGCGTGGGTGCGTGCATGCGCAGTAACAAAAAATCCCAAAAAATTCAAAAAACAAAACAAAAACAAAGCTGAAAAAAAGATGGTGACCACACGCACAGTGCCAGAAGTCGGCTCAGAAGGAAAAAAAAATTCAAAAAAAAAGATGGCGGCCCCCACGGATCGGCGCCGACCGATCCGGTTCGGTGACATCATCACCAGCGGGCCGCTACCAGTTTGGGAGAACCGGTCCGAACCGGGAGGAACCCACCCCTGGTTCAGCATAACATACACTATTTCCTTTCAACAGTTATTAACAATTTTCTTCTTTGTTTCCTTGTTTGTTTAAGTTGAAATTGTAGGTATGACATACTTTTCACACGTAATTACTTTCATTATTGGCAAGCTGTGAAAACCTTTGCAAAACAAAATGCCAAGTGATTTATTTACAAATGAGAATCATATATAAAATTATGCCAAGAGATTCATATATATGTCATTTGCAACAACAGTGTCAGTTAAAAGTATACATATTAGTACCATTTCAAAGTATTTTATTCCTAAATTTGTTTACAAGCTACATGTTTCAGTTTTAATTACCAATATCACCAAGCAGTTAGGTGCAGTGACTGATGTGCCATTAATGGAGGACTGAAAATAAAATTAGTCACATTATTCATTCATATTGAACCATTTATTCTGGGGTTGTGACATTTGTCAACAAACTTGCTTTCAAGGAATTTTGTCACATTTCACATTATTAACCTGAATTTATTCTTTAATGGGATTTCAGTGTACAGATGGAATCTTTCTTTGAAGATCAGCTTCTTTTAAGAGGTAGGATTGGTACAAGAGGCAGCATCTTCTTTGATGTTTTCCAGCAGTTGTTTCAGTTATATGTTCTATAATAAGCTAATCACTTTGAATCAATTTTACAATACTATATCATTTAGACAAAAAAAGTCATGGTATTTAAACTACATTTTATTCTATGAGAAATCTGTGGAATATTGTTGCAAAGTACTGGATGGAGCCTTTTTGTATTCTAATCCTTAGTAATCAGCAAACAGCTTTTGATAGACATTTTGCAATATGAGTATTTTTAGAAGACATTTTAGTTAAATAATTTATGGTCCATTTTCACAGGTCCAGAAACAAGTTTCAGTACTTTCTAAGGACTGTATACAGATCTCAATGAAATTAGTGGAAAAATGAACTCTACATACTGCATAAAGTTCTTTCAAATTCCAGGATTTATAAATTTACAGATTTACTCTATTAGTATTGTAAGGAACTAGGGTCAGCCCAAATTACTTTTTTATTTCTTATCTTAATGACTATTTGAATTTTACTTGAATATGAAAATATCATTTGGTCTTTCCTTGCTTTACATTTATAATTGTTCTTTGATCAAGGAACTAAATTGTCTTCTAAATTATAGACCAAACCATTTGCTTTCAGAATAACAAGAATGGGAGTTCCAAATTAAGAATTTTTAGCTTAGGTTTTGGCTTACTATCAGCAAGAAAGAGTTGACATGTGAACAAGATGGAAATGGATGACAGCTAATAAGGATTCTGCAAATACAGATTCCCTCTATACTTTCAGGAAGCAATCTTGTGTATGTCCAAGCTATACCCAAAAAACTTGATGGAGCGTGAATTCTCCACTCCTCAAAAAACCTTTTTGGTGTCACGCTGTCAGCCTAAAAGATACAAGATTTAAGTGTATGTAGAGCTAAATACCATTTTACATTATAGACCTTTCTTTCGAGTAAATATACAATTACTCTGAATTCCAAAAGTAGAAAGTACAGAAGGTAGTAGTTATTCTATTGAAAAATAATAAAGTGTGTTTGAAATTTCAAAGAATGCTAAATCTATAGTGAGGCCCATAGCCTATTTCCCTAAGTGTAAAAGTGAGAGTTTCAATCGTAGTGCAGAAGCCTTCCCTTGTATTTAATTTCTAGATGACAGTCAGCGAGTCTTGAATGTAATTTTCTACTGTGCCCCTACTATTGCTCAAATCATTATTGCTTCTTTTAAATTATCTTCCCCAGTATAATATGCCACCCTTTTTTCTTCCACTTTATTTTTTGTATGTTTTCCAAAGAAATGCTGTATGTGATCAGAGAATGGACTGGACTACTGCTTGGTTACTTAAAACCGTTGGGGCCCCTGCCAAAATTAATCAGCATATCATTTCCCTCAGAAACTGCTAAGCTAAACATGACATTTATTTCTTCCCAACTGCATCCTTAAAGATGTAACAGCCTTTGTGAGGGTTTCTTATAAGGAAATGTTGGGAACAATTATGACTGAGATGCCCAAAGATGTCAATACACAAATGATATTCGTACATACGTGAATGATATTCAAAAAGAGTTGAAGTGGTCAAACTTTATGTACAGACAAAAGATGAGCATTTCTTGTTTCTGGGTCACAGGCTAGCAGGACCTTTAACCTACATGCCACAGATCTCCTACTCAAGCAAATTACTTACACCGGGCTGCTTCATAAACAATAGCAGCTTTTAAGTGCCCCACCAGCATTACAAATAAGGCACAGTCTAGCTTGCACAGGGTTTCATTGGAACTGAAATGAACCTTCTCAGAAGACAAATTAAATCTTTTAAATAATGCCTGAGTAGTGGCCTTGGAGCTAATATCCTTAATTAGAGATAGGCACAAGAATTTGGAGAATATTTTCTTACTATATGAACAAATGCGTAATTGAAAAGAGTATGAAAGAAACAGAGGGAGACTATAAGATCCCCAGCATATCCACTGTACAAAGCCACAGTATATTTGTTGAAAACCATAAAAACCTTTTTCTATGATGACACAGGACTACCATATGTGGGCTGCAAAATTCCTGATAATTATCAGACAGCAGCAAAGAATTATAGAGGTTTCTATCTCTCTCTACCATCTCTGGAGTTCTGCAGCTGGAGCCCTAATACTATGGCAAGATGTTTTACCCATTATCCCCTTATATCCTGATTTTATTTTATTTTTTGCAAAACATTCTAGTTTAGACACTAAGAGAGAAGCAGATATTTTTCTGAGTGCTTTGTCTGAGCTGTAGTAAAGTCTGATTTTGTACAGCTGAATTTGCAACTGCTATATCACATAAGGTGTACTTATCAAATCATTCCTTAACATAAAGTCTTTCTTGGATTGGAAGTTGTAAACTCTTTTGTGCAACAATTTCTATTTTCCATATCCTAATTAGTGTTTGTATCCACATTTTAAGAGTTTCTGAAAAGAATGAGGTAAAACTTTGAATATAAATACAACAATAGTAGCTTACTGTTTTACAAGAGAATACATTTTTCATTTTTATTATTTCCTTGCTCAAATATACTTGATAGATGTCTCACATTAAACTTAATATCAAGCATGTACCATTGTACCACTTATTCCTTTCCGAAAAAAAGACAAAGATGTAGTGCTAGAAATGTCACTATCATGGTTTTACCTCTACTTTTTTCACATTTTTATCACCATCTTTCCTTTCAATATAATCATCTGTTTTCCCCATCTGTTTTTTGCCATCTCCTTTAGTCATAAAAGGTATCACCAAGCAGCAAAGTCATTGAGATCAGTGATTTATTATATGGAAGACACCGGCTATTGGTAGTCATTAAGGAGAAGTAAAGCAGACCAAGTGCTTTTAAAAACTATAATTACTTGGTAAATGGGAGAGAGAGACTACAGGAATACATTCTTGAGAATTTTAAAGCTGAAGACAGGAGGAAATAAACCCATTGTTGTGGTGAAATGGCTCTACTTCGGACAATGCATTGCCCTTGTAAAGCAACTTGGTTCAATAGCTTGTTTGTCTATTTAAACAAACTAAAAAGCATAGCATAGAGTAATTAATCCTATTTTCTTACTGTTGTAAACAGGTGGGAACATTGACAACTCCTGACAATAAATCAAATTTCTCCTGATTATTTTGAATATATACAGTATAAAACAAGGGGCAACTTTAGAGGCTTATTGTTGTACTTCTACATCTAGAAAGTAGTTAAGATATATAATTGTAAACATGTTTAAATGTTCTTCCTAGTCAAATAAACTGAATCTTGGAGCACTGTCTGTGAAAAGTTAAATTGTTTTACCTAAATTGATTTTTAGCCAATCAGTAAAGCTCACAGTATGGAAAAAAAAAACCTTCATTATTAGTAGTCGCAAATTCCATGTATTAAAAAAATGAAAATTTAAATATATATCATTCTTCAACTGAAATAATTGAAATCTAAAGCTAATCAATTATATATTTAATTTAAAAAAGAATTAAATTCATTTATAAAATATACAAATTATACAAGAAATTAAAAAATTGCATAGAATTCACTTTCACACATTTTGTATGTCCATTGCATTTTAAACTGTTCCCAGAAGTATATTCAAACAAGACAACTTTTGGTTCAGCAACAAATAAATACCTATCAATTTTTATACTTCTAAGATATTGTAGCACATTTTTCATCACTTTAAATATTTCAAAAGAATTTTTATTTAATTTTATGAATTGGATTCTTTTTTTTATGTTCTAGGCTTAATAAATAACCAATGGCAGATTAAATTCTCTCTCTGTCCTGTTTTATTTCAGGGCTAGAAATCCTCCATAAAAGAAGGAATTAGGTAGTGCAAACAATCTAGATAGTATTGAATATATGGATTCCCAGTTACCCAATATTAATCAGGTATTGTTGGTACAATGCCTTTTTATCAATGTTGTACATAATTACATCCTTGAAGGCATAAGCATGTATCTTGGGACCATCTTTCTTAATTGTCTATGAAACAACTTCATTTTTATTGTTAGATATACAGCAATGTAGTAATTCCAAGGAAATTTAGCCATACAAATGAAAAAATATTACCAAATATTATTATGGAATGTTATAGAAGCATAGCATTGTAATGATGTAACTATTAGATTGTAAAGGCAATCTAATTGTATTATTCATATTTTAGTGTCATTGAATATTAATTTAGATAGACAATATTGTAGAATTATTGAATATAGGATTAGGATTAGGGTTACACACATAGAGATGCACATATATTTAAAAATGGGGAAAATGGATATTGTGGGACATTCTGGGCTAGCTGAATATCAACTCAATCAACCAAAGTGTAAATACTAATATAAAATAGGGTTGCTAATGAAAGAAGAGTTTTACATAATATGAACATGTATTAAAACTGTCTGTGCCCAGTGTTATGATTCTCCACATCAGTGTCTTCCTTCCTTCCTCCCTCCCTCCCTCCCTATATTTCAAATTCATGTCTAAATGTAGTCAACACAAATTTCTTAAATTCTACTGCAGCATTCCAAGTATTACTTTTTCAATATTCTTATATCCTTTTATGGTAACAGAATGTCAGAATGACATTTGCTGCATAGGAATGGCTCACCATGTGTTAGCACTGCTACCCAGAACCATGGCATTGGCATTGTGGAGTACTTAAGCTCAGGATCTGCTGTTACAGTTCTACAGAAGTATTATTGAGTCTGTCATTTGTACCTCTATATATGTCTGGTTCAACACAGCAACCAAACAGGACAGGTACAGACTTCAATGGATAGTTAGGACTGCAGAAAAAACAATTGTAACCAACCTGCCTTTAATTGAGAACCTGTATACTGCACAAGCCAATGAGAAAATATCTACAAACCCCCTCACATCCTGGACATAAACTGCTTCAACTTCTCCCCTCAGGATGCCCCTATAGGGAACTGCATGCCAAAACAACTACAGTAGATACAAAGATAGTTTCCCCCCCATGCCATCACTCTGTTAAACACCTAATTACCACAAAATTGTCTTATGCCTAAAGTTATTTACCCACATAGTAGGACTGTATTGCTATTATCCTTCTCATCTTCTCATCTTTCTCATCTTTCCTATTACGTTCTCCTATTAGTATCTAATGTTTATCGCTTGTTGTTTGTATCTTATGATTTATGATTATATCTTATAATTTATGATCTATGACTTATCAACTTTGTTGTTTGTATGTACTGGAGACAAATTCCTTGTGTGTCCAAATCACACTTGGCCAATAAAGAATATTTTATTCTATTAATGCTGAAGTATGATCTGTTAGCATTGTTATACCATTCTTTATATTTAAATGTGGTATTATTTATTGTTGCATTGAATCTGAAATAGCAGGATGTAGCTTGCCTCTGCTTGTTTCTTTCTTTCAAGGGAATAAATGATTTGTTTTGTTTCCATCTAGAAAACAACTGAAGTTTTCTTTCTATGGCATGTATAAGGCTATGAAAAATATTTTTATTTATTAAATTTGTTTGCTGCCCAACTTGCTGCAAGTTATTTTTTTCTGCTCTCTTTCAGTGGATAAGTGCACTGGCATCTTAGTAGAAATCCCTTTCCTATAATCTCACAAATCTGTTGCTTATTATAGAAACATTGGTGAATTTTTACAAGAATTTAAATGAACCTTTGACATTTGACATCTTGATTGCCTGGTATTTCAGCTGACCTATAATTTGCTGTTTATTTCTGTTTTAAAGCATTCTAAGATGGTGACAGCCTTGGGATTTTGCATTTATGACCCACCTCTAAGCAAAAGTGGAAGCATTTGCTTAGAAGTATCCATAACATGTTAGCTTCAAAAATTATTTCTCAAATTTAAATATGTGCAGCTGGACAGTTACCATACTATATTTCATTATATATAACATATGAACAGACTTTTATCTGAATTGCAGTCTTTGCCATGTTGGTCGAGCTAATGTGAAATAATATGAATAATTACTAGCTGTGAAAATGCCTGGTTACACTAACAGCAAAATATGTAGTAATCTGACACTTTACCTCCTATTGTTTACATCAAACAAAAAATAAAGTTTCATATCATGCTTCTGTTAAAAGATTTTAATTGGTTAGAGTCACTGAACTTAACTTGAAAATGAAACCAGCAAATGCGGTTTATGAACACAGTTTTTTAATCTAATCAGTGCCTGTTTGTTCAGAAGAACATTGCACTGAATTCAATTTTGCAAGTAAGATAATATCTCTTTGCAATACCCTGTTTCCCCCAAAATAAGACATCCCCTGATAATAAGCCCAATCAGGCTTTTGAGTGCATGGCAATAAGGCCAAGCGCTTATTTCAGGGTTCAGAAAAATATAAGACAGGGTCTCATTTTCAGGGAAACACGGTATTCTTGGTGTAGCCATTAAGGTGTTGCACTAGAAACTGGGACTGTGAGTTCTTTTTCACTCTCTTCTGGTCTAATCCACTTCAAGGGATTTGTGCTGTTACAAAAATAGGCGGCAGGAACTATATAAATTATCTAGAATGTTATTATGGGAAAGGAGGAGGAGGAGGAGGACAATGTTATTATGGGAAAGGAGGAGGAGGTACAGTATACGTGGTACCTTGCTCAACAGTAGTAACTGTGAGAGGGATCTTGGAGTCCTAGTGGACAACCATTTAAATATAAGCCAGCAGTGTGCAGCAGCTGACAAAAAAGCCAACACAGTTCTAGGCTGCATTAACAGAGGGATAGAATCAAGATCACGTGAAGTGTTAATACCACGTTATAATGCCTTGGTAAGGCCACACTTGGAATACTGCATTCAGTTTTGGTCGCCACAATGTAAAAAGGATGTTGAGACTCTAGAAAGAGTGCAGAGAAGAGCAACAAAGATGATTAGGGGACTGGAGGCTAAAACATATGAAGAACAGTTGCAGGAACTGGCTATGTCTAGTTTAATTAAAAGAAGGACTAGGGGAGACATGATAGCAGTGTTCCGATTATCTCAGGGGTTGTCAAACTATTCTCCAAAGCACCTGAGGGTAGAACAAGAAGCAATGGGTGGAAACTAATCAAGGAGAGAAGCAATTTAGGAGAAATTTCCTGACAGTTAGAACAATTAATCAATGGAACAGCTTGCCTCCAGATGTTGTGAATGCTCCAACATTGGAAGTTTTTAAGAAGATATTGGATAACCATTTATCTGAAGTGGTGTAGGGTTTCCTGCCTAAGCAGGGGGTTGGACTAGAAGACCTCCAAGGTCCCTTCCAACTCTGTTATTCTATTCTAACTGTGGCAAAAGGAAGCAAAGATAGTACCAAAGGTACCTTGGCTGCAATCCCAAAACATCTGGCACACCACTTGAACACCATTAGCATTGACATAATCACCATCAGTCAATAGCAAAAGGCAGCTTTACATGGAACAGCTTTCATCCTGTGACAACACCTTTAGCACCAGCAATCAATAATACCTACTTACCTCAGCAGAAATAAGGGGGATAAAAAATGCCAAATCAAGTCTGAACATCTGGCTAACTATGCAACCAGCAGCTATCAGTAATTTTGCAACCAGTTGAAAGCAAGGTCTATAGGACAGTTGTAAAGGGATCTTGTGATAACACAAGATGTGTGGATTCGTCAAAAATGGGGACGTGATGGTTTTTAAAATTATTTTTAATAGGAAAATTGGATTGTATCTGTTAAAAATGTATTAAACAGTTATATGGCTAATGTTACATTTTTTGTTAGCTTGGTATCTAAAATTATTAAGAAACCACACTGCTAATTTCCTATAAGAGCACAACAAAACTCAAAAGACTTCATGACCAAGGACATACTGACCTATACATTGACTACCGTGACTGCATCAAACCTAAGTCCCGCAATCCACCATCTAACATGCAACCCCTCACCACCCAACCCAACATCCAACCTACCATCAACCAAAACCAACCTCTCATCATCCAAAACTAGGCATGCACGCCCCTTACTTCCTCAATATCTACCACTGCTGATCTTAAATGAAAGCTAATTAATGCAAGAAGCATCGTAAACAAAATACCCGAACTCCTCCTCTTACTAAAAACTGCTAAATTCGACATTATATTTGTCTGTGAAACATGGCTGAACGCATCCCTCCCTGACTCCATTATCAAAGTAAGAGACTATCATGTTTA
>QLTV01004297.1:3850410-3903156 GCA_003457575.1 Thermophis baileyi | reverse complement strand
TCTCTCTCTCTCTCTCACACACACACACACACACAGGTCCATGGTAAAATTGTCTTCCATGAAACCAGTCCCTGGTGCCAGAAAGGTTGGGGACCTCTGAATTAGACCATGCAGGGTCCCTATAGGAGAGCCCTTTTAAGGATTATGTATTAATAGAAAAGCAACTAACTTTGCTCTGATCCTAAACTGTTGCACATAAAAAACAGAGGAGCTCTGATCAACTATCACAGCCACATTTTGGATCTGAGTGGAGGGCCTGGGAAAGGTGTCAGAATAACAGAATAACACTTAGAAGGGACTTTGGAGGGAACCCTGTACCAGTGATGGCTAACCTTTTTTGGTTCGCGTGCCAAAAGGGGGGGTGTGCACACGCTAGCGCGCGCGCACGTGCCCACACCCATTCCCTCCCCCCCCCACGCAAGCCTGGGACGGTGAAAAATGGGCAAACGGGCAAACCGGAAGTTCGGAAAAACGCACTTCTGGTTTGCCCGTCGGGCTGTTTTTCGCACTCCGGGGCTTCAGGAAGCTTCCCTGAAGCCTCTGGAGTGTGAAAAACAGCCCAACGGCAAACCGGAACTGCGTTTTTCCGAACTTCTGGTTTGCCCATTGGGCCGTTTTTTGCACTCCGGGGCTTCAGGAAGCTTCCCTGAAGCCTCCGGAGGGCAAAACAGCCCAACGGCAAACCGGAAGTGTGTTTTCCTGAACTTCCGATTTGCCCGTTGGGCCATTTTTTGCACTCCGGGGCTTCAGGAAGCTTCCCTGAAGCCTCCGGAGGGCAAAACAGCCTTCCCCAAGGCCGAAAATCAGCTGGCCAGCACGCGCATGCACGCTGGAGCTGACATAGGGCAACGCCTTGCGTGCCCTCTGATATGGCTCCGCGTGCCACCTGTGGCACACGTGCCATAGGTTCGCCATCATGAGAAATGGATGTCCAGTCTTTTCTTAAAAACCTCCAGTGATCAAGCACCCAGAACTTCTGGAGACAAGCAGTTCCACTGGTTAATTGTTCTCACTGTGAGGAAGTTTCTCCTTAGTTTTAGTTTGCTTCTCTCTTTGTTCAGTTTCCATCCATTGCTTTTTTTTTTGCCTTCTGGTGCTTTGGAAAATACATTGCCCCTGTTAGGACTCTGTCCAAACGGTTGGGTTGGTTAATATAAACAAGCCACAAATCACTGTTTAATGTATATATGTAATATGGCTTTAAATGCATTGGTGCATTCTGACTGGCAGTAACGGACATAAGAGGGAGCTAGAGAACATGGTTATCTCTCTCTCTCTCTCGCCTGATTCATTTGGACTGTGCTATTTCTTTAAGTAAACTACTTTTATACACTTTAACGTATCTGTGTATTGACTGAATCATTACTCATATCTACTGCAACATTACGGTTCACTGTGCAAGCCTTCAGAAGCAGAGGTTACTCTGCACAATTCCTTAACAGCCCCCCCTTTCTTTGTGGCAGCCCCTTAAAAGCCTGTTGCCTATCACACTCTTGGGCAAAGCATGTGAGCCATTTCCTCCTTTCAGTGGTCCATGAAAGTACATCTATAGTATGTAGATAATAAAGTCAAAAAAAGGTGAACAACATTTTTACAGGACTATAGATATGTTGAGGCTGGGTGTGACAAGGAATGGCTGGGAGGTGAGGGGCCAGGCGAGGCACCCCTTGACATGAGTGACATTGAGTTGGCCATGCCCACCCGGTCACATGCCCACCAAGCCACGCCCACCAAGCCACACCCACAGAACTGGTAGGGAAAATTTTTAGATTTCACCACTGAGCCATAGGTGCTTTTTCCTGGAATGATATGAAATTTCTTCTGAGCAGCAGACTAAACTTGAAGACTCCAAAGCTCTTCCCAATCCTACTATCAGGCCCAAGAAATCAGGAACCAAGGCTGTTCAAATGAGTACATTTCTTCCATTCTGGCTCTACAAGAATCTGAACTACTAACAATCAAGATAAATTGGCAGTAGGTAAGAGTCGATGGAATTCAAGGAGGACTAGATTTACAGTAGATCTCTTGTGGGCACAAAGGGACTCCAAAATAACAATCCATTTGAGCCCTCCCTTGGGCCCAACCTGGTCATCTCCCATACCTACGTTTCTATATTTAATTTATTCTGAACTTAATCAATGGGAAATCAGGGTGATGAAATTTATTGTCTTGAATGTCTCTTATAGAGAATTGTTTTATCAGATAGTAAGTCATTGTGTAACACCATTGTGCAGTAACCACAAAAGTGACTATTTAAAAGAAATCAGAAATCAGTTATTACTTTGGAGAGGAAAAATAATAAAGATAAATTTAAGAGCTTGGGAGACTGATTAGTCAAGACTCATAATTAATTAAAGACTGTTATAAATATATCATCTCTAACAATTGTACATACTTTCATTTGATAAGATAATTTTCCAAGCATAGATTTATTCTAATGTCAGATATTTCTAATCAATATGCTATTTGGTATAATTTTAACTGAATTAAGATCCATTCTAGTTTCTTTCATAACTACAATATGTAGCAATAATAACATTCATTTAACATTGGAGTAAGTCATATTATGTCATACTTTATCTCAACAGTTTTATCTAATAGAAATAAATAAATATTCAGAAAGGGGTGTTCTTTCAGACTAAGTGATTTTCCTTGCTTCTCTGTTATTGTAGAACATCAACCTAGGATTCCATTAGAAACATTAGTGCAGCTATCTGTAGATAGTTCCTTGAGAGCTAGCAAAAGATTCTTTTGCATAGGATTATGAGCTATGTTTAATCCTTATAGCATACTGAACAAAATGTGCCAAAATTGACAAATAATATTGTTACCATTAGAGAGGAATATTGCATGTGGCACAGGTTACAGCTAAGGTTGGTAACCTAGTCTACTTTTTTCTACCTTACTACAAAGTATTATGTGAAAGCCTTGAATGATTAAAATTGTTGTGAGTTTGATCCTAGGTAGAGGCAGATGTAAGGGTCTCCTGCTTGGGCAGGGGGTTGGACTAGATGACCTGCAAGGTCCCTTCCAACTCTGTTAATCTGTTATAATGGGTGGCAAAAGTCGCAGAATATGATGAGTTCCATATGATGGAAGTCCATATGAAGATCATGACATATAAACATTATAATTTGAATGTTAGAAACGTAAATGGTAAATAGTATGAATCAATGAACAAAATGAACAAAATGAAAATAAGTAAATTGTATATCTGTGAAACTAAGACGAAGGAAAAGAATACAATGGGATTAAATAATGGTGGTTCTGATTTCATGGACCTCATGGATGAATGCTGAAGAATCAGGTCACTTAATTATGAATGATAAAGCAAAAAGTATTCCAGAAAGTAGCAAATGGTATCAACCTGATTGCTGTACATGAAAAGAGAAATAATTTGGGAATAATTATATGTTGCACTCAGGTGAAAGGTGGTAATAAAAAATTAATGTTGCCACATTTGTATTTCTAGTAATGTTGCCACAGATTTGTTTGTATCAGTGAAAATTTGTAACTTGAAAGTTTGTAAGTATGGTTTTATATCCTTGAACTATGATATAAAACCAAACTTGAAATATAGACAGTCCTCTACTTACAAATTTTTAAGTTTCAAGCTTCCACTGAAGCCAACAAATCTATTTGCAATTCCAACCTAGCAATTCCAACACTGAAAAGTAACCCTTTCACTAGCAGGTCCTGGAAGTCATGAAAGGGTTACTTTTCAGTGTGCTGTATACATATGCTTGGCAGCATTGTCACACATTGGAAAGCTGAGTGTACACCATTCAGGATACAATCCTGTCCTGCTGTTCACTGATCTCTTAGTTATAGTTTGCAGTATTCTTCCTTTGTATTCTGACTCTGAATTACAGTATGTTTGGAATAAAGCATAAGCACCACTTGTGTAAGGTAAGAATCATATTGTGCATGTTTTTATAATTGGTTGGACTTACAAACAAAATCAACTTATGAACTGCGCCTAGGAATGTAACCTGTTCATAAGTAAAGGACTGTCTGTAATGCAAAGCACATATTTTCTCTTTCAGAAAATTTTGAAACCACATTCACAAATGTGGCAACATTAATCTTCTAGTTCTGCCAACTAGTAACTTAGTAATAAGTGGAATAGTCATATTTTCCAAAGTGTTGTTATAATTTACCAAACCTTTCCTCCCAGCAAATAAATCTAAATGAAATGTCTGCATGCATTACTGCATATTTTCATCTAGTATGGTAATGTGAACTGTAATTTAAAAACATAAAATAATAGTAGCATAATATAGCTTTGGATAATTTCTATTTGCAGTCTTGGCAGTACCACAGTCTCCTGTTCTTGCTTCAGCAACACATTGACTTGGAAAAAGAATTCATACCATATTTTTTATACTTTGTGTTAGTACCTGAGTGTACTATAGTATGAAGTCGTTTTAGGAATCTGTCTTAGCTGGAAGAAGTAGATACCAGGCCTTCCCCTAGACATCACAGGAAGGATGGGGGTGATTGTGTGTGTGTGTGTGTGTGTGTGTGTGTGTGTGTGTTTGTATTACACCCACATCTACACCCACACATCCCACACAAACACACAAATTGTTGGAAGTGAGTAGAAAAAAAGCAACAAAAGATCAGTGACTTTTCAGAGACTT
The DNA here is from genome assembly GCA_003457575.1 of Thermophis baileyi. NCBI lineage: Eukaryota > Metazoa > Chordata > Lepidosauria > Squamata > Dipsadidae > Thermophis > Thermophis baileyi. The sequence continues at coordinate 3,898,513 of QLTV01004297.1, read as the reverse complement.
AAGATATTTATTACAATAATTAATTGCAACCCATGGGCCAACATCTACTGCAGCATGAAGAATTATCCCTAATTGGCAGTTGTAAATAAGCAAAAGTGCAGGAAAAAAATGATTAAAACTCTATTCACTCTATTTTTCCAACAGAAGCCCATTCCTGCTTCCTTTTGAGAAGCAGATAAAATTATGTTTGAATTAAGTTGCTTCTAGTAATAAATTCAAGTGAGTATGAAGCACATAAAGTGCACTCTGTCACAATTCATTGCATAAATTAAGATAAAAAAAATAAGTCCACTGTTCATGGCCAAAATAACTGATAATACACTTATCCAAGCTTTTTTATAGCAATTAATACCTAGGAAGTTGAAAACATGTGAGAAGAACGGAATGCAAAACCATGCTTATGAAATAACCAGTTATCATTATCACAACTACCTTGACCTATCATTTTAGTGTCCCTATTAAGGTCAGCAAGGGCACTATATCTGTTATGCTGGGACACAGCAAAAGCTTTGTGTTTATGTTTCACAGCTCTCACCCTGCCAGATCCCACGGTTGTCCATACTGCCCTTCTCCTGCAGGATCTTTGTAGTAGAGGGGGCTGATAGCGCGGCAGCTCAATAGAGTGGAATGGCTGAATTGGGCACCTAATTTCTGCTTGGAGAGCACAGATTAGAGATTCTAGATAGGTAATCTGTCCACGTAGATTAGTAATTTGTTTACAAAGAGGACAGTATCCAAATTTGAAAAGAGTACTGCGAAAGACAGCAATTGTATAAAATAATTGTCACTGGACCCAATGAAAAGCTCAAAATATTTTTTTTTGTTTCTAAATGCTTCTCCTTTTTTATTCATTTCTTTGAAAGATAACATCAACTATACTGTAAATGTAGACTAAATAATCTGTTTTACCCATCCACCATATCCTAGAAGAGGTTACAGGTGGACTAAGAATGCCAGGGCGGGCTATATTCAAAAAAGGATAATATTGAACACAAATGTTGAAATTTTTTTTACCTGTCATGGTTCATAGTGGATTTATACTTATTTACACTAATAAGAACAGGGAAAGATTTGAAGACATATTGGTTTAATGTTTGGCATTTGAAATGCTTATAATTTCTTGATGGTGGTTGCTTTTCCAATGGTGGCTCTTGTTTTGCTGCAATTATCAAGCTTCCTATAGATAGGAAGCAAGAGATTGTGTTTATACTATATTATTATGATCCAAATGAAGCCATTGCTTGAAAAGTAAGATTAATCTATTATTTACTAGGATTGAGAAGATTCCTGGGAGAGGCACTTTATAACAAATGGCAGCACATTCACAGCACCCCACTTGGGGTGCTAACATGTCTTTTTTCAGGCTCACCCAGATTCTTCAGTATACTGATTCCAGTTATCTATGCATATAAATGCCTCTACAAAATTTCCCTGGGAGTTACCGTAGTAGTTGTGAAAGTCAGAAAAAAGATATGGCTGATTTATTGATTCAATAAGAAGTACATATTTCCATATGCTGTGTAACATTTTCCAAAGGATTTGCATTGCTATATTATTTAGGCTCCCAACTTTCTATTTCTTCTACAGAAAGCAACCAACTGGATTCGGTTCTGTTCAGTTTTCAGAAATATCATTCTGGCAGGCAGGCGCACAGATAGACAAGCAATTGAAGACAGTTTTGATGCTCATTAGATTTCTACCCAGTACTCCACTGTGTTAGACAAAATATGGGGCTTAAATTTAAAGTACAAGAACTTACATTCAGAATGATATATTAGCTTTAGTAAATAAAGGATTGCTATCAAGTTTAATATCAGTATATGATAAGACATGATAAAACAATGCCTCCTCAAGTTGAGGTGAGAATTTGTACCACCTTAAGTTAAGAAATTGCTGATTTGTAAAATCTTACATCACTTTTACTTCTAACATATTCCTAACTTCTATTTAATTGACTAATGTCATATGAAAAATATGTGCCAGGTAGAGCACTGGGTTATCTTTGAAACACTTTTTTAAATAGTGAATTAAAACTTCACTAACAATAATATTAATAATCTAGTTACTTTTATTTATCATGGCTTTACAGGTGAGCCATATTATTATTTCATATATGTATATTGTTTAGTTTTAAGAAAGTGTGTTACTAGCAATAGAATATATTTTCATTTCCAGAACAAAATGGTTTCCAGCTATCTATTCTTCTCTAACCATTATTAATGATAAACTAGAATACAACCACCATAATTATTTTGTCGGTTTAAGACACTTTTTGTTTTCTAAACCATGACATTTTTTGTTAAAAACCAATTATATTTTGAGCAGGTATTAGTGTTGTGTATCTGTGCAAACACAAATATGCATTAACTCTTCTTTTCTCAAAGGTGCTTTTTTCTTTTCTTCAAAAGGCAACTGGACTGTTTTTTTTCCTTGAGGAAGAAGCAGAAGACATTTTGTTTCTCATCCAAGAAGCATCATCAGTTTTGATGGCGGGAGGATGGAAGGATAGGTTCAGACAGTTGAGACTGGATGGCGGGAGGATGGAAGGATAGGTTCTGATAGGCTACTGGGGGGGGGGCGAATGGAAGGATTGTATTTCTCTGCAGTCATCTGGTCATTAGTACTCTCTCTGAGAGTGTTGAGGCCATTTGGGGTTTTTTCAGGGTCACCTGAATCAGGATGCAAGTGGTTTTGGAATCTTCTTGGAACTACTGCAAGGGCTACATTGTAGACTGGAGATAGGTGGTTTCTTATTCTTCATCCTCTGTTGAGGGAGGGGTGTTCAGTTCTAACATAGTGGGTTCTTTTAACCCTCTTTTAAACCAATGGTCATCTCTCTCCCAAATGTGGACTTTTCTTCTTCTTCGTCAAAGAAAAAACAGTCCAGTTGCCTTCTGAAGAAACAAAACATTTGGATGGTTGAGAATCTCCAGAGACATCAATTCTTCTTAGATTTCCTTTTAAAAGCTGCTTTAATTATTGACTTTTTCAAGAAATGACATTTCATGTCAATGTTCTCTGAGACTGCCTTCTGGTTTGCTATTTAATTGTAACTTTTCAGAAGTAATTGAAGTTGTTGTGGCAATGATTTCCGAACATGTGTATATGGTTTTTAGAAGTATGTAATCATTTGTAGAATCAGCTACTGAAATTTTGTGTAAACAGACGTAAAGAAAGACATAAATGTAAAACAAAAAAAAAAGACATAAAGAAGACCTAAGGATTCCAGTTATGTCAAGAGCATATACATTTTCTGTTAGAATAAGCTTATATATTTCAAATTAAAAAAAGGAAAGCTAACTATTTGGCATGGTGGATATGCAGAAATCTTATACCGGGAACATTAAAGGTAAATAAATAATATCTTGCCATAGTTGCATAGAAAATATTCTCTAAGAACAACCCCAAAACATCATAAAGCTCATGAAAACCAGACAAAAATGATCATTTAACAGTGATCATCGGTTTCCTGTCAAATAGACTGAGGCTTGACAATAGATTCGCAAAAGATTATAGAAAAAGTCTGTAAACCGTTATAAATAATTAATAACATCACATGGACAGGAAAAACCCACAACTATGCCAGCAAATAGGTAATCAGTCAGACCTAGCCTTGAGACTAGTGCCTCCATTCTGTCATCATCCCTATTTTACATTTCTTGAATCAAAGAATAAGCATTCATTTTAAGCTTACAATAAAATGCTTACAATAATATAACTTAATTTAGCTAGTAACTTAATCCTTGGTAATTTGAATAGGTGAATGAAGGTGCTGTTAAATTACATAGATCTATACATTTTCCAAGACTAGCATACGCAATAGCAATAAGAAGTAGAAAAATAATTTCCCTAAACTACATTTTTTAAAAGTTTGATATTCTGCTATGAGATGTTTATTGATGGCTGAGACATCTTTTACAAGCTGGTTGTCCCATCTGCAGCTCTCCTTCCTGTCTTCCAAAGTAATTCCACATACCATTACAATAGGGTCCAATGTTTGAAGAAAAAGCTTCTGGAAAGCTAAAAGGGTGGGGTGCTTTCAGATTGCCTTTATGAGAATTTCAGCCCCTCATATCATCCCAATTTTGTTTTAAGGATATCTATATTTGAAATGTGGCCGTTGAAATGAAGCTATATATGCCTGCCAAGATGAAAAAATTTGCAATTATTTCTACAGGACCAGCATTAGAGGCAAGTGTTCTCTCATAGTGTTACTGAGACCATAAGCATAAAGTTCTATGAGATTTTTGTGATCCATAGTATTTCATCTTCAAGTTACGTAGACTTGGATTTGTCTACTGTGGATTATATCTCCTTCCTACATACCCTACAGGGCTAGATAAAACTCTGGCAGAACTAAAATGGAGAGTTTTGCATCTTGATGCCCAAAGAAATAGATTAAAAACGTAACTTTTCCACTATCAGAAGCTGATAGTGCATGCATGTAAATATTTTTATAACTATATCTCACATAGAAGGGCGTTCACATTGACAAATTTGATACCTTGTCTTCCATGGTGACTTACAAGTAGATGTCATAGTCGTTCTGATCAAGATCATCTTTGCATGTACTCAAACAACAGTACTGAGTCTATGTCACCCATGTTGGGACCTAGTCTTCTCTGACCTTGGTTGTTTTTCTACAGATTCTTCATTATTACTCAGAATTTTATTAGATGGATGCATTTCATGACTTCTTTAAATTTGATTTATTTATTATATTGAGTCAGATTGTGTCCTAAACTTTACTTTTGCATGTTTTTTTTTTTACTTCTCTGAATTACAATTATTCTTACTGTCCTGTCCTTTTATTCTTTCCTGTAGTCTATGGCTATTTACTTACTAAATAATTTTTTTTTTGGTCTAAGAGTAGCAGTTAAATGGATTGGTCACAAAGAAAACTAATTTGAAAAAAAAGAAGAGGCATAAATGTGATCATTATCTACAGCTAAAAGTACAGTTTAATTTTTAGCACCCTTTCCCCATAAAAAGTATGATGGAATTGTCAAGGAACTGCTCAGATATTTATATAATAATATTTACATTTTGAGGCATAGATATCAATTCCACACAAGTACAACAGAATTTTTTTCACATCTGTTTCAGATGCAGAACTTTTATGTATGTCAATTACAAGTGTACTGTACCCATAACATTTTTGTCAAAAATTATTATCAGAAAAGAATGGATGATAGGAGAAAAAACCCTCCAAAGCTCTTGATTCCATTAACAGATAAACACACAAAATGCACTTCTGACATTATTATAAGAACAAAATGATGGAAAGTTTAAAAAAAGTCCAAGGAATTCAAAATTTAAGTTATATTTATTCATCACACTGACACAAAAATTATAGTGTATTTGTGCACTTTTATCCTATGAAGAGATCTTCTTTGAGTGAAACCATCTGTTGAGGTGGAGAATAACGAGATATCAGACTTCTATAAAAAGATACATGATGATAAAACTATCCCACCCACATATGTTGTTTTGCTATTAAGTATGTCAGCTCGGTTTGAGATGCAGCCAATCAATTCTTTGCCACTAATTCTTTCACAAAATTCATAGGTTATATCAGTAATTCTTTTCAAAGAATCCATAGGACAATTCTGTCAAGAATTTAGTGCAAGAAACCCTTTTTAAAGTGGTGAGAACTTCTGATAGTGCTTTATTTTCAATTAGATCATGATTCAGATCTCCTGGATTAAAACTGAAAGTATGGTGCAATAAATATTAATCAAAACCAAGCCTTTGATTATATATGTATATGTATATATTGTATTGGGAATCCTTTTTCTATATTCTTTAATATGATTTTCTAATGATCAGTGTGACAGAAAAGTCCATCCTCATAAAAATATATCATATAGAACACTCAGATATTATTGGAAAAAATGCTATCAAATTTCCATCTCATAATGAATATAATGTACTGTATTTATAATATAAACCTTAGAGTTTGGATATTAACAATGCATAAATTGTACAGTGCAGATGTTATGCAAATTATAAATATCTGATTTTTAAAGAAATGCAACACTTTTCCCTATATTTCTGTTGCCATTCATCATAGCTCCAAGTACTCATTATCCTTATCATGAAACACAATCAGCTATACTTGTCTATATGTTTTGCTCTATATGTGTGTGTGCATATCCTGATCACAATAATGTGTTAGTTGAAATGGGACTATCTTTGAAGCCTTTTTAGAAATGTCACCTGATCGAGAACTGAGATGCAAGAATATTAACAGGCTGTCATCCATGGGATTAAATTACCATTTTGTTTCTGACATAATTCCAAATATTATTTATTATTAAATTGTGGAAATTTAGGGAAGGAAAATCTTATTGATTGCACATGGTTCTCTTTTGCTGGAGAGAGAGAAAGAAAGAGAGAGAGAGAGAGAAGAAGTCTTTATTTTACAGTTTGGTAATTCTTCTGTTATCTTCCATGATTTTTTCTATTATTTTCTATTATTATATTTGATGAACCTGACCACTTCATCATGTTATTTGAATGGGATAAAATTGATTTGAATTCCCATAAACTACTTGTAATGTTTACATGCATGTGTTTATTTAAAATATTTAGAAAAATAAATGAGTTCTTTTTTATACAACTAAAATAACAAAATATTTTTATGACTAGGATAACGCATAAGCTTCAGGTCAAGGTTCATTGGTAACCTTACATTCTTCAAATGTACTGGAATTAGAAATAATAAATTCTAAGCCAACACAGTCACTGGATAGAAGTTCTAGTTTACATATAAATCAATTGGAAAGTGCGAGATTCAGAATGACTATGTAGATATCCATATCCATTTACCTTGTACATACAAATAAAAAGTAAACAACTTCTAATAGAAATAACAGGAGTTTTAAAAGGCTTATACAAGAGAATATATTAGAGAATTGTTGTTAAGGATTGTTGTCTTTAATGAACACAATGGGAATATCAAGTCTAAATTATACATTTTTTTCCAGCCCCACTGAAGTGTGAGATTCCTATACATAAATTTCTGTCAATCAAGCCAATGAAAAAAAGAGATTCCTCTTGACTGAATCATGTCCAGTACATTTAAAAGATCATACTGCAATATATCTCTCTTAAGCAAATAGTCAGCTTTTCAACTTTCAGTGACAGCCTGGAAGACCAAAGTTGATAGAGTATTTTTCTCTACATTGGTTTGTCTAATTTTAGATATGTACTTACACTTGGTGAGTAATAAATTCACTTGCATAAATGTATTATGTTCTCCAGATGCGTGGGAAATTTGGGGAAATGATGACTGTGTATTTTGGGAATTAGAATCTGACATATCTGGAGGGTCCTAGGCTGGGAAAGACTGGGATGTGTCAGATTAAGAACTCTGATTCTCCTTTATTAATTATATCTGGAATGGTTTCTTTTCCATGGGTCAGAACAGCCACAGAACATTGTCCAAAGCAATTTCTGCAAAAGCAATGGAATTTTTTTTTCTCTTTTTCTCTTTCTCATTCCCCTGGGCCCACACTACAATATCAAGTCTCCAGCCATTTGTATTAAACTGACTGATTTCATTAAAAAGGCTTATGAAAGAACTACAAGTAAATGTTACTATTTAAACAAAATGATAACTAGTCTGTGAAAGAAGTAATCTACTATGCTTAAGTGTAGTAACAGGGTTATCCTTGTCTATAAATGATTCTATTTTAATTAATAGTTGTAATTATATAGCACTTTACTGATATAAATTATACATTAAGTGATTAGAACATAACATAACAAAACAAAACAATTAATATTAATCACAAAGAACATTATCCAGGTTACCATATTATTCAATATATCTCTTACATTATATAATACTTCTATTTTTCAATAGGTCTAATATACAGTAATGCATGTACAACTGAACATTAACTAATTAAATATTAAGAGTATTAAGAACATTTTGCAATATAACTAATAATGATTTGCCAGATGTCTTCTGGACAAAAACTTGACCTATAGTCTTATAAATGTCCAAATGCTTAGCTGGAATTGTTTGGAAACTCTGATTTTCATAGTTGGACTCCCTGAAAATCTTAGTAACATTTCTGGCTGAAGAATCTCCTAGACATCCAGAAGGAAGTTGGCATTTATATTTTGTTCCAGGATTATATAAATATGTCTGTTTACTTTACTGCTAATTTTGAAAGAAAAGTTGTGTATAAATATTCACTTAAAATTCTGCAGTAGGCTCTATTAGTTATTTTATTTTAGTTGTACATCTATTACTCTCATTTTCCTACTATCTCTCTTAGCACTATTTTGTAGTTTCTTTTTTTCTTTGTTCTTTTTTTAAAATAAGAATCAAACCAATTCTTGGCTTTCTTTTCAAAGCTGCTGGAAAAGTAAATACTTGGTTCTGCTCTTTTGTCACCTTTACTGGCTAGATAGCCATAACTATTCTATTTCTCACAAAACTCCTTACCAATATTTCTAATGCCTTATTCAATATTGGATGCATGGTTAAGATAGTAAGGTAATAAGGTACTGAAGTTGTAATAAATATGCATACCTTTAATCTAAATACAGTCCATAAAGATTGATACATATATGATATCCAAGTGATTAAGACGAAAACTGCAAACACAAATTTGGGTGACTTTCCAAGGAGAGCAATTTGACATTACAATACAGAATAATCCTCATGAAGGAAAAAGTAGGCGGAGGGCACTTTCTACTTGTGTTTTTGAGCACACACTATTATTTTCCCAGTAATCTCATAGTTTTTGCCAGCTCATAGGTTCTATGTATTGAATGTCTGTTGCAAATTAAACTGACATATGAACTATATATGCTTGCCAAACCGAAACATCCCTTTGTTTTGTTTTTTTAAGGATACATATTGTTTCTTCTATGTTCATAACAATGCCAAATGCATTCTGGAATATTACATATAGATAAAAATATCACAATCAATGCTCTTAAAATATGCTGACTTCTCTTTTCTCCAAGACAGACACTTTTGAACCTTGTAAAAACAATTGTATTGTCCACCCCTTCCCTATTTGAAATGGTATCCTGAACTAGCAGATAGAATGACAAGAAGTCAGTTCAATTTGGATCATGTTGCTATTATTGATTACAGTTTAGGCTATATCTCAGATTCTGAACTAGAAGTGTATCTCCCTATTCCTTACAAAATGTATATGGTGATTGCATGACTTCAGTACTTTCCCAGCAGTAGAAAAGTAGTTCAGAATCAATATGTTCCTATGAACTAGCCAGTATTTTGTAAAACATAATTTTGCTATCACAAAATTATGCTCATTTAAATTGTTGAGATCTCTCATGGGAGTGTAAAATGTATCCTCTGTTGGCTTTTGCCTGATAGTATAATTATAATTATTTAAAGAGCCGAGGTGGCGCAGTGGTTAGAGTGCAGCACTGCAGGCTACTTCAGGCTGACTGCTAGCTGCAGTTCAGCGGTTCAAATCTCACCGGCTCAAGGTTGACTCAGCCTTCCATCCTTCTGAGGTGGGTAAAATGAGGACCCAGATTGTTGGGGGCAATATGCTAACTCTGTAAACCGCTTAGAGAGAGCTGTAAAGCACTATGAAGTGGTATATAAGTCTAACTGCTATTGCTATTGCTATTTCAGTATACACTCACAGACATCTCTAGCACTTACCGTACTTTCAGTAGTGTCCTCTGTGTGTAGAAGGCCCATTAATTTGAGACTACATTTTTAATCAAGTTCTTCAAGTTCTTCTTTTGAAATTTACATTCTCAATATAAATGATAAAGAACTTATTGATATAAATTTTAGGTAGACATTATATAACATAGCATTAACTAAGTAAATAAAAGTTACTTATTTCCTAATTATAGTAATCACATGCTAATTTTCCTAAATTTCATAAATAACTAACTGCAAAATTTTCTCTAAATGCAGAGCTCTTGGGGTTTCATTTGTGGTAATAGTGTGCATTTTGTTGAAAATAAGTGTGAACTTAATTTAAGTATTAACTTAATCCTTGATAATTTGGATAGGTGAATTAAGGGTAGGTTAAATTACATAGTTGCATGCATTTTTCCAAGGATAGCATATAACCTAAATACATTATTTCCCTAAACTTTATTCTTTAGAATTTTGAAATTATGCTATTAGACGATCAGTAATGGCAGAGATGTTCCTAAAGACAAGTTACCCATTACTACTGCTATTACCTTGGAATTGAATGGTGACTGTGTTCTGGGGTGCAGCCCATAAAAATCACAATAAACACCTTGGACTTGATAAATATGCTGAACAGAATATGTTTACTTGAACATACTTGATCCTCTAAACTAAACTGTTCACTGGCTTTTCAGTGAAAAACATTTACTAAACTATTCCTCCACCTATGGATTAGACGGTAGATATATATACAACAGATGAAAATTATATTTTCCATCCTGTGTCTGTTCTAATCACTTTCTTGAATGTGAAAAAGGGACAGCTCAGCAGACAAGCCTTCTGGTGTTGTTGCTGATTTTTACTGTGCTGATAATCTTTAACTCCTTTTCCAAAAGTTCACTCCATAGTTCTATAGTAAGAGGTCAATATTCATGAAGTATGGTTGAATTTTAAAAAAAGTCCAAGATCACTCTGAAGCACCAGCTGTCCATTCATTTGTAAACAGTTGCTTCTCCCTCTTGTCCTTACATATTTTGCTCTGCCTTGTTAGACCTGCCCCTTACCCCAATTTTCCAAAGGAAGCTTGGAGAGTGTAATAAGATGTAAGGAACAAGATGGTCACAGTGTCTGGCTAAATGGGAGAGGTCAGTGAGCCAGTCTCCAAGAAAAATAGCTGTAGGACAGACAGAAGCCACTAGGTCTTAATCAACAGAAGGGACCAGTAAACTGCCTTCTCTCCAGGTGGCCTCTTGACTAACATCTTGCAAGAAGAGGGGACGACTGAATAACAGGGTTATCTTATTTTTGTTTTTGCTTTGTTTTTTGCTTGCTGGGCTCAGATTAGTTATGAATGAGTGAAGACCAGGCTATGGGAAACATGAGGAGATAAAGCAAGGAGGTATTCCTTAAAGAATGACCACAAAGAAATGAATTCCTCATTGTGTAGGCCCGTGATGGCGAACCTATGGCATGCGTGCCACAGGTGGCATGCGGAGCCATATATGAGGGCACGCAAGGCGTTGCCCTATGTCAGCTGTGGATGGCGAAAAATGGACCCAACGGCCCAACCGGAAGTTTGGAAACAAACTTCCAGTTGGGCTGTTGGGCCATTTTTCGCCATCCACGGGCTTCAGGAAAGCCTCCTGAAGCCTGGGGACGGTGAAAAAACGGCCCAACGGCCCAACTGGAAGTTCGGAAACAAACTTCTGGTTGGGCCGTTGGGTCCATTTTTCGCCATCCACAGGCTCTGGAGCCTTTCCTGAAGCCTAGGGAAGGCAGAAAAACGGACCCCAGGCCTACTGGAAGTTCAGAAACAAACTTCTGGTTGGGCCGTTGGGTCCATTTTTCGCCATCCACATGCTCTGGAGACTTTCCTGAAGCCTAGGGAAGGCAAAAACAAGCTCCCCCCACCCTCTAGAAGGCCGAAAATAAGCTGGAATCCGTTTTTCGCCATCCACAGGCTCCGGAGGCTTCAGTGAGCCCTGTGCGCATGCGTGGGGGGAGCGTGGGGGGTTGTGCGTGCATGCACGGGGGGATTGCATTATGGGCGTGGGCATGCACGCGTGCTATCGCACGCACGCGTGCCCTTTTGCACCCGAGCAAAAAAAGGTTCGCCATCACTGGTGTAGGCTATAAAAGCGCAGAGTTGGTATCAATTTGCTAGTCCAAAGCAGCCTCCCCCCTACCCCTGCAATGGTAGCTGGGAAAACATTATTTTCCTCTCAGAAAATCTTGGACCCAGCCTCAGTCTGCCTCAATCGTGGGCTGCCTTTGAGATGGGGAATTCCATTGTGAAGACCTTTTCTTAGAAATGTTATCAAGTCATCTTTGTGTCAGGACAAGGAAGCTATGTGCATGAGTTTGGGTCTGCCCAGAGTGGCTCTTAAGTCATCTACTGATACAGGAGCAAGTGCCCAAAAGGCTTCTCAATTTGAGTGTTTTTAAAAAGTGCTGCCCTCTTTCTCTTGCACTCAAGGTGATAAATAATTATTAGTTTTTTTATCTGATCAAGTTTTCTATAGGATGCCTACATCCTTGCTCCAGCATAATGATGATTTATACCAGAGGTGGGATTCAGCAGGTTCTGACCAGTTCTGGAGAACCGGTAGCAGAAATTTTGAGTAGTTCGGAGAACCGGTAAATACCACCTCTGACTGGTCCCGCCCCCATCTATTCTCTGCCTCCTGAGTCCCAGCTGATTGAGAGGAAATGGGGATTTTGCAGTAACCTTCCCTTGGAGTGGGGAGGGAATGGAGATTTTACAGTATCCTTCCCCTGCTACACCCACCAAGCCACGCCCACCAAACCAAGCCATGCCCACCAAGCCACGCCCACAGAACTGGTAGTAAAAAAATTTGAATCCCACCACTGATATTGGTATTAACTTGATAATAAAGGTCACATTCATACTATTAAGTGAAGGGTTTAAAGAATGACGGCCTTCTCATAAGCACTGCACTGTAGTAATTTCTTGTCTCCTTCAATAACTACCATACTATAAACCCTTTTCTTTCTATGTAGTATTGGGATTTCAGGAATGAGAGTGTAACAGAAACTCAATGGAAGTTTTGTTGAAATTGGGGGACTCATTGTATCTGCTGCTGGACAATTTCACAAGTTTGAATATCTAGCATCTTTCATAGTTCATTGGAGTTCAGTCACAGATAACAAAGTGATTTTACTGAAAGGTATATGATAAAAAAAGTGTCTCATCCTGCATTATCAGGTTATTGTAATTACTTATGATTATAGTCATGATTATAGATGCAGCAGTTATTCAATAGAATCACAATAATCTAAATGTTTACAATATACTGAAATGACATTTGGGTACATTGGAAATTTAAATGATATTGGTTAAAAAATAAAGATTCTGGGAAAGTATAATGAAATAGAGAATATAATGAAAATTAAGGTTCCAGCAGCTGCCATATTTTGCTTTGAGACCTGCTTTTAGGAAATTTCCCCCCCAAATGAGATACTCACATTTGTTTTCTGGACCAAAGGAATTTAAAAAGCTTTGCTATGAATGGGCAAAATCTAATGGAATTCTATATTGTAAATGATATTTGCTTATTCCAAAACTACTTTTGTCAAAATACTTAAATTTGAGCTCTAAATAAATGTATTGTGCTAATTACCTTGAATATACAATCCTTCTATCCCCAGCTAATTTTCTGGACCACAAATTTATTATGAATTTTATATTTCGGACATTTGCCATTTTTCCTGATGAGAGCTTTGTTCAGGCATAGCATTCCAGTCAACTTTAATCAAGTTTTTAAAAGTTCACTATGTATTGTTTACGTTATTGTCTCTTAATCATTTTCCAGTACTGCTGTTATACTTCAGAATACCTGAATATGGAATTATAAATTTTTGGTTCTTTTCTGGCATTTATCTTAAGCTGACAGTTTTAAAAAAATTGGAATATTTGGGATGAGGTCAAGAGTTTTATGCTTCCTTTTAACAATAGTTCTGAAGTCTAAATTAAATTTAACATGTTGTTGGAATCAACACTCCACACTTTTCTATATTTCTACATATTGTAAAACAATTAAGTTAATAATTTGTGCTGCAAATACAGTATATAACATCAAGAAGTAATTGAATATAAAATTATAGTATCATTCAATGACATCTGAAAGTATTTTTTCAGAGATGGTATAGAAAAATAAAAGTTTAGTTTGTAGGCAATATCAATCATCCTAACATGAGATATTAGGCTGAAAGTGCTTCAAAAAAGCATTAAATTGTTAAAATAAAGGAACAAGCTATCTTGAGAAGCTAAAGCTGGCCCTAGAACGGCCTCAGTCAACCTCAGAAAGACACTCCTAGTGGTTTTATAGAAGAAGTCCAATATGTCTGGAGAACATCAGGTTGGGAAGAATGTTATCACACAGTTCCATATTATACTAGGACTGAGCCAAAACATTTTAGATTTGAAGCCAAAACATACATTTAGAAAAGGCTGCTTAACCTGGCCAACTTTATTTTGTGCAAAATGTATCTGTGAACACCTGATGAAGACTGGGACAATTTCCTATAGTGGGGGATATTTTTAGCGGGAAATGTTTAGTCCAGATCAGAAATACATTACTTTTTCTTAAGAAGAATTAGTATGGAGGAGTAGAAGGAAAAAAGTTGTTTATTAAAGTTTAGAAGATAATTAACTAGGTGATATAGCATTTGATCCTAAATATTTGTTCACTGGATGATCCTTCAGTGATATCTTGCAATCTCATACTATGATTGAGTATTTTATAGTCTGTTGTTGATAGAAGGTGATGCACACATTGTCAACTTCTAAATGGATCAGGCCTGCCACAGCCATCTTTCTGTTTCTCAGCTTGCCACCCAGTGTGGGAGTGGGGAAGTCTGGAATGTCAGACCAGAGAACAACAGACCATCTTGTGGGAACCAAGTCATCTCAACAGGTGCTGGCCAGAGACTGAGGGGAGTTGCCAAGGAGATGCCAGAACACCTAATTGGATAATGTGACCTGTGACCATGAGGGAGGGAATTATCTTTTCTTTAATTATACTGAAACCGCGGGAAATATTTAGAGCTGGTTTCGTTTTCATCCGTGCTGAAATGATGTACTCAATAAAACAGTTCTTTGAGAAAGTTGAAAGTCTCGGAGTGCTGAATTGGTTGGGTTCATTAGTCGGAACCTTGACACCCAAATCAAAAATGATTCTACACCCTGTCCCATCTTATTCTGTTCCATTCTAGCTCACAATGGATGGTCTTTTTGTATGCTATGACTTCTTGTTGGAATGTTCAATAATTCCTGAAGTTGATAATTGGTGGGTATGATTTCTCACATCAAATAATTCAAGAAAAAAGTTACTCGACTACAAAATGCTTGATCCGCAGCTTAGGCAAGTCTGTCTTCTCAGCACTCCCAACTTCTTGGCTAGACAAATGTGTTAAACCTTGTCACAGGAGCAAATGCAGGTGTTTATATAGAGATATTGCACAATTTATGAACATGTAGCACAATTGAAAGATTTTATTGGTAATATCCTGTATATGCAAAAGGCAAAAAAAGATTGTTATAATTTTAACAAATTTCCTAAGTAGCCTAAGTTCTTGTTCAGAGACTAATTTTCAACAACTGGATTCTGAATGCTTACTTGATAAGGAAAGGTCATGATTGCACTAAAGATTTAAAATTGATTTCCCAGCTTCTGAAATATACTGTAGAATTATCTAATAAGCACGACCTATTTTTGCTTTAGTCATAAGTTTTAATTTGTCACATTATTTTACTTGTGTATAGCAAATGAAACGTCCACATCTTTGGAATTAATGAAATTGGTTTTGGTTTCAAGATGAATAATAAAATTTTCAAAAGCTTTTCTAAACATTTAACTGCTACTACCTTTTCATGCATTTTAATAAGGCACTGATAAACTAGAAAACACATGTGGTCTTTTTTTCATGCTTAGTTATTCTGCCAGGTGCAGAGGATTTTGCAGTTATGAGATGCGTGCTAAATTTCCAGTAACTTCAATGAAAGCACACAGCTACCAAGCTTATTTAAAGGTCAAGCCCTTTGCAGTTAATTTAGCATCTGGGTATGTTTACATAGAAATGTTTAATTTGTACTGCACCTTAACTGAATGGTAGAAAATGCAATTTGGGTAGTTGTTTTACCTCTAGGATCAGTTTATATTATGTTTCATTTATAACACCTGACCTACAGTTACCTTTTTCTTCAAGGCATCTAATTCAGGCATCAAAATATGAGGTAAAAAAAAATCAGAAATCTAAACTTCTGCTTGAAGCTGGTTGAAGAAAATCTAAATGGTATTATCATAAGCAATAGAGCAAGGGTTCTGCTCCATATTTATTTCATATTCTATATTTTACTTCACAAAAATTAGAATGTTACTATATTGTGAAACTTATTTAATATTTTATTAAATATTTGTCCATACAACTATATAGCATCTTTGATTCATTTTATTATTTCTTTCCAAATGTTTTATACACTTCAGAGAGACAATACAGTCTATTAAATGGATTTTATGTAAATCTCCGGAAGATAAAATATACTTTGGAAACAACAAGGTGTGGTCAGTGTAATGTGAAAAATAAAGCCCTTTCCTTAATAGATTTTCCACAAATTAATGCATTTCAGTGAGGATGCACATATTTTGTTCTCTTCCTTTGATTCTCTGAAAGTAAATACGATTCTATTTGGCTGAATCATACCCAATAATTGTAAAGCAGATAGGCCTACCAAATACTTTGCACATGAAAATGAAAACAGATATATTTATAAGTACAACAATGTCAAAGAATCACTTAATAAAATGAAAGGCATAACATTGGCAGTGCTGGACTCTGGCAAGAATCACAACATTTGAGCTTTCTGTTTGCATACCACTTACAATTGACTTTATTGCCAGCTGGCTGGAAAATAACAAAAACCACCTTCCTTGAAAAACCAACTTGGTTTCTTGAAAGACACTGAAAGGGGGAGATTTGTCTGGCTGGCAATTTGTTTGATTTATTGAATGGAATACCAGTTGCCATAATATTCCTGCCAATTGTACGCTTACTTTTGTGCATCTTTTATTCCATGTGCATTTCATGCTGGTGAATGAAAAACGTTGCCCATGACAACAAAATGTGTTTCTGTTCTAGTAATTTTATATTTGGTCAAACACATATTTTATATATTTTTTTCCAGTGAACTATGGAAAACAGCAGCAAAGAGCCCCTGTCTCAACTGCCAAGTATCATCTTCTACATTTTTTTCTAAATTACAATCCATTGCTGCTTTAAGGCAGGGGTCTCCAACCTTGGCAACTTTAAGCCTGGTGGACTTCAACTCCCAGAATTCCCCAGCCAGCTGGCTGGGGAATTCTGGGAGTTGAAGTCCGCCAGGCTTAAAGTTGCTAAGGTTGGAGACCCCTGCTTTAAGGAGTCTAACTTGAATTGACCATGTCCACCTACAGAGAAGTTGTCATTTAATTTATAACTGTTTTATATTTCACAGGGACAGGCATATGTGACATTTCTTTAGCCGCAAGACCTAAATGAGTGGCAGTCAAATTAGCTTTGAGAGCCTCAAATTTTGAATGGCATTCAAGTTCGTTTTGAGAGCCTCCAATTTTTTTATTACTTATAGAATCATGTTGCCATACAACCACTTTGGGATGGAAATATTATTTTTACTGGTACTGTACTGGTTAACAAAAATGCTGACCCTCATCATTCCAATCCTAATCAAGAAAGAATTCAGCTTTAAAAATAAATCATATTCATTACAATCATGTGATGATCAATCTCACATGTGGTTTGATCTTTAATTTTACCTGTGCTGCTGCAAATGAGATTGTGATGGCATGGAGAATATAATCTTATTCCCATGATATAAGTGATACATAATGATGTCTTAGCATGTGATGACAGTTCCCATATGGAACAATTTAGCAAAATTTTCTTTTCACAGCTGAAATTGTTAATTGTTGCTAAAAATGCAGAAAACATAAGAAATGGTGGTGATTGTCCTCTTAAGTATTTCCAAATATATCTTTTTAGCATGAATTTATCTGCCCTTATGAAATGCTTTATGCTGTTTTTCCTTCTCATATACAAGAATTAGAATATTCAGTATTCATTTGAGAGACAGTAGTATTGAAATTCAAAATCAAAATCATACACAACATTTTGTTCCTAAAATTACTTTACTTGATTTAGAATAAAAAAGAACACTCAGTGGGTGAAGGTTATCTAATCAAAACTGTTGATTTAGCACAGGTCACTTTATAACCTAAAATAGAACTGAAAGCATGCAAAATCCTCCTAGGAATTTTATTTTGGCAGTGAGATGTATTTTCACACATAAACCTCTTGATGATGGGATTCTATTTAAAAAAGTATTATTTGAGGGAATACCACACAATTCCTTTCTGAACTGTTAAGGAATATCAGTTAATGATTCAGTTTTTATATTGCATATACAAAATAAATAGTAATAGCAATAGCAATAGCACTTAGACTTATATACCGCTTCATAGTGCTTTATAGCCCTCTCTAAGCGGTTTACAGAGTCAGCATATTTACCCCAACAATCTGGGCCCTCATTTTACCCACCTCGGAAGGATGGAAGGCTGAGTCAGCCTTGAGCCTGATGAGAATCGAACTGCCAAACTGCTGGCAGTCGGCAGTCAGCAGAATTAGCCTGCAGGACTGCAGTCTAAACCCTGCACCATCACGGCTTATAATATTATTTTTATATTTGATCATTGGCTGAAATTACTGTAGATGCCAGAAGCCCAAATAGCAGAACTTTCTGTGGACATTATAGACTTCCTTCTTTGTTGCTACAGAGCGATACTGATTTATATTTACTTATATAATGTATAAGTATTTGTAATGGTATTCCCAAACTTCATAAAAAATTTTTTTTTAAAAAAAAATACTCTTAGAGAATTATTATTTAACTGCATTCATGTACAGTGGGGAGTTTCTATACAGGTAGTCCTTGACTTACAACATTTCGTTTAATAAACACATTTATGAAAAATCAACAATAGAAACTACATGCCACAGGACACTAGATTTTACTATTGGCTGAATCATTAAAAAGTAACGATGTACAAGTAAGCCTCAACTTACAACAGTTCATTTATTGACAAGTTACAACACCTCTGAAAAAAGTGACTTATGACCATTTTTCACACTTATGACCGTTGCAGCATCTCCATGGTCACATGATCAAAATTAAGATGCTTGGCCACTGGTTCATATTTATGATGGGTGCAGTGTCCCGGGGTCATGTGATCAGCTTTTGCAACCTTCTGACAAGCAAAATCACTGGGAAATCCAGATTCACTTAACAACCATGTTACTAACATAACAAATGCAACAATTCACTTAACAACTGTGGTAACAAAAGTCATAGAATGGGGCAAACTCACTTAACAAATGTTTTATTTAGCAACATAAATTTTGGGCTCAATTGTGGTCATAACTTGAGAACTATGAAAATGAAAATAATGGGAAAATAAGGGAGGAAAAGGGGAAAGGGAAAAAGTGTAGGGTAAAGAGGAGAAGAAAAAAAAGCATTAACTTCTAACTGTTTTGGGCGCAGTAGAATAAAGTAATAACAAACAACCTCAACTTTTTACTTTTACATAATAATATATATTAGTCATTTCTATAATGACAAATTTATCTATAACAAGGAACTCATAATCTCTCCTTCACTTTTTACCTGCACAACCACACACACACACACACACACACACACACACACACACACCACATGTACATACATTTTAGAAATCTTGGGTTTTCTCAAGCTTAATGCTATCACCCTGTCCTCTTTTTCAATCTTATCGTGATGAAATAGTAGATTCTTATACCAGTAAAAAAAAATCCTCCCTTTTTATGACCCTGTAATCCCTTAATTCTGGGTAGAGTTGGGGCTAGTGGAATGCAGGTAAATGGATAATGCTATAATACTTTATAGAGATTACAATTAGAAAGCTAAGGCAAGAGGATGGTGTACAAAGCAGAGATGCAGTTGCCAGTTGCACATATTAAAGTCATTTATAAGCAAAAGACAAAAGAAACACTGATAGCCCTTGTGCAAACCATTCTGCAATTAAGTTATATTGATGGATTTCTTTTCTTCTGTATCCTCTCTATAATGTTAATATTAAATAACATTTCAATTACTTATTAACATTTCCTAAATATTTGAGATCCAGACTGCAATATCCTATGTTTAAAATACTATGCTATCATGAAAAATGGCCAGTAAGATGACAATATTAATTTCAGAATTTGTGATTGAAAATGTTTAAAGAATATATGTAGACTTTTATTCCCTCTCCTCCAGAAAACAAATAAACACCTTAGAAAAAATAATATTATGTCCAGGGGTGGTATTCACTTACCTTCCCTACCGGTTCACAAATGTGAGTGCTCGCATGCACTGCCTCCACACATGCGCACAGCCTCGAAAACGTGGATAAATGGGACGTCATTACATCTGGGCGGGTGGGCGGGCCCACACGCAGTCAGCGCTACCGGTTCGCCCGAACCGGATAGAACTGGCTGAATACCACCTCTGATTATGTCTTACAAAATAAATGTCCAAAACAATAATGTTACTTCTGGTTTGAAAACACACTACTATGCTATATTTATGAAGAGATGAATAGGGAAACAAAAGGATTTAAAAAACAGTGTGCTTTAGATTTAGTTAGACATTCATAATATATTGGATCTTTCTTCATTCCATCTCTTTCCCTCTGCTATCTGTTCTAGATCTATGTCATTTCCATTGTTTCACTAAGTTTTAGTTATATTGATATTAATTGCCTGTTGACTGTCTAGATCTCCCGTCAGTTGTCAGTTGTCCGTCAGCTGTCTAGATCTTCCATCAGCTGCCATACTGATGTTTTTATATCTCTCTGAACACCCGTGATTCAAGTAGTCAAGTTCTTATGAATGCTTCTGGTCAGTATTCGATTTAAAATTGCAGCATGCTCAATTTACTGTATTTTTACTTAATTCAACAGATATTCACATTATCCTTAGTTTTTCAATAGTTTGGATAGATAAACAGAGATACAATACATATGTTCATGTAAAAATGGAAGACTCTTGTTGATCAAGCAGAATAAAGAACTTTCTCTATAAACTGATATTTCAAATTTTATAAAGAGATTTCTCAATGTAAAAAAAAAGGCCTGAGAAATCATTTAAAAATCTCCTCGCTCTGTGTGAAAGAAATATTTATTACAAGAAATTATGATTTTTGACAGTTTATTGTACTATCAATAAGTAAATAATTAATCTTCAACTCTTTATCATTTATAAAGCTTCTTGGCAAAAAAAGGCTTCTTATATTCTAGAGATTATTTATTTTGATACTTCCAGTCCCAAAATAAATCATTTTCCTTAGTCTATTACACCATTTATTTAATTTATTTAAATTTTTATTACTATCTCAATAAATTATTATCCTCTCAATAAATCTGCATATGCTCCAAATGGTGACTTGGCTTATCTATCAGATCATAATAATTTAAACCACAAAACTGTTTTCATGTTGGGAAAAAATTATTTCTGGAAAAGTTAAGCTGTCTTCCTATTGTAGTATTATTTTGCAGAAGCTTTGTTTTGTTAGCTTCTCATCTCATGCACTCTAGAACTAAATCTCTTTGTAAATTCCACAATTACAATTACAGAAAAAATGCATTAACTATCCTTGACATGTCAAATTATCATTACTTAATCCATAAACGCAATATACATTTACTTTTTTAAACTATGTTTTAAAATTTAAGATAATATTTTTAATTTTATTTTTTTTAATTCTAACCTCTGAAGCACAAATTTCACTTGCCGTTGGAGTCATCCATAGTCAGATCATACACTTGTATGCATTTATGTAGACAAACAATAAGGTGAGTAGATAATCATGGATATCTCCGATTCTGGAGATTGTCTGAAAAAATATTTTACTTAATTGCATTAATCTTCTGTTTGTTTTTTGTGCATAAGCAAGAGTATTGAGTATGGTGATTGTGCATAAGCAAGAGTATTGAGTATGGTGATTGCAGTAGTATAGAAACTGTAGAACAAACTGATTACTGATCAATCTACTGATCAGTGGTGCATGCTAATTGTTTAGGTTATGTAGCAGATTTGACTTAGGAAGTACATGCTGCTCACACAAAGTTAAGTCTGTACAGTCATATATGTAATTTATTGTTAGACATTATGTTGATATATTTTTCTTTCAAAATCCTATGCATTTATAGTGTCAGTATCCATAATAAAGTTGATGTTAATACTGTATATGCAAAATATTTTTATCTATTTATGACAAGGGAAAATATAGTCCATC
The DNA here is from genome assembly GCA_003457575.1 of Thermophis baileyi. NCBI lineage: Eukaryota > Metazoa > Chordata > Lepidosauria > Squamata > Dipsadidae > Thermophis > Thermophis baileyi. Next base: position 3,876,476 of record QLTV01004297.1, on the reverse strand, counting down.
AGCACTTTTTCAGCTACCTGGTATGTATATGAAAATATAAAGTGTATGACTTGATTAAACTAAGCAATCATGCTATTTATATCTCAGAATAATAGTGATACATTTTATGATGATGATAATTTTATATTTTTAAAATTTATTATGTATCCTTTGAAAGTTAGTTTCTATATTAGTAATCGAGTTTTACAATATCTGTGTTAAAAGGTAGTAGTAAGTATGATTCCTCTGTTAGGCAAGGCCTCTGAGGCTCTATTTGAATATTGTGGATTATCTCTCAGTCTTTTCAATGTAGCACAGAGAAAAGCATTCACTGGGGGGGGAGGGGAAGGATTCCAATAAGTGAGAATAATCTTTCCTTCAGGGCATCTACATGCTTTTGGTTTGGATATATACCCAGGGTTTTTTTTTTTATGCCTCTTACCAGTTCAACCTTGGACTATATACTGAATTTAAAAGAAGGAAAGAAATAATACAAAAACAAACAGAACAAAGAAGTAACAAAAACCTATTGCCTTGCATATATTGAAATAAATTATTCAGCCTGTTTTAAACAAGTCATTTACTACATAAATCAATATTCATCAATCTTTCTATTGCACAGACAGAAAGCCAGCTAATAAACAGAATGTGAACACATATCTGTAACCCAAAACCATAAATCTGGGATTCTTTTTTGTAATATTGAAAAGTAATATTTTATGTTTCACTTTTTAGTAATAAATCTATAGTTCTTTATTTAATGATGAGTTCCAAGCTTTTTCCATATAATTTAAAAGTATATAGTCAACTTTCAACCAGTTTGGTCTTTGTTACACCATGGTAACAAACTTATGTATACCAAACCAAAACAGGACAATTGGAAGACTAGCTCATCACAAATCAATACATGTTTCATCACCCATTTTAGATTTACAGATTAATGGATTTAATAGTTACCATTTTAATGCATGAATCACTTGATTGATTAATCTTATTTAATAAGAAACTTATTTAATATCTATTCCTTGTTAATTGGATATTCTAACACTTTATTGTAAATAATAATAATCACTAATTTTTATTTTATCTAATTATTTTCACATTTTTGAACCACTCATCTCCCTCAAAGAGAGATTTTTAATTGCATAAAAGCAAAAACCCAACATGTAACAAACAACATGCTTTTCATGCATTTGTTGTTAAAAGGATAAAGAAACTGACTATTTGATCAGTGGCTGCAGTAAAATTTGCATTGGCATGACAAGAGATCTAAATTATTCATTAGAAACTGTGTCCGAGGTTTGGATTTATGTTTGGCAAAAAACTACTGGGATAATCAAATTGAGAAGATTTTGTAGAATAAGTGAATAAGAGTTCATGCAATTTTAAATCCAAAGAGACAGGCATCTTGCTTACAATAGAATAGAATAGAATAGAATTCTTTATTGGCCAAGTGTGATTGGACACACAAGGAATTTGTCTTTGGTGCATATGCTCTCAGTGTACATAAAAGAAAGGATACATTCATCAAGAATCATGAGGTACAACACTTTTTCTACCTGCAGGATTGACAGGAACATACGGTATGTAGCTGCTGAAATTGTATTTGCATTTTTACAGAGAATTTGAAAAACAGCTTTTACCTCTGATAGTAGATCTAAAGCATGTCCAATGATGTCATTAACGATATACTGATCCATAAGTGTCAAAAGTAATTATTTATGACACCATTTTATAATGGATCAAGCATTTATCGTGTGTGAATTCCAGATGAATTTGTGACCTTGCTCCTGATAACTCCTTGGTAGTTTTTCTCTTATTGGCCTGAAAACAGTGTTTTCCAAAAAGGATTGAATATTTTGATACGGATTGCAAAACCTGAGGTATTGAAGATTGGAATTTCATCAGATCTATATTTTCACTTCCACAGAGAACCAAGCATGAAAAGCAAAATAAGACATTATTAAATGACTTTAAGATTTGCTGTTTAAGTTCTAAGGGTGCAAGCCATAACAAATAAACTTTCAGCATGAACGTGTGAAAGTGATGAAAGGTACAGTTACGGTGGGCTCTAAAATACACACATGGGTTGATGATGAAAAAACAGGCTCACAATTTGGGTGCTTCATCACCTGTTCTTTGTTAAAAAGAACTTATCTGTCATTGGTACAAACATGGATTTAAATGATCTATAGCCGTGATGGCGAACCTATGGCACGCATGCCACAGGTGGCATGCGGAGCCATATCTGCCGGCACGTGAGCTGTTGCCCTAGCTCAGCTCTAGTGCGCATGTGTGTGCTGGCCAGCTGATTTTTGGCTCGTGCGGAGGCTCTGGGAGGGCTTTTCCGGCCTCCGGAGAGCTTCCAGGGGGGGCGGGGAGGCCATTTTCGCCCTCCCCGGGCTCCAGGGAAGCCTTGGAGCCTGGAAAGGGTGAAAAACGGGCCTACCGGGCCCACCAGAAGTCGGGAAACAGAGGAGCGGTGTGTGTGTGCACATGTGTGGGGGTGGGGCAGAGCAGGCGGGGTCACACGTGCATGCGCAGGGGGGTGGGCGCATGGGGGGCATTGAATTATGGGTGTGGGCACACGCGCGATAGCGCGCGCGCACAAGCTTTCGGCACCCGAGGAAAAAAAGGTTCACCATCACTGATCTATAGCATCTGATTTTAGTCCTCAAAAGTGGATGGTTTGAGTATCAGTATTTCTTTTGAATTTCTCAGTATGTAGCCAATAATGGACAGGTAAAATAAATTTGCTTTACTTCAGTGTCCACAATTATGCATCATTTTATATGCAAAAATAAGAATGTATTTATTTATTTATGAAAATTAATGTATCTACCCACACATTCCCAACTCTGGGTTATGCACTGGCAACAAGAAACTGTACAGTTAAAAACAATAAAAAAATACAATCAGCAACCTACATTTATATTACACACTCCAGGTGGAACTCTAATCAACTTGACCCCAGTACCCAAGAGAAGTACCAAAAATTTTTAGAGCCTTTTTAAAGGTCAGCATTAATTATTGGGTACTCAAAGCACAATTTAATTCATATGCCAAACAACAGAAAAAGATCGTCTATCTCCAACTATTTTTGCTTGTCCCACAATATTTGTCAGGGTGGGCATCCTTTGGGTACCTTCAATTAAGAATTTTAGTGGACGGGACACATGAGGATTGCCTTCTGTGTAGTGGTATCTGTCTAGTGGAACATGATATTTTTTCAAGATCCAGATAGTTCTTACCCCACCAGCTATTTATAAGATACTCATGACCTGTTATTCCCCTCAGACATTGGGCAAAATTTTGAGAAGTTTATTTCATTTTGAGAAGTTTATTTGTGTGAATTTATGAACTGCTTTGGGCATTTTAATTTTTATTGATTACCTTGTCATTGTTCTACTGGATGTTATCCATTCAGAATCACATGGCAAGTTGGCAGCTATACAAAATGGATGGATGGATAGATGGATGAATACATATACAATATACAACAGGGAACATTAAGATCTGAAGCTGTAGAGCTCAGCTAAACTCTGACAATTCAATGTGATGCTCTTGACCTCCCAGCTTACAGCAGGGACCTAGAATCTGAGGTGCAGGACTGCCCAAAATTTTAGGGGCTTAAGATTTAGAGCTATTCTAAAAATTGCTACCAAACTGAATTATTTAACGTGAGAGGGAAGAAAACAATGGATATTAAGTAATCAGTGGCCCCAACTAATAATGAATGGAAAATTCCAATATACCATTCAAGACCAAATCTGGCCCATAAGCCATTGAAAGTTGTACAAGTTTGTTATAAGATTAAATGATTCATTTGAAGACCTTACTGCTTGGTAAACTGCTACACATGCTTCCATATTTGTGTTACTTTTGTATTATTTTACATTTATTAACATTGCATATGCAATTTGGTCAAGGGATTTAAGATTTTTAATCTGCTAAATCAATAGTTTTTCTGAATTTCTGAATAGAAATACTTCCGTTTCTGATATTTTATTTCAGCCCTTATTATTTTTAAATCATCGTGATTTGACTATTAACTATAATGTTATCTTTAAAATATGCTACTTAATGCAAAAATTAATGACATTTTACATGAAAAATGTACTATATTCTATTACATCTAAAATCCAAAGAACAGTTTCATCATGTACAACAGGACTGACTCTCCTCCCCAATTGTTTTTAAGTTTAAGCTTGTTAGCGTTCCTGATTATTTCATATACCAGGTGGGACTATTAGCAGTAGTTCAATACAACTGCAGAGCCACAGGTTCATCATCATTAGTGTATAGGACCAATGGTCCATATACTTGGTCCATCTGTACTACATCTGTATTCTTAACTGCAACTTGCTTATTAACAATTAACAAGCATCAAAATGCCAGATCTATCATTTTACAAATGCAATTGGTCTTGCAAGACAAAATAACAGATCAGACCATTATTTTTCCATTATGCCAGGCATGGCATTCAACCAGTTTAATAAGCTGGGTTTTTCAAAAAAATTACATGCAACAAAACATTTTATACCTACTGTAATATGTACTGGTTCTCAAGTTCATAGTAAATGGAAAATCAATTATTTTCTTGATTTTTTTTAAAAAAAATACTCTAATCTTTCCAAAAAAGCCTAACTTCATAAAAGGATATTCAATATGCACGCCACAGTAGTTCTGACTCTGGCTGGAAAGTGTCTATAGTGAGTCCTATTATATTGGGGGTCCCTTGAAACCTTTTGAAAAGAAAATAGACATGAGTTTTCAATTTCTTTTGAGCCAAGACATTTTAAAATGTCTTTTTCCAAAGAACTGAATAATGGTATAACAAAAAGAGTAACAAAACAAAGTATTTTTTACAAATTGTCAAAATAAGATGTTATTTTATTATTATTATGGTTATTTGCCCAGTCAGCCAGATGTTTATACTGGATTTGGCATTTTTATTTACAAGTTGAGTCTTCCCAAGCATCTGTTATAGGCAGATGTTGTTTGATGGTATTACAGGTATCATCACAGGATGTAAGCTGTTCCAAATAAAGTTGCCTTTTGCAATTGACTGGTTGTGATTTTGTCAATCCTGATGATGTTCAAGTGGTGCTCCAGATGTTTTGGGATTGCATCCACGCCACCTATCACTGTTGGTACTATCTTTGCTTTCTTTTGCCACAGTTGTTTTATTTCTATTTGCAAGTTTTAGATTTTGTAATTTTTCTCCAGTTCTTTTTCTTTTCTTCTGCTATCTCCAGGTATTGCCACATCCACTATCCAGACTTTTTTGTCTTCCTTAGCAACAAATTGTTAAATCTGGAGCATTATGTAGCAGATATTTGTCTGTTTGAATTCTAAAGTCCCAGAGTCTTCATTTTTAATTTCTTTGTCTATTTTGTTGTCCCACCAGTTCTTACTTGAAGGCAAATAGTATTTCTTGCAGATATTCGAATGCATCATTGTTTCCAAGTTGTTCTGCTCTTATTTGTAATCAATATGTGCAATCTTCTTTCAGTAAGTCATCCATCTTCTTCACAGAGATGGCATCTGTTGTTCTCTTCTCAATTCTGGCTTTCTATGCATTTTTTCCTTAAAGCTTGGACTTGTGAGGAACTTTGGTGGCGCAGTCATTAGAATGCAGTACTGCAGGCTAACTCTGCCCACAGCAGGAGTTCAATCCTGACCGGTTCAAAGTTAACTCAGCCTTCCATCCTTCTGAGGTTGATAAAATGAGGACCCAGATTGTTGGGGGCAATATGCTGACATGTGTAAACCACTCAGAGTGCTGTAAAGCACTATAGAGTGCTATATAAGTCTAAGTGCTACTGCTATTGCCAGCCTTTCTGTCTCCTTCTTCAACTTTCCTGCTTTTAGCCACTGCCATATCTTGTTTATTTACTTTGTCTGCTAGGTTTCTGTGGAGTGTGTGTGTGTGTGTGTGTGTGTGTGTGTGTATCCTGACCATGTAATACTACTTGCTCTTTTCTGTTCTTCATTTGATCTTTGTTATAGGATAGTTTGGTCAGTTTGGTCTCTACAATATTCAGTAATCTTTCATGATATACTTGCTTAAGTGCATTTTATTCACTGTCCTTCACATATTCATCCAATGGTCTATTTTCTTCTTCAATTGTCTTCCATGCCCAGCTATGACAAATTCTGGTAAATAGAATTTGTCAACATTGTAGATGAAGGACATGATTTATTGTCATTATTTTTCTGATATTTCTATTCAGGTCTTTTACTTCTGCTTGAGTCCAACTGTTTATCTAATGACTGGAATTGTCCACGTGTTAATTGCATTGATAATATTGTCTCTACTGTATTATGACTTTAATATCTTCTTCACTCTCATAATGTGTTCAGTACAAACCTACTTCTTGACTTCAGTGTGCTTAATGTTGTCAGATTCAAAGATGCCCTATTTGTAGTGATCTTGTTCATTCAGACTTGTGATGTTATTTCTATAGGGCACCTTGATTCCTTCAGTTTTCACCATTTTTCCTCTGTTGATGGCACATTTGTTCATTCCAAACTCCATTTAAATTTCTTGGCTGAATATATAGATAGCATTGGGTAGATTATATTTCAAATGATGTTTTTCCATACAGCTTCAGATTGTCCATGTAAATTTACATGATGTAAGCCGCCCAGAGTCCTTCGGGTGTTGGGCGGCATATAAATTTTATAAATTAAATTAAATTAAATTAAATTAAATAAGGGGAGATAGCCTGGCAGATGTTTTTGATATTTGATAACCATGGATTGAATTATTCAGTATTGTTGACACAGGAATCGATACAATGACAAACAGTAGTGGATCTGCTTTAAAAATTCCTTTCTTGAAATTGACCCATCCCAGTCTATCACCATTGGTCAGCAAATGTGTCTTCATTGTCAATTGATCTTTGCACAAAGCTTATGATGTTTCTACTGACTTCTGTTATTTCTAAGCATTTATCCAATCACATGGCAGGGAGTAAGTGCCCCTTTTTAATCAATACAAGTTACATTCAAGTTGGTCTTCATTCTCTTGAAGTTTTCCAAAATCATTTTGGGATTAGCAGCTGATCTTCTGTTTCTCTACTGTTTGGACAGTTTCTTTTACACTTAGGTGAAAAGAGCTTGTTTCAAACAGATGCTGTTGGACTGCATCAGCTACCACACCAGTTAGCAATTTAAATTTGTTGGTAATTAAGTAATTATTCTTAATTTCTGCTAATATTCTAAAGCTACTTTAGTTTGTTGGTTTATCACACATATTCGGTTTTGATATGGCTTTGAAGGCCAGCATGCAAAAATTCCAGTTAAATTAATAAATACTTCCAGATAGGAAACTCACAGTCCACATGTAACATCCTTTCCCCAGCTTTTTATTGCATTTGTGGAATATTAAAGGAAGTGGAAGCTTAGCAAGGACTTTCTTCTTTTTTGTCATTTTAACAAATTGTGAAATTGGTTACTAGAAGTTTGGTCAAATTGATTTTTGTGGACAGAAAAAAAAATAAAATCTCAAGGCCTCCGAACCTAAAACTATGTGTTTCTGGCATTCTTCAGTGACAGAGATGGATTTTTGTCCGGAGTGTTCTTTTCAGACCACCTGAGAACAAGTATTTCTCTGAAAATTTATATTCTTAAAATTATCCTTTGTCTTTATGTTTTAAAAGCTCATTTTTCTCCTTTGCCGAGTATGTAGCCTTCATGTTGGACATTGTTGCTCAGAGTTCTTCATTTCATCATAGAGCCCACATCTGGTGGCTTGACCTTGGGATCTGCGCCATTCGATTGCTACATATATCAATGTTTTCTTGGCAGAAACCTTCCCCTCTACCATCTTTCAAACTAAAGTACATGCTTTTATACATAGTGATAAATATGCACTTTTGACTGCTAGTGCATGCCAAGAGGCAAAGCCACACAGTTAACTATTCATCTCCCTTTGATTCTTTTTGTTTCCTTTTCGACTGTATATCCAACACTTAAAAATAGAAGTAGAGTTAAGTTTAATAAAAGAAATGCTGTTTATAAAAAAATATTTTCAATTTTCATCTTGTGAATACTTGTATTAATACAGATTGTGCAATCATCATTAGTAGCTTGCTAAGAATAAAGTAAAAATAACCCTCTTTATGATCATGACACCCACACCCACAAAGTAAACAGACAGAGATGCTTATTCCATGGATTCATGCAAACCCTGGAGTTTAATATACACATCCCATGTTGCTGCCTTGAGCAAAGCACCATTAAACTCAAAACTGACGCTTTGAAACGGTCTATAATACTTGCTATCAAATTAATGATGGCAATAACATATTACGTCAGTCTGAAATATTTTAAATGTACATCATAAAAATATGCAGTTTAATGACCCATTAAAGAGTCTATTATATACTTATGAGAATCTTTGTACTTGTGTTTTCTGCTAGGAAAAATCCTTTACATATGAACACTGGAACTCTGGATACATCCTCTTCTTATTTTTTTCTTGAATAAGTTGACTCCTCACACACACGGGGGGGGGAGATAAATGTGGAAAAATATGCATATAAACAGGTGACATACAAATATAAAAGCAGTTCTGCTGATGAAGCCATAGGCGTATTTACTCTGGAATTCTATGTCACAGAGTGAGTATCTGAATACATCTGGATATTTATATGCCTGCTTGGGCAGGAGGTACATTTCCCACCAATTAATGTACAGTACTCTGTCTTTAGGATTTAGGAGGTTATAGGTAGCCATCAATATTAGTATCCATTGATAGTAATCCTTGATAAGTTTTATTCTATAAATATACCAAATGACTGCTATTACCCTATCTGCTGGCAGCAAATTCCAAAAGTTCCAACAGTGTGAGAGAGGGAGATAAATTAATTTCTTATGTTATGCATGATTTTATTTCTTCTATCATTTTCCCCTTGTCTTCCTTGCACCAAGTTAAAAAGTTGCAGTTGCTGCAGTTTCTCTTGGGAGGGGCACTGTTTCAGTCCTATTTGTTGCAGTTTTTGTATCTTTTTAGCTCCATAGGAATTGTACACAGTGTTCCAAGTGTCTGTCACCATGTATGTATATTATAATATTATATCAAACTTGTACTTTTAAGTCTCTTCCTAATGATTATGAGCATGAAATATCATATAGTAGCTCCAAACTAGTTTGATATTTTCATTGAATATCTCACTCCGATTATACCGGACTCAACACAATCAGTCAGTGCTTGTGCAGATCACATTAATGTATAGATAAAGAGTGGATTTTTTTGTGTGCCAACAAACATAACTTCGTGTTATATCATGAATTTCATTTTGAAGACCATTTAGTCAATCTTGAGTTCTTTACTTCATGATTTTACTACCCAGAATGGCTTGCCAAATGACTGCTTATCACCAGTAAGCTTCCCATTTATGAAATCCATACCATTTATAAAAAAGCTGAAAAGCCTTGATGCTTTGCACAAAGTTATGTTCTTTGCACATCTCAACTGTGTGAAAATTGCCTGTGTGAAAAATTGTTCTAATTCTTCCAACTCAAAAAATCCCATTTTTAACCATCTGCCAGTCCATGAGAATATATTTTTTTTTTAATCCCATGGTAGTTGAGTAAACAGCTTTTGGAAGACTTTGTCAAAGGCCTTTTGAAAACCCAAGAGTACAAGCATGGATTAGGTCACCCTTCTCTCTATGCTTGTTGATACTCTCAAAAAAGTCTGGAAGACAAATGAGACAAAACTTACATTTATAACTTACATTGATAACTTGTATTTGCATTATACATATAAGTACAAAACTTACATTTAGTTGCTTTTATGTATCTATTTTTGTACTATTGTCTCTTTATTACTTTCAACTATTTCCAGAACAAATTATCTGAAGAATGATATATGCTGTGTTTCCCTGAAAATAAGACCCGGACGTATATTTTTGAGGGCTCCAAAATAAGCACTAGGGCTTATTTTCAGGGAAACATGATTTCAGGGTGATCAGCCCGGCTGGGAGCCTTGCCCCCTGGTGCATGCAGAAGAGGCGGCAAGCGTGCGGGGACCGACAGTATCCGGCAGCAGCTGCAGGCACACTCTGGGGCTGCGCAGCCCATGCAGCACAAATGAGTTGATTCCTTGTCCAAGCAGCAGATGGAGGCAGAGGCGCCGGGTGGAAGGCAGGCGATCCTGATATGCGCGGGTTGTAGGCAAGCTGAGAGATGTGAAGACGAGCCTCCCGTGGCTGCCCGCCCACTCTGGCTCACAGACTTTCGGCTTTCCCGTGGCCCACACAGCACATCCACATCACCTGCCCCCCCCCACGCCTCTGCCTGTATCTGCTGCCGGTGCTGCTGTGCAAAGACAAGCCTCCTGCGCCCGGCTGCTGCTCTGGCCACCAACTTTCAGCTTTCCTGTGGCCCATGCAGTGTGTCCAGATTGTGTGGCTCAACCCCCACCTCTGCCTCCGCCTGCTGCTTGGACAGGTAATCAACTCACCTGCGCTGTGCAGGCTGCTCACTGTCTCCTGTGCTCGCCTCCTATTTTCAGGGAAATACAGTAGTTGCTTTTATTGCATGAGGAAGCGAACCGGCAGCGAGGTAAGTTAGAACCCACCCCTGCACAAAGGATATGAATGAGACAAAAAGGAGACAAAGCTGACTGAATCTATGTAATAGAGAAGAATCAGCAGTAAATCTGGAAATACCAATTCCTAATAAAAGAATACTACGAGGTTAACCCATAACCAAGCTTGAAGTTTTGGTTCAGCAGGAGAACCCATGTCAGGAGCAATATGTTACTTACAGTGCTCTATTGTTGCTTTGCCTCCTCCTAAAAATCTTGCAAGCTCACTCATCTTTCTGGCAGCCCCTCAAATATTGGAAAATTGCTATCATATCATCCTTAGTTCTTCTTTTCACTAGACATACCTGATTCCTGCAACCGTTCTTCATATGTTTTAGCCTTCAGCACCCCAATCATCTTTGTTGCTCTTCTCTGCACTCTTTCCAGAGTTTCAACATCTTTTTTATATTCTAGTGTCCAAAACTGGATGCCGTATTCCAAGTGTGGTCTTATCAAGGCATTATAAAGGGTAGTATCACTTTTCATGATCTTGATTCTATCCCTCTGTTAATGTAGCCTAGGATTGCATTGGCTTTTTTGGCAGCTGCAGAACACTGTTGGCTTATATTTAAGTGATTGTCCACTAGGATTCCAAGATCCCTCTCGCAGTTACTGCTGTTGAGCCAAGTTTACCTAATCTGTACCTGTGCATTTGGTTTTTCTTGCCTAGGTATAAAACCTTATTTTTTCTACATTGTCAATTTTAATTTTGTTAGATAGGGCCCAGTGTTCAAGTATCCAACCCCCTGAATGAAACCAAGATTTTTAGACTGCAATGTTACGCTTACTTTTAAGCTGTACATCTAATATCTCCAGGTTTGTATTTTTAATATTTCACCTTGCAGTTACAGAATATTTCAGTATGGAAAAACAAATCTTTTAGATTTATGGATGGATGGGTGTCTCACAATATTACTTATTATTGTGGGTTGCTTTACATTTAGATAATGGAATATGTGGAAGACCCTACTCAAGAGGAACTGTCCCTCAACAGGATCTAACATTAGAGTAATAGAATTAGACTCTAATAAAATTGTTTAAACATATTAGGTTTGTTTTGCAGACAATAACCAGGATAATTTGATCAAATTGAGGCTTATTCCTAGAGTAAAAATGTTTCTTTAGTTGCATTTATTAGAGCACAGAAGGCTGTGCATTTTATTGAAAAGCAGCTAACCATTTAAATAAAGCTAAGCACTCATTCAAATTAGTCTTAGACTGGCATAAATCTCAAAAGAAAAAATATATAAAATTTATAGATTATATAAATTATAAATTTATAGATTATATAAATTATAAATGAAGATTATATAAAAAAGAACTTTTAGACTACCCGCAGCTCCAGCAAACAAACCTTCTATTGCTAATAATAAATCATCGTCATATCAGGTCAGTTTCCTTGTCTTCCTTCCGAGATATTGCAAAAAATATGTATATTGTATTCATTACCATACTTTTGCTGTAAAAAGGAAAACAGTGAATACTGGGAAATAAAATGTCCGACCAAACAAAGTTAGCTAGTTATTAGACTTAGTACTCTGGTTTTATAAAAGTTCATTACTGAAAGAGATAATTCCAAATTCATAAAAACACAGGCTTTTCTGTGTGGACTAATGAATGGAGTCTGTGTATGATTGTATAAAAATCCATAATTATTTGTATAAAACTTACAGCTTGAAATAACAATATTTAATACAAATATGAAAAAACAACCCTAATTTGGAGATTTTCATTTCCATTTTTATAAACTCATACTATTTATTAAAATCAGTTATTATTATTTATTAAATTAATGTTCACATTAATATTGTGTATTCTTCTATATTGTTAATAGTTTGAATGCTTTACTTTAAACTGCTTCATTTATTCCATTGCATTATGCTTTTTTTTAAAACCCTAAACGGAATTTTTCCATTATATGAATTAGAATTTTAAAAGAAATCCTTCATTTGATGCAAAATACTGAGGATATTTACTGAGTTTACCCATACAAGAATATGGATATTAATCATCATTATGGCAGATAACTGTAGGTACTATTTATTAAGGATCTGGAAAACATTTTTACCTTAATTTTTTTTCTGAACATGAAAATGATATGGCTGTTTAGTATGACTTGAGCTTTCTCCCAGTTACAAGCACTGTAATTCAGCTGTTCCATAGTAACCTGGAACTGAGCTATTTTTCTGGGCTAATCAGTCATGACTCTCCTGCTGTTGGTTTAGAAACAGTGAGATGTTGAGAAAAAGAAGCAATACCAGGCCAGAAAGGTACAAACAGTTCTTGTGATAGTTTGTTTCCAACTCTCTCAATTTTTGCTCGTTTGCTGATATTGTTGTTGTTTAATTGCAATGGACATCTCAGATAGGTTTGATACTTCTCATATTGTGCTTTATTTTGCAAAAAGGTCATGCTAAAGAATGGGTATTGGGTTACATTATTTGCTTCATTCAAAACTGATTGCAGTTCTGTGAGGGTTTACTTGTACAGAGTTATCTTGATTGCCCTCAGTAATTATTATATCCATCATAAGAGGAGCATGATGGCTCACATGGTTAGGACACTAGGGTTGACAATTTGCAAGCCCACATGCTGCTGTGTGTCAGGGTGAGCTCCAGCTTTTGCCCTCCTAGTAGTTTGAAAGCTTGCAAATGTGAGTAGATAAATAGGTACCACTTGGTGGGCTCATTAACGGGGACATGAAAGGAGCCGCTAACTGGGGGTTCCCTGGGCAATGGTGATATCATTGGGTAATTCTTTTACCATGGAAGCGCCTCAGCACAGAAATAGTAGTAGTAGTATATCTGTGACAGATTAACATTAATTGATGCCCTGAACACAATTGAACAATGGTTCCTTGACCCTTTCATTGCTTAACTGACAAGACATTAAGACTCAATAAGTACTGAAAATTAAAGAGAGTATGGTGTTGAAAGAGTTAAGAGCTTGATAGCTAATGGGAAAAAATGTTTCCCCCTCCCCCATCCCTTGGTGTCCTAAGCACATACAGTACTTATTTCACTTAATGGTTAATCCAGGACTGATATCAGTCATCCATGTTCACATGAAACATTATGAAGTTCTGCAATTTAACATTTACATCTGCCTAATTTTAGAAATACTCAAGTGACGATGGATCTTTCAGTATCTTACAGCTTCTAATTTTATGAGTTTGTGTATGGCCATGTGGGTTTTTGTAATGATCTACTGTAGATCAACTATAGGGAACATTTTTAAACTGATATCCCATCTCTTTCTCAAAATTCTGAATCAGCGTACTGGTGAAAAATTAATTTTTTTCTTAGATTTTTCCTTATATACTGTATATGTATGAACTTCATTTGTTTGGTTCTTTAAGTAAATAGTTTTGTATGATTGTCATGTAAGAATTTAATGGGTTGTAATATAGGAAAAGAAAATATAGCAATAGCGCTTAGACTTATATACCACTTCATAGTGCTTTACATTCATCTCTAAGCAGTTTAGAGTCAACATATTGCCCCCAACAATCTGGATTCTCATTTTATTGACCTTGGAAGGATGGCAGGCTGAATCAACCTTGAGCTGGTTAGAATTGAACTGTTGGCAGTCGGCAGAATTAGCCTGCAATACTGCATTCAAACCACTGTGCCACCACATAACTCCTGCCTTAATATTTGTCATGGTTGAGTGAAAAATCTGATGTTATACATTTTGGTTCCTCATATTATATATAATATATATTTATACATATAATATACAGTTATATTATATAGTATGGATTGGAAATAGATCAGAAGCAGTGTCTGTCCCTTCTGTTCTCATTTGAATAGAAAAAAGTCTTAGGAAAACTTACTTGTGAAGTAGAGAAATAAAACATTTCTTAAGTCGATGTTTAAAATTTAGATATGGCTTTACTTAAAATTTACTAGAAATCATGTTTAATTTGAAAATACTAATGCATCCAGCTCCATGATATCCTTTAGTAGTATAATTCTGATATATACTACTATATGTTCTATCAGCATAGTTATTAATGTTATAATTAATATTATTTGGGACAGTTACCTCATCCAGGACTTGGTTTTCTTGTCGGAGCAGTGGCAATGTGATCTTATAAGAGCCGAGGTGGCGCAGTGGTTAAAGTGCAGCACTGCAGCACTACTTCAGCTGACTGCTAGCTGCAGTTCGGCATTTCAAATCTCACCAGGCTCAAGGTTGACTCAGCCTTCCATCCTTCCGAGGTGGGTAAAATGAGGACCCAGATTGTTGGGGGCAATATGCTGACTCTGTAAACCACTTAAGAGAGGGCTGTAAAGCACTATGAAGCGGTATATAAGTCTAAGTGCTATTGCTATTGCTATCTGAGAAGCTTTCTTTAGCTCTTCTGTCATGGTCATGCCCTGGTGACTTTCAGTTTCCTTTGCACTACCCCCCTCCACAGGAAGGCTGGACCCCTTTGATTGGTTCAGCCCTAGTGACTGATGGATCCAATCAGGTTTCAAAAGGGAACTAGGGGAAATGCCCGCCAATATACTACCTGTCCTGCAGAAACTCTGGTGGCTGCCTGGAATAGTTACCTGGAGCCTTAGACAGAATTGTGCTTGTCCAACCTCTCCTGGCCCATGACTCCTGTTATTTCTCTATGGTTCATGGAGCAGTTGAGAGAGCTAAAAAGGGTCAAGAGATGCCAGAAGTGCCATTGGAGGAAAAGAAAGAACGAACTCAAGAAAACACAAATTAAGGCTGGTATTAAGGTTTATCTCATGGTGGTAAGAGAGCCCAATACTTCTCTGCTCTTATTGCATCCACACAATGCCACCCAGTGGCCCTCTTTAGGGTCACCCAGAATCTTCTTGGAAATATAAATAAATAAATGAATAAATAAATAAATAGTTCAAATCCACCTCAGCATTCCAGGAAAGGTAAAAGCACCAACAGCAAGCCCGTGATAAAATCTTCAGCCTTTCAAGGTTACATTATTATGACTTGAGCCAAAAACAGACCATATTGTTTACAATTATTGCTCCTGTTAAATTAAACAAGTACTATTCAACCAATAGACTGACCTATATTGTATTTCCCCAGATGTGTGCAGTCTTGAATTTGGTGATAGGCAACAATCAATTAACTGACATGAAAAAAGGAAAAGGAAAAAGACACAAATCACACTAGAATTGTGTCTTCTCGGAAGTAAATAGAAGTCTGAAGAATCCATCTATGTTTTTAAGAAAAAGTTATAAAGAAAAACTTTGAAATTTTTACATTTAATCATGTTGCAAGTCTACTGAGGAGGAATCTTTCTGATTATAGTGGTCATAATTTTTCTTAACTCACTGAACTCTAATATGTTCTGCAATGCCACATCATAAAGCTGCAAAGTTGCAAAAATGCAGTATTTTTCTCCCAAAAACTAATGGATTTCTGGAAAACTGCCATCAATATGCAGGTCTGAAAATTGTCAGTTCTTTATGAAGTATATTGACTTTGTCTTTATTAGAATTCCATATAACTCTGTTCCCTTCCAATAATTTATGTCATTACAGTATTAATGCTTGAAACCAGAGCTATTAAACAGGTTGAAAACTTTATCAGACCTTGTTGGAGCAAGGATACTTCTCCGATACTTCTTTGAATATTTTATATTGTTTTACAAATTATCACAAAACTAAGAAAAAAAACCATGTTGTTTTACAGGAAAATCCACTAAACATATTTCATATATTGATTTTCCAGCATGGAAACCTACAGCCTCCATATATTTGTCCTTTTGCATGTTGTACCAAATTAGATTCATTTGGCAGGGACATTTGAAAGGCTAGAATTGATTTCCTAGATTCCTATTTTTCCTAATAGATCTGCTTAGCAAACATGGGTAGCTGCCATAGGCTACCGTAATATGTTGACGTAGGAACTCCTGCCAACTCCTGTATGACATATGTCAGGTTTGTTTGACTGCACCACCTATTTTTTCATTTTCTAGTTTAATTTCAAACAATTCCCACCTACAAGTAAGAAAAAGCTCCTTTCTCATGTTTGACGAAAAGCCTTTCCCTACATTATTCTTAATCACCTGAGATCTGTTTGGAAGCAGTGCCAAGATTTCAGTCTTATAATCAAATCTACCAGTTTATGAAGACCAGAATTGGAGCTTTCTCTTTGGTGACATCCATGGTAATGGATGTTGGTCCCAAAAGAGAGTTGCCTAGTTATTTCCTTAACAACTTTCATCAGTAAAAGACCTTCCTCGTATCAAAATTTGGTGAACTGTTGTGACTTTACTGTTCGAATTAATGTTTAAATTATGTCTGTTTCGTTGCTTTTAATTTAAATTGTTGGTTCATACTGTAAGCAATTTTTGTGAAACTGTTGCTGTTCTTTCCTTTTTTTGCTTTTGATACAACAACATAGTTTCCAAATATTTTATGGTGGCACCATATTTTATTTTCAAGGGACATTTATAATAGGATGTTTATTAGATTCAGATCTGTCTTTCCTTTTTTTATTTACTTGAACATTTTTATTTTATTATATAAAATATAAAATACACAAAAAAAGAAAAGAAAATAGGAAATCAAGGGAGGGAAAGGGGATGGGGAAAAGGGGGTGTGAAATATAAGGATGAAGAAAAAAAAGAAAGAAAAGGTGGTATTGACCAACCCTTCCTAACACAGTACAAGATAACACACTCCAGCCTCAACTTTTTGCTTTTACACATTAATATATAACTAGCAATTTCTATAATACCAAATCTTTCTAATCAACAAAACCAAGATCAAAGTTTCATTTTTTTCTTCACAAGCACAAATTCCAGAAGTGATATCCAAATAAGAACATATTTTCCTCTTTAAATAAAGTAATCAATTTAACAATTCCTGCTTTACCTTCCTTGCTATGGAAATAATGTGTGTTTCTATTTGCACCTAGTAATCCTTATGATCTGTCACCATTTTTATTTACACATTTTATTGTACTCTTTCAAATTCTTTGGCCTAAAAAAAGAAAAGAAAAGTGGGGAGGAAACCTTATTTTTCCCCTTTCACCCTCCTTTTTTCCTTCAAAGTACTAAACTTTTTAAAAACAAAAAAGGCACTTTTTAAGTCAAAACTTTCTAATACATCTTATTCTTTAACTTTAACATACAAGCTTTAAACTTCAATAATGCATTTAGCTCCCTCCCTCCAAACTACCCTTATAGAATATATTTTTTTCTTTTATAAACATCCTTTTTAACATACGGAGTTTTTCTTTAAACTGTTACATCATTTTCTTTTACTTTTTCTTAATACAGATACTCTCAAATACATTTTCAATAGCTTTTGCCTACTTTAAAAGTTACTTAAGCATTATATATACGTAAAAAAAAATACATTTGCAAATTTTGGGTTAAACCTTTCTTTCAGTTGCACATATCAAGCAGAGAAAAATGCATCCTGATTCCAGTTAACTCATTAAGTTTAAGTCACTCCTTCCATCTTATCTTCATGGAGTAAAATCTTTTTCTTTTCTGGAAGCATCAAAGACTTGTAGTCCTTTCTTTTTATCATGAGATCCTCGTTAATGTCCTTAAAGAAAAAGTCCTGAATTTGTCTATTTTCTCAAAGCTCTTCTTTTAGTTGTGTTGAGAGGTTTACATTTAAACCATTTAGACGAAAGTGAAAGTTAATATCCAGCTCTTCTGAAGCTGCGATAAACTCCTCTGCATTTTCAGCTACTTGTGAAGTTGCCTTGGCAGTTTGGTAACATTCTCCACATGTTTGCATCTCAGAAGTACTTTGAGAGGATTTTTTTATCCTCAGAGAACAATTGATCCACAAATTGACATATTTTATTTAGAGACCTTTCAAATATATCTCTAATATTTTGTTCCACCATCTTGGCTTCCTCTTTTAATCAGAATCAGAAGATTTTATCCACCCACAGCTGAGAAGATCAAGCTACCAGTTACTACAATAGTAAACTAACATCACAGCTTTCAATCTTTATCTTTCTCTGTCAGCTTTTTTCCCCCCCTCTCGGCCCACTTCTTTATTTGGCTTGCCTTAGCAGCTTTCTTCCTTGTTCTTTAACACAAAAAGAAATCCCTAAAATGGCGCAGGTCTTCAAAAAGGTATAGAAGGCTGTTGCTGGAAAGGGCCTCTTTTAAATTGACTTAAGATAGAATAATAGTCTTTGAAGGTGGTTAAGATAAGGAAGGCATAACTTACTGTCAGTTTGAAATGTGAATTTGCAAAAACGATGACTTCTTAAGCCCCGAACAGATTCCAGCCCCTCCCCTCCCAGCTTTTGCCATGCAGACAGCTTCGGAGTTCAACTCCAAAAGCAATCTGCCGACTTACAGCTGTATGGAAGGTCCCGAGGGGAAGTTCTTTGACACACCCTAACCAGGTGGGTCATAAAAACTGATAGGATATCAATCCCTTCAGTTAGAAGGCAGAAGAGCAACACTCCAGGGAGAAATCCTTCAGAGATCCTGTGCGTGTGTTCAGTTAGCCATTTTCCCAGGAAGTCCCAGGAAGTCCATATCTGTCTTTCCTAACTTAGTCCTGTGATTCTTCCCCAATTCATTTCCATATATTTCAGCATATCCAACGATACGTGATTTTGAGCCACCCAACATTGGTTATAAGATGGACAGATATATAAACGAATGAACAAATGAACAAACAAACAAACAAACAAACAAACAAATTTAAAAAATGGTGGTGGTGGTTATTTTTATAACCTCCCCCAATTGAAAAATATACTATTTTATAATCATGAACAGTTAAATCAAAACAATTTAAAAAAATAAAAAAATGACAGAAAGCAACAATAAAACCTGAAATAAAATCCAAGATAGGTGGGCCAAAAAGGGCATTGAAATAAAATGTTTACTGTGTTTATGGAATTGTAACAAGATGAGGGCTGTATGTATTTCTGGAAAGAGAATACATGAAACTTCCTGCTATTTCTCTGATGTCCAGTGGATCAAACATGGAGAGGAAATGTTCAGCAGGTCTTCTTACTTAAAAGTTCCCACCAAATTTATGGAATAAAATAATGTATTGCACTGAAAGCAATTAATCCTCTCTATATTAAAACAATTGAATGGAGGTAAAAAATACACTGCAGACAGAATGATAGCATTTTCTGTTTAATAGATATAAATAATAAACATAATAAACTTTGAACATTCCACTTCAAGTTGTATATAACTACTTTTTAAGGTTTTTATTTGTAATTATGATGCAGCTGTGAATTTATTACTATAATGTCTACATTTTGGTTATTTTTATGTTTGTAGTCTCATATAAACATTCTATAATCATTTTGCCTTAATGACAGCACTTCCAGTTATACAAGTCGGAACTCCTGATTTTCACTGCTTTTTCATCATTATTGTTTAATAAAGCTGTTCATGCCATGAGATTTATTTTTCTAGGATCCATCATTCCATAAGAGCACTTAACTAGGACGATAGAACACTTGCAAAGGGTAATAAAGATCATATTATCTCCCTTTCATTAAGAAAACAAGAATCAATCTCCATTAAGTTAATTTCCATTAAGGTAATTAGATTAAACTTCAGAAAAATCACCATTTGAGATGAGGATAGCCCTATGGTTATTTAGAAGGCCTTAGGCAAGGGAGAATGAAGATCCTTTATTTTTTGTTAATATCTGTGTTTTTTGCCCTCTTTATTTCTTTATTATTATTAATAATATTTTCTACATAATGCTGACTACTGCAATACGCTGTACATGGGTCTGCCCTTGAAACTTAAGTTGGTCCAGAATGGAGTGGCAGAGGCAGTAATGTGCATTTCTTGATATGCCCATGAAATGTCCTTGCTTTCTGAGATGCAGTGGTTGCCAGTTTTTTTCTAGGCACAATTCAAGGTGCTGATCATTACCTATTAAGTCCTACATGGTATAGATCTGTAATGGCGAACCTATGGCATGTGTGCCACAGGTGGCACGCGGAGTCATATCTGAGGACACGTGAGGCGTTGTCCTATGTCAGCTCCAGCGTGCATGTGTGCACTGGCCAGCTGATTTTCGGCCTTCCGGAGGGCGGGGGGAGGCTGTTTTCGCCCTCCCCAGGCTTCAGGAAAGCCTCCTGAAGCCTGGGGACGGCAAAAAACGGTCCAACGGGCCTACTGGAAGTTCATTTCCAAACTTCCGGTAGGCCCGTTGGGCCCGTTTTTCGCCATCCACAGGCTCCAGAAACTTTCCTGAAGCCTGGGGAGGGCGAAAAACGGTTCAACGGGCCTACCGGAACAAACTTCCGGTAGGCCCGTTCGGCTGTTTTTCTTCCTCCCCAGGCTTCAGGAGGCTTTCCTGAAGCCTGGGGAGGGCAAAAAACGGCCCAATGGGCCTACTGGAAGTTTGTTTCCGAACTTCCGGTGGGCCCGTTTTTCACCATCCATAGGCTCCAGAGGCTTTCCTGAAGTCTGGGGAGGGCGAAAAACAGCCCAACGGGTCTACCGGAAGTCCGGAGGCTTCAGTGAGGCCTGTGTGCATGCGCCGGGGGGGCAGCATGGGGGGGGGTTGTGCGCACATGTGTGGGGGGTGGGCATTGCATTATGGGTGTGGGTCCGCATGTGCACGCTATTGCACGCACGTCCTTTTGGCACCCAAGCAAAAAAATGTTTGCCATCACTGGTATAGGTCCTAGTTACTTGAGGGACTGCCTGTTTATCATTGTATTTGCCCTGTCTTTCAGTTAACAGGATTGGAATGCTTTGTCATCTTTTGAGATCTTGAAAATGCACCTTCTCTGTAGCAGTGGCTGCCCTCTTGAATGAGGTTCCCTTGAGATCTGAATATGTCTTACCCTTCTGGGATTATATCTAAAGATATAATTCTTCTTCCTGGCCTTTGGTGAAAATGATTAATGTTTCTTCTTTCTTTCTTTCTTTTCCTTGTTCCCATCCATTTTTGCATTTTTACTTGTTTTTTTTAATGTTTTTAACTATTTGTAAACTGCCCAGAGTCATTGGGAATCAAGCAGCATATAAATGTAATCAATCAATCATCATCATCATTATCAACAGTTATCATTATTATTTTTTCTTTGTTTTAATTGTTATAAGCCACTCAGCATCATTGGGAGTTGGGCAGCATACAAATGTGATAAATAAACATATAATCCATGGTACATCTCACTTTCAGGATACAATGCAATCATTGTAGTTATGTACTTACTTGAGGGACTGCCTGTTTCTCATTAGTTCTCATTACTTAGAATTATACACTAAGCAAATTCATTATTCAGTTTATAATATCCCTTCACAGATATTTTTTTACAAAATATTTTACTAAACCATAAAAGACAAGAATAAAAAGATAACTTCCATTTTCCCTCACCTTTTCCATTGATTGTCTTTTCTACTACAACTGATTTTTCCTCTTCATTTTTTATTTTTATTTTGCATTTTTCTACTACAAAAAGAAGTGTAATGTGCATTTGTGTGAGAGAGAGTTTTTGATATTTCTTTGCTTGAGAGCAGTTTCTGTGTGATTGTGTGTGAGAAAAAAATGATTGGAATATCTAGATTTATGGATGGGGAAACAGGAAATGAATTGTTTAATTTAATCAATTACTTTTTTCTCTGGCCCTGCTTGATTGCAGTGTAGTATGGTAGTATATATATATTGCATACCACTGAAGCTTTTTGTGACATGCCTGCAATCTCCCTATGACACAAGCTTTCCTATGGGAATCTAAACTAACACCTATTCCCAGCTTCTTGTTATCAGCACTGCTAGCACACACTGGCCCCAGCACATTTGTTTGGGTTAAGCATATAAGCTGGATATATGACAAGTCATGGCAGCTGCAGGCATAACAGAATTTTATTTAAAAAAATACTTTTCAATTTATGCTTAAAAACTCCTATGGTTACCTCTACTGGTTTTTTTAGTCCAATGAGTTTATAATCACAGATTGAAAAATAATAGAAAACAGAACATACCCACCCACACACTCATACATACTTACCAGATCCATAACCCTGCCACTCTGCATCAGACAAATATCAGAATGCATCCTTTAAAAAACGCAGGTAATAGAACCATTCGTGAAAATCTCCCCAACTTCGACAACAAAAACAATAATGTTATTAACACCATAAAATGAAATTAGGACTATGCAAACTATACTCAGTTGCTGATCAATGCTGGAAGTAACCTTCCAGCCCACTCCTTATTATCACTGAAAAACTCTGTTGTGATTTGTTCACGGTTGGGAACACGAAGTGGCAAAAACAGATGCTCCAATAACATTTAAAAATAATTTTCCAAATGATAGTTTGTATAAACAGAAGGCCTCCTTTTTAATTAGCCTGCCCAGTCTTTTATCTATCCAGAAATTCTCAATAAAGCTATCCAATAACTTTGAATGGTCAAATTATAAAGTACTAGGATAAGCACTGTTGAGCCCTCTGTGATACAAATCCCTTTGGCATTAAGGGAGCATTTATGGATTAGAATGAAACAGGGAAACTCTGAGAGGTAGCTCAGAGTCACTCTTACCCTGAAACCCATCCAAGTAAGAATTGCACTGAAAAATTAACCACTTTAATTCTCAGCATCCTATATATAACTCATATCTAGGCTTGCTGTTTTATTATTATTTGTAAGTTGAACTAGATATGCAACTTCTTTAATTACTTTAATTACTAAACTAATCACTATAGTTATCAGATTCCACATTAATTGTCCTGTTCTTAACTATATAGTTTTTACACTTTAAAAAACCCAAGCACTTGCATTTCATATTATTCATTCTTTAAACTTGTTTAAGTTAGAAGAAACATCTGTGTTGCCATATTACTTTGTGTGGGTATCTTTATCGGTTATAGCCCTTATTTTAACCTTAAAACTAAAGATAGCATTGAAAACTCAAACATCAACCCACTTAATGACTTAGTGATTATGTAAGTTTAACAACTTAAATTGACTTCATTTAAATGTTATCTTTCAATAATCTAGCAGTTTTAAAGGTTTTCTAGTTTTGTTGCAGGGAATTACATGACTTAATTCAAAATTTACTTTTGAGTAGATGTGTGTATTACTATTGAAGTATAAAAGAAAAAGCATTAAATATAACACAAGGTTTTATTTAGGATCAGTCCTTCAGTTCTGATTCAAGCAATTCCCAGTGGTCTCATATTCAAGAGAAATCCAGACATTTGTCTGTGAAAGAATGTTTGCAATCTGTTAAGGTTGCAAAATAAGAGAATTCTTGTAAAAAACATGATAAGGGTATGACATGAGCTATCATGTTTAGTCTCCAAGAATCTTGTCAAGTCCTAGAAAAGGGGGAAAAATGTAATGGTGATGACACCCTAACCTTGAATCACTAAAGCAAATTTCACAGCATACCAATATTAGACATATATATGTGGATTACTTTATTCAAAAAAGTGACTTAAAAATTACTTTAGATTTATTGAATTCCTCCATCTATTCAAAGCATAAGAGTATAATTAACATCCACATTAACAGTGTGCTGTAGCCTTCACTTACACATTTAACTTAAGAATAACATTGGTCTACAAATTTTGGGAAATTATCGACCTCTGAGATAAAATGTGTTAATTTTAAATATTTTGATTAGATGAATTAGAAAACAGATGATAAAGGTGCTGGTTGGCTAAAGTTTTCAAGATATTTCACAATAAAGATTTATACATAAGCAAGTATATTTGCTTACAAGGGAGGGAAGTGTCTAATAAACATGATGCTCGTAACTTCTAGACAAAGTACAGTAGAACAATGAAAATGGTACCACATGGAGGTGTATAAATTTATCTTCACTTTGAGAACAGCAAGGCAGATGACTATGAAAAACATGTGCAAAATTTGCTTAGGTCCTATAAATCACTTGGTGCAAACATGTCACTGAAAATTCACTTCTTACACTCGCATTTAGACTATTTCTCTTTGGACTGTGGGGCAGTGAGTGATGAGCATGGGGAGACATTCCCCCAGGATATTTCAGGCTTGGAGAAAAGATACCAAGGGAAATGGAGTCCGTTCATGCTTGCCAATTATTGCTGGAATCTCCCCAGGGATGATCCTATTGCAGTTCACAAGAGAAAAGCCAAAAAAGCGCAGTTTAGATACTGAATAAAGATGGAACCTTGTCGTTTAATCTGATGTTAGAGCTTGTCAGTTTTTCATGCAAAAAGCATGAAAATGTTACATGAAAAACCAGTAAATGAATGGAAAGTTATGTTATTGGTATCAATAAAAAGATACATTTATAATGATTGGTGTTGCACCATTCTCATTGTTACAGTATATCACATTTTCCAGAAAAGTTATGGAGCATAATCGCACATCTCCTCATAATTCTGAATTATTTTGATGCAATTTTGACCTGAAGCTGTATCTTGGAAACTGGAGCCAATTAATACTCAGGACTTAATTTTCCTTTATTAGTGACCCAATTCTGGTAAAATTAAGCTACTTTCATTTCTGAGGCTTTCTCCTTGTAGACCAATGTAATTACCCAAAAGTAGGAAGAATGGAAGCCAATGGATATTATGCACTACTTATACACTAAAATTCTATGAACACTTAGGAATATATTTGACAGATTGCATTAAGATTGACTCCTTATTAAACATAGGTAATCACAGAAATATAATATTGAATCATGTGTTTATTTATTTATTTATTTTATAAAATTTATATGCCGCCCAACTCCCGAAGGACTCTATATCAAATTGTCCAGTCATCAGATTATTCATTTGAGTCAGCTCACATTTATTTTATTTTAAAATGGTGAATCCCACATCTAGTGAATTCACAACAGAATGGAGAAGATTTTTTTTTTGCCTTAAATCATTGCCCTCTGAAAATGGCAAGAGTTAACATAGTGACAAATAATCTTCAGCATTAGTTCTGACATTTATATCTATAGAAATGCACATGATCAAAGATAAAACCCCTCTAGAATGCATATGGGTCACTATAAAAGGGGAAAAAAGTGACATTGCCATAGGTGTATATTACAGGCCACCCAACCAATCAGAAGAAATAGATGAACTTTTTGCCAACCAGTTAACAAATATATATAGGAAGCATACAACAGTAGTAATGGGAGACTTTAATTACCAAATATCAACTGGGAGACAAACTCTTCAGCAAGTGGGAGATCAAACAGATTCCTAACCAATCTAGTCAACAAATTTGTCATCCAAAAGGTAGAGGTGGGAACTAGAAGTAAAGCTATACTGGACCTAATTCTTACTAATAGAGAAGAAGTGATAGAGGGAGTTGAAGTTGCCGGAACTTTGGGTGAAAGTGACCATGTCATACTGGAATTCAATATAATGCAGACACAAGCAATAGAAAATAACCAAACCAGTGTCTTAAACTTTAAAAGAGCTGATTTTAATAAACTCAGAGAGAGCCTAGGAAAGATTCCATGGATGAAAATCCTAAAGGGGAAAACAACTCAAGAAGCATGGGAAACTCTGAAAAATGTGATCATAACAGCCCAGTCCAGC
>QLTV01004297.1:3797603-3845060 GCA_003457575.1 Thermophis baileyi | reverse complement strand
AAAATTGATAGTATAGATTTTTATTTTGCCATTTTCTGCATAAAAATTAAATAAATGTGGTTTTCAAAGCTTTGGCATATATCCGACTGTACATATCCACTGTGTGCAAATACTGTGTAGCCAGGCTTAGAAAAAGCATATATTTTTAATATTAATATATTTTTATCCCATCTTTATCACTTTCTAAGTAACTCAAGACAGAAAACATATATAATATTCCTTCTCCTCTTTTCCCCGTAACAAGTACCCTGTGTTGAGCTGAGACTGAGTGATTGGCCCAAAATCACCCAATTGGCTTTCATTGGAAGGCAGGACTAGAACTCACAATATCCTGGTTTCTAGGTCAGCATTTTACCCACTCCATCAAACCAGCTGTCCATAATGGGTTTAGACAGCAACATGACAGGGAATCTAAGCAAGCTGATTTGCACGTGTATGTCTATTTTTTAGAAGTCAAGTGCTTCAATTTCTTGGAAGGGTTGATACCTGCAGACTATTGGATGCATATGGATGTAAGGTAGGATATTTGAGAAGATGTGTAAATTTCATTAGAAGCCAATTAGAGGTAAAGAGTTGCTGTCCATTGTAGTACCCGCCTCTCTCTATCTAGAAATGTTTCTAGTTTTGTATGGCTGGTCAATTGAGATGTTTTTGTTTTGCTTTGTGAGCAGGTAGTGAAGAAGTTATATCTGCCTAGAGCAGTAATGGCAAACCTTTTTTTCCTCAGGTGCCAAAAGCATGAACGCGAGCGCTATCGCGCATGTGCGCATGCCCACATCCATAATTCAATGCCCCCCATGCTGCCCCTCCCCCTGTGCATGTGTGCACGACCCCCCTACACTCCCCCATCTCCCAACTTCCGGTGGGCCCGGTAGGCCCATTTTTCCCCATCCCCAGGCTCCAGAGGCTTTCTTGGAGCCTGGGGAGGGCGAAAACAGCCTCCTCCACCCCCCTGGAGGCCCTCCGGAGGCCAAAAATGCCCTCCCAGAGCCTCTGCAGGAGCCAAAAATCAGCTGGCCGGCACGCACATACGCGCTGGAGCTGAGCTAGGGCAACAGCTCGCGAGCCAGCAGATATGGCTCCGCGTGCCACCTGTGGCATGCATGCTATAGGTTCGCCATCACGGGCCTAGAGTCATAGAGTTGGAAGGACTCATTTAGGTCACTCAATCCAACCTCTTGCTCAGGACAGAAATGCAAATTAAATCAGCATTGACAGATGGATGTTTTGATTTGTGATATCCAGTGAAGGAAAGCTTAGCAGTTGGCATTGGTTCCATTATAAGATTTCTTTATAATTATGACATTTTTCAAAATATTCAACTGGATCTCTGTAACTTAATTACCTGATTGTCCTGGACACTTTTTCAGATACTCGTTCAGTTTTCTTTTCTTAAAGCTAAACATGTTATTAGCTCGGTATCTCCATAACCCTCCTTTGCTATACTATCCTTTTGTCCTTCTCTGAACATGTTCCAATTTCTCTGAACGGTTTTTTTTTAATATGGTGCCCAAAATTGCACAGAGTATTCAAAGTGGGCGCTGACCAACACAATCCTCACCCAAATGACTTCATATAAATTTAATAGAGGTAAAATGAAACAATTTGCTATTAAATAAATTGAAATTACAAACTTTTCATGTTTATTTTTACTATTATTATTCGTAGCAACTTTAATGTGCTTTATAATGCTACTCTTACACATCTCATGGCACAAGAACTGCTTATGTCCTTATTTAATGTCTGCCCAAGCAATATGAGCGGATAGCTTGGCATCCTTTGGGTTTCCTCGAATAAGCAATGCCATCCATCAGAACCCAGGAAGCATGCTATCTATGTCACAGTTCCTGCCCTTGAAATGATCTTCCCCCTGAGATGTGTGTCACTCCCATCCTGGAAAGTCCTAAAGACCTGGCTGTTCTCCTAGCTTTGGTTAGGATAGTTAGAATCCACGTTGAATATGTTTGCATGGGGGAGTGTTGTTGACTGGATTTGCTCTCTTGTTCTCTATTTATTATTTATAATTCTATTCATATTGTATATTTTACCTTATTTGGTTTTATTGTGAATTGACCAGAGACAGGCAGTGCCTAAATTGAATGAATTAAATTAAATCAGTTTCCCTGTAGATATTAATAGTCTGTTTAAGAGAATGGGAAACTAAGAATGAAATCCAGAAGTTCACTGTACTCATGTAATTCTGGGCAGGTCTTAGGCCAAGAAGGTCCCAGACCAAGGAGAAATAGGCTGGTCAATGTCTACATTACCTCATTAGTATCAAACTTCTGATACTAAGAAACCTAACTTAATCACTTACTTCTGAGAAAAGGATTAACATATGCATTTCTACCTCTGCTTCTATCATTAAATAAATGATTGAAGCAGAGAAAGATTCAAATACTTTTTTTTTTTTTACAAAGAATCAATTTATGACTGTTAACTATATTTTAAACTAAAGATAGAAACTAACCAGGCTATAATACTCAGCCTATAAAAAATGCTTTCTGAATTCTTTCCTGGGAACAGAGTATTTTGTAGATATCCCATATGCTTGCACTTAATCTTTTACTTAAGATTGTCTGATCCACAGAAAAAAAGATATAACTAGCCAACTAACATAGGGTTGTCTGATCATCACTTAAGGTATACGTTAATTGCCAGGGTGCTAATTTATTTTTCTCAGGATCTTTTATCTCAATCTCATTTCCAACACTAAAATGTGTTTGTTCATAACTGCAGATATATTGATAATTTTCAACTATTTGAAAATCTGCAGAATACCGATGAATTCATGCAATAAAAAAACCTACAGATATTTTAGCATTTGGGCTTTTTGTCACATACAGTATAATCATGAAATAGGGTTTTTTTTTTAATCTTTTGCTTTCAGGAAGTCACATGTACAGTACATACTGTAGATGATCTGTCCTACCACACTGATCTGTACTATAAGTAACCTACATGTTATCTGCACATTCAGTTCTGTAACAGGAAAAGGTTTTAACTCAAACAGAGTCAAGCATCTGAACAGCAATAGCATATCTGATTGAACATCTGAGCGTTTTCACTTAATATAAATATTTCTAGACAGGGTTAGGCAAATCATGTTTTTCAGTGCATTGTGCTGCAAGTAAAATTTTACTTACAATTTTCCCTCCCATTCACATCAATAGTCTGTCTCACAAGAGATAAATCCAACAGGAAAGAAAAATATCAGTACCCAGTTAAGCAATATTTGGCAACAGGGGAGTGTCTCACTCTACAAACGTACTTGATTCTGCTAGTAATGAATGCTAGTCTCAGATTTAAAATATGCATCACAGTGAAACTGCTAAAGATATATTGTTTCCTTTCCCACATGGACTTCTATATAATATGAGAAACTTGGTTTCACTTTGTTTCCGTTTAGGCATGGTGCATAGTGCAACACTAAGATCCAGAGGATAAATGGAAAAAGCCTTGCATAAGCAGACTTGGAAAAATAGAGGACAAAAACCTTTATATTAAAAAAAAAAAGTCTTGACTACATCTCTCTATTCCTTTACAAACACCGCAGAAATCCTGAACCTCAGCTTGCTTTATGGTGCTTTGCGGATGGCATCTCTACAAAGTATTACTTCCTTATCATCTACTGAGTTTCTTCTTCATGTATAAATGAAGTAATCAGGGAGGGAATCTGGGGAAGGAAAAGGGCACCTGTTGCTGCGTTTACTTGGAAGGGAGTAGAGATTATGGCAGGAAAGGTCTACCTTTTTTCCTTCACCATCATCAGGAGAATGAGAAAATGGGGAGCATTGAATTTTATTACAAAACATACTCTGGGACAAAGAACCTGTTGTAAACTTTGACAATGAAAATGCAAGAATTAGGACATTTTGAACATACTATCTATAACTTAAAGTGTGTGTGTGTGTGTGTGTGTGTGTGTGTGTGTGTGTGTGTTGGTATACACACGAACAATATACTGATTATAATTTAAAATGTATGTATACACATACACACACATACAAATATATATGCACATGCACATAGATCAGTAATGGCGAACCTATGGTACGCGGAGCCATATCTGAGGGCACGCGAGGCATTGCCCTATGTCAGCTCCAGCGCGCATGCGTGCGCTGGCCAGCTGATTTTTGGCCTTCTTTTTGGCCGTTTTCACTCTCCCCAGGCTTCTTCGGCTTTGGACAGTTGCAGCCAGGCCTCGCACACCTCGGCCCATTTCTTCTGCAGCAAGGCTTTCCTGAAGGCCTCTGTAGCCGATAACAGAGCTCCAGATCGATCCGGAGCTCTGTTATCAGCTAGAGAGGCCTTCAGGAAAGCCTTGCTGCAGAAGAAATGGGCCGAGGTGTGCGAGGCCTGGTTGCAACTATCTGAAGGTAAGTAGTAGGGCAGCTCCACTTCTGTTCTGTTTCCGAACTTCCGATTGGTCTGTTGGGCCATTTTTTGCCATCCCCAGGCTTCAGGAGGTTTTCCTGAACCCTGGGGAGAGTGAAAAACAGCCCAATGGGCCTACAGGAAGTCTGGAGGCTTCAGTGAGGCCTGTGCGCATGCACAGGGGGCAGCGGGGTTGTGCACATGCACGGGGGTTGTGCGCATGCACGGGGAGGGCATTGCATTATGGGTGTGGGCACGCACGCGCGCGCACCCTAATGGCACCCGAGCCACAAAAGGTTCGCCATCACTGGTTTAGATTATATAAACTATTTAAGCAAAGGATTCTGGATGCATTTAATATCACTTGTTGAAGAAATAGAAAGGAACATCTCCACTGCTATTTTATGCACTTATGCACAAATGCCTTAAAGTTAACAGATTTAACTTCTGTGAACTAACAGAGACTTCAGTATATTGAATCCAAGCAGCATGATTGTTACTGGATTACTATAAAAATGTTAATTCAATTAGTTATTGAGGATTGAATATTATTGCATATGCGAGAAAGGCAGAATGCACCAGTCTTCGGATTTTAAAGGAATACTTATGAACAAAATGAGATTGAAAGAGAGAACAAGCCCATGTTAGTGAAGTTTGTTCCTGCCTGGTGGTACATTGAGGACCCAGATTGTTAGGAACTTTTGAAAGATTATGTAAGGCCAAGTACTCATATAAGCTTCTATATCTGTTCCTTTTTTCCAGTCTCCTTGCACAGTCCTCCTCTGTTAAGATTGCTTGACTTACTCTTTCAAAGATGCAATATACAGCATAACTGGCCATCTATGCAGAACTTATTGAAAGAATGTGATCCAAATGGATCATCCATAAAAACATAAGAACAGCATTAATGAATCAGACTGTGGCACATCTTATTCTAGCCATTTTCCAACAGTGATCACCGAGATTCCTCTACAAGAAAGAGACATATTCTCTGTAACTAATATTTGAAGGAATATTGTTCCCAGGCTGAAGGTATGATTGTCTTCAAGACCAATAGCCCTTGACTGACCTGTTCTTCATGAATTTATCGTAATTCATTCAAGTTGTTAGCCAACTCCATGCCTTGTGTTGGCAAGTTCCTATTTATGTGAATAAGTGATTCTTTTTGTTTATTTTAAATTTCTTTCTAACCAGCTTTATTGGATGGTCCTAGTTCTAATATTTGAAAGAAACACTGTCCAAGTTCTGATGTTATGCATGATTTTGTACACCTCAACATGTCCACACTCTTTCATATTTTTTTTCCTGGCTAAAAAGTTTCCAACCGTTAGAGAAAGTATTATCCTTGATTGCAAGCAGGCCCTACTTGAATAAATAATATTGTAACTTGACTCCAAATATGTGCCATATGGAAAGTCACAACAGTGCTTCCTTGTTCAGAAACTTATGAAGTCTTAGCTAAAAAACCTCACAAATAAATAATCATTTTCTCCCCATAATAAAGTTTTGGTATGCATTCATTCTGCCAACACATGATTGTTTGGCTTCCATGGGATTTCTTACAAACTTTCATAATAGTTATAAATAAAAATTGTATGATTTTGGATTGTGATATCTCATACTAAAATCTACTTTGATACAGGTTATTGAAATACATCCCCACAACTAACCTCTTCCAGAAACTTATTCTTTCTTACATTAGGGTTTTGAAAAACAATGCTTAAGAATCATATCATGCATAGTATACATTTCTCTGAATCTATCAGGAAGTTTCACTCTAAGATTCACTGAAATGATCAAGCATTATTTAGATTACAAAGAGTTTCTATTAAAACATTGATTAATTGTCCTTTTATTATTTATTTTTGTAATCTTTGAAATTAAAATGTATGTTTAATAATAGCTTTTTTCCATTATAGACTTCAAAAGACTGTCTCTATTTTATGATGGAAATAAATAATAGTAAGCTTCACAAATACACTGCGTATTTGGATTAATCTGTAATGTCATTAAGCATAAAAACATATTCTGCAACTAATTGAAAGTAGAATATGTACTGAGAAACTGACTTGGCATCTTTTACGTAAACTTTCTGCTTTAGATTTGGGATATTTACACAACGCTAGAACAATATAATATTCTGGAAACCTTTGCAGTGTTGATTCCTTTCTCCCACAGTAATGTTTTCTGTTGGGCAGTTCTGTAAAATTTTACCTGGCTACACGAACTACTGCCTAGGATTTCTGTCATCATTGCTCAGAAATGCTGTGTTCCTTTGGCCATGTTTTGTTACTTTATTAAGAATTCTGAAACTAACCATCCTTTGGGAGTAAATGAAGCCAAATTTTTAACATTTATAAAACATTTCAGATTTCTTAGAATCTTGAGATTTGATTAATATGTTTCAGTTGCCTGTCAAATGTTTCATAGCTACATCAGCTATTCTGACCTAGATATTTCTACTGAACTACATTGTAAATTGAATTAAATTTAATCAATAGAAACAGACCTCTGCTACTATTCTACAGAAGCAGGAATTGACTAACATACATGCATACTCTGAAATACACCATACCCCAGTATTGTGTTTCTACATCTAAGATTCCAATCTTTTGGTCTGCAGTGTAATATTCTGAATAAAAAATAGAAGCGTTTGTGGAATGTGTGTATAGCAATTAGTTTTTTTAAAAAAAATCTTAAAGATGTTTGCTTATAACCTACTGGGCAATACTTTAAATTATTGTTATAATCTCTACTGATGTTGGTAAAATAGAAAAAATCAGATCATTGTTCACATGAATAATTTTATCTAAGAAACCAAAATCAAAATTTTGAAGTAATAAATTGCAAATCAATTTTTGTTTCCTTGCTCTTCACCCACCTTGTCTCCCAGTAGTAGAAAAAGTAAAAGTTGAAGCTAAAAGATTACACACTGATTCTTCCCTAGGTAATTGCTGGCCTTTCACTCTTTTTATCTTTCTCACTATTTGCTGTACATTCACCATCCATTTGAGTTTTTAAGTATGTTACTTAAGGATATTTTGTGATATGAAATAGTTTGAAACAAGTTGTTTACCCAAGTAAAGATCAAAACAAGAGACACACCAAATAAATGTCTATCCAAGTAAATGTCTATCCTCCATTTTAAAATTAATGTTCCATAAAAACATATATCTATCCATCTGTCCTTCTGAAATGTTTCTCTCTCTCTCTCTCTCTGTCATAAAAGTGCTTACCAAAGCATAAATGTTAAATATAGCTTTTTTTTTACAATCCCAAACAGAATAGTTTGCTATTGAATTTTGTAGGTTTCAGATTATTTTTTTTAAAAAAATCAGTTTCAGTTATACATCAAAATAGTTCCTAGTAATCTTTCTTTTAAAAACCTTTCTATTTTCACTGTTTATTATTTTATATAAAATATAATGAACAATACAGTCATAATATGGGAAACAAAAGTTTAGCTGTACAAAAAACAACTTCCACAAAATGCTAACAAACTTATATTTCCTTAAAAGAATCAAAGTAGACAACCTGGGAACAACTTGCTCCATGAAACTTAATCTTCAGTTCCCATCAGCTTCACATAGCAAGGTCAATGACAAGAGATAGCAGAAGACATTAATAAGACCTGGGATGGACAGATGTTTTTGTTAAATAAGTAGTGATAACATTATTATTAAACAACATCTGCCTATCTCAGGTCATTGGAAATAGATAGAGAAAAACTCCATGCAATCAATAATACATGAAATTTAGAAGCTGCCTAACCCCAGTAATGTTGGCCAGGTATTTGTTGTCTACTCCTATGGCAAAGTCATTTACAGTACAGTACCTGCTATTCCCAGATAAAGGACTTTGGAAAGAGCAATAAGTGCAGGCATCATGTTTATTTTAGTGAATGACTTGTGGATACAGTCTGGGGAAAGTAGACAAATCTAGAACATGCTTAAGGATTCCAGCCAATTTTTTATCACCTGATAATTAGATAAACATCTCTTAATCCAAATCATCAATAAAAATGGTGAAAGAACAGGGTAGTGAATCTTCTGATATCTCATTCAGTATCTCATTCCTCTCTGATAAAGAACCATTGATAAGCACTGTTCAAATATTAGTTTTGAGTCAGTTGTGTAGAGCTTAATTCTTATGCTATTCAGTCTATAATTAATCAAAATGTTGGGGGTTTCTTTCTCAATTTTCTGCTGAAATCAAGACTAATTTTATCTACTGTAAAGTATTGCAAAAAATCTCCCAATGAAGTTATCTGGTAAAAAAAAATGAAGGGGGTGAAGGAGGACAACCACAGTCCCTCAACTGATTCTGCATCCACTGCCCTCTCTTCTGTAGCACCATAGGCTGCTGATCACTGCAGCTGTACATTGGAAAGTCCATACAATGTGTGTTCCAGTAAATATATCAACATTCTATTAGTAAATCCATCTATCAAAAGGATGAAGAAAAAAAAACCACCCAATCCCTTTTATCTGTTGACAGCTCAGCTCTGTAACAGCAGACAGGCATTTAAAAGGTCTGAGTGTCTACCCCACTCCTGAAGCTACTAACAAGCCAAATAACACCCAACCCTGGTAGCATGTTTTTCTTAGTATGTTTCATCACACTGAACTTTTGGTTTCTTGAAAGCCTCCCTACGGTCCTGAGCACCTGTGTACACTCTGCTTTCCTGACCTTCCCTTATTCAACTTAATCCATGTGTCCTTTTTTATTTTTTTCATTGATTTATTTGCAGTGTTCACCTTTTAATATTTTTAGGAACTCACATCCTTATGATTTTCTCTTCTTAGTACTTCCTGCAATGGAGTCCTACTTGTCATTGCTCCGAATTTATTAATATCTGGGTTCAAGTCCAAAATATTTGTTTGACTATGCTCAGTGTTGGCTTTCCTTAAACATTGCACAATTCCAGTTTTTCCTAGTTTTTTTGCTATTTCCGTTTTCTCAAGTAATTCCTAATTGGTTTTTATCAGTTCAGGAATAGCTGATCACATTATATTTTTCCTCACTTGCCAAACATGAAAGTTATCAGTAAGATTTTCATGAAATGATCATACTTGCCACCATTTATTTCCCATCAGATGCAGGGACATCTGTTGTTGGCCTATGAAATCACTAATATCTCATGCCTGAAAAGGTATGCAGTTTTCTTTTGGAAAGCATCTTGTCTTGATTTCCTGTGAATATCCCTAATAAAAATAGTTCTGGTTTCATTTCTATGGTTTGTTTTGTTATTTCTTCTATCCATTTCCTTATCCTTTGCCAGTACTGTTTTGCTTTGGGACAGGACCACCATATGTGGAAATATGTTCCTGGGTTGTGTTTACACTTCCAACATTCTGGTGACACATTGGGGTACATTTTTGCAATCCTTGCTGGTGGGAGGTGCCATCTGTGGAACATTTTATAGATATTTTTTTGTATGCAACAGATTTCGTCATTCTATAACTTTTACTCCAGACCTTCTCCCATTTTTCCAATTTTATGTTGTATCCGAAATTTTGGGCCCATTTTATCATCACCTCTTTTACAACCTCTTCTTCCATCTTATAGCTCAATAAATAATTATATAATTTTGTAATCATTTTATCCTCCTGTCCTAACATAATTTTGTCTAATTCATTTTCTTTTTTCTGGATTCAGTATTGATCTACATCTTTTTTGTGTCTAGATTTTATCTGTAGATATGGCCACCAATCAATTTCTATGCCTTGTTCCCTTAATTCTTCTCTTGTTTTTAATTCTCCCTGTTCCTTTAATATTTCTTTGTATGTCTTCGTTTTATCCATGTCCAGTAAATTTGGGTATATTAATGCTTCCATAATTGAGAACCAGGTAGGTATTTTATTATAATGGTTTCTTTTAATCTTTTGCCATATTTGTATGAGTGAATCTCTAATTAGATGTCTTTGGAAATATTTATGGGTCTTGCTTTTGCCATCCCACAGAAAGGCATGCCAGCCTCTCTGGAGATCATGCCCTTCCAACATTAGAATTCTTTTATTTTTAAGTGATATCCAATCTTTGATCCAAGTAAGAGCTGCTGCATGGTAGTAAGTCTCCCAATCGGGCAAGCCAAATCCCCCTCTTTCTCTCTTGTCTTGTAAAACTTTTAGTTTAATTCGCGATTTTTCCCTTGCCAAATGTAATCTGTTATTATTTTATTTAAGTCATTGCAAAACCCTTTTGCTAATTTTATTGGTATGACCTGGAATAGAAATAACAACCTGGGCAATATGTTCATTTTGGTGGAAGCTATCCTGCCTATCAAAGACAATTGAAGCTTCTTCCACATTTCTAAATCTTTTTTAATCTGTTGAATCAGTCTATCATAGTTTTCCTTTTTCAGAGTTGAGCATTTTGGTGTTATCCAGATTCCTAAGTATTTTATTTTTTTTGTAACCTGTATGTCCATTTTCTCTTCCCATTCTCTTTCTTGTTTTTTCGTAAGATTTTTCATTATCACTTTCGTTTTGTTCCTATTAATTTTAAGTCCTGCTACCTTACTGTAGTCTTCTATATATTGCAGTAGTTTAGATCCTGTCTCTAGTGGTTGTTCTAATATGAATACTAAATCGTCCGCAAATGCTTGAAGTTTATAGATTTCTTTTTTAATTTGTAAACCCTTTATTTCTTGTTCATTTCTAATCCTAATTAATAAGACTTCTTAATAAGACAGAGGGGCTAAGGGGCATCCTTGTCTCACTCCCTTCGTAATATTAAATTTTCCAGTAATATCTCCATTTATCATAATCCTCGCCGTTTGAGTGGTGTATATTTTCTCAATCTTTTTTATAAATTTTCCCCCGAAATTCATCTTTTCCAATTGTAAAATTATAAACTTCCAATTAAGGTTATCAAAAGCCTTCTGCGCATCAAAAAGATTAAGGCTAATTGTTTTCCCAGGTGAGATTCGTAATATTCAAGCACATTTATTATATTTCTTATGTTATTTTTTATATTTCTTTTTGGGAGAAAGCCATTTTGATCTATATGTATAATTTCATTTAGGACTTTTTAAAATCTCTCTGAAATGATGGCTGCAAATATCTTATAGTCTACATTAAGGAGCGAAATGGGTCTATAATTCCTGATTTGTGCAGGGTCTGTATCTTCCTTGGGAATAAGTGAAATAAGAGCTTCTGTCCAGGATTGCGGTATGTTTGCATTCATTAGTGCATCATTGAAAATTTCTAAAATTAACAAATCTAATGGTTCTTGTATTTTCTTATAAAATTCCACTGGTATTCCGTCTGGGCCTGGAGATTTGTTATTCTTTTGTTTTTTCCTCGCCTCTACCAATTCCATCATTGTTATTCTTTTGTTAAGAAGTTCCCTTTTTGTTTCTATAATTTCGGTTAAATTTGTTCCGTCTAAATATTGTCTAATATTATCCTCCGCTATGTTTTCTTGTTGATATAAATTTTGGTAAAAGTTTTGTACTATTTTCTTTTTTTTCCCTCAATCTTATAGTGGTTATTTACCTCTTCATCCTTTATTGTTCTTTTGTCTTTTTCTTTTTTTAACTTATAAGCTAACCAACGCCCAGGTTTATTAGCATGTTCAAAATAGTTTTGTTTTGCCATTTTCAATTTCTGCGCTAATTCTTCTTGCATATTCAAATTAAATTTATGTTTAATTATATCCCTTCTTTTCTTAATTTTTACATTTTGGGGTCACTTTGCAATTCCGCTTCAGCTTTTTAAAGTTCCTCTTAAATTAGTTCATGTTCTAATTTCCTTTTCTTATTTCTTTTGGCCATATATGCTATAGTGAGACCTCAAATGTAGGCTTTGGTAGTATCCCATAAGATTTGAAGTGAGGTGTCTTCTTTTAAATTTATTTCAAAAAAACATTTTCAATTCTTTCTCTATCTTCTGAGTAAATTCTTTCTCCTTCAATATTTCTTGATTCATTGTCCATCTTCTTTTTATTTTGTGACCCTTCCATGTTACCTTAATTGGGCTGTGATCTGCCCAACTATTCGTCATAATTTCTACTTCCTCCAGATCTTTCTTTTGGAAAGCATCTTTCATATTTTTCCTTCATTGGGTGCAGGCTCATATTGGTTTTATTTGCTTTCCTACTTATTTTAACCAGATGCTTTATTCAATAACAGCAGGTTCATTCACTTGGGCATTTGACAGGTGTATATGCTTTTAAGATTTCCTGATTCTGCTGCTTCTGTTCCTTATAAGACAAATTGTATCCTTCAGTTTCTATATATTTCAAATGTAGAAATAATCAAACTAGATTTCCTTTATACTTATTACATCTTCATTTAGGAAATTTAAGTGGCAATTCGATACTTATTAATATGTGAGCAACTTGTCAGCAAATTTCTGATTTCTTTTCAATAGTCATTTTAGCAATAGCACTTAGACTTATATACCGCTTTACAGTGCTTTACAGCCCTCTCTAAGCGGTTTACAGAGTTAGCATATTGCCCCCAACAATCTGGGTCCTCATTTGACCCACCTCGGAAGGATGGAAGGCTGAGTCAACCTTGAGCCGGTGAGATTTGAACCGCCAAACTGCAGCTAGCAGTCAGCTGAAGTAGCCTGCAGTGCTGCACTCTAACCACTGCGCCACCTCGGCTCTTTATAGTCTCTTTAAGACTATATTATGATAATACAATTGTATTTACTTAGAAAGAAAATTCAAATTATACAAAGTCTTTCTTTCTCTTTCTTTCTTTCTTTCTTTCTTTCTTTCTTTCTTTCTTTCTTTCTTTCTTTCTTTCTTTCTTTCTTTCTTTTTCTAGCCTGGATTGGACAATACACCAGTTATGGAAAATTTAAACTTTCTTCCCCAGCCCACTTTAGTTTTTTAAAATTTTCCTATGTTTTATAAAAGTTACAGAGTTTAAAAGGAAAATAATTGTATTTATTAGAACATTAAATACTAAACAGATTACATCATCACCATTTCCATATCCCTAATTAGATTGAATGGAACAGAAAACACATTTTCCAATTGGCCTGAGTGAGTTATACTTCCTGAAAGAATGCCAGGTGTCCTGATATAAATGAGGGAGCTTGATTCTCCTGTAGTAAATATCCTCTAAAACATAAAGAAAGAACCTTATTCTTGTTGTCATTTTAAAATAAATTAAAAAGAGGTTGTATATAATTTCAATTCAGT
Organism: Thermophis baileyi; assembly: GCA_003457575.1. NCBI lineage: Eukaryota > Metazoa > Chordata > Lepidosauria > Squamata > Dipsadidae > Thermophis > Thermophis baileyi. The sequence continues at coordinate 3,831,524 of QLTV01004297.1, read as the reverse complement.
AATTCTAAGGATATAAAACCAATTGTTACTGACAAGGTTTGCTTCAGCAGAAATGATAAATCAGCATCAACAATCCTAAGATTGTTTGTTATTTGATTATCAGGAGCTTAAAGAGCAGCAGAATGCATCCAGCTTATCAGTACTACTGCTAAGAACTGTATTTAAATGCAGAGAATGTTTATAATAATGATTTAAAAATTACACAACAGAAAAGCTATTTTATCCATCTTTTTATCAGAAAAGTAAATGGGTTGTGGATACATGACAGTTCTTTCACATGCTTTCCCTCACTATGCAAATTAAAATACATGTTTATAAATGAAAACGTGTATTTGGAATAATGTGAGGAAGGACTATACTTGGAAATTGGAAAAGAAGAGAAAGATTGTATACTTACTATATTTTTATAGTCTTATCTCTATCTTATACATTTCCTTAGCCTAAAGGTGCTTTCTTTTTAAGTTTTCAGAACTCTGTTCCATTTGTTTATAAAATATAGTTTAATATTTTAAAGTCTGAAGTATTTGTTTGCTCCCACAAACAAAACATTTTGTTTCTTAATACAGTATTCTGTATAGTGACTGAATATATAAAAGTATTGAGTCACAGATGTGTTGAAAGATCAATGTCCGGGGCACCAAAATGGAAAAATGGAGATTATGCAGATTATTGAAGAATTTCATGATCCATAGCAAAATCTGTAGTGGAGCTGCACTGAATAGGTCACTTAGAATTTGGATAATGCCCAAATTCCTTTTCACATAATAAAAAAGCATGCACATTCTCTTTTGCTTTTCTCCTCATTTTCCACGAAGTTTCAGCCTTTTGTATGATGATGTCATGTTCTAAAAAGAAGTATAATTTGCATATATGGAACTAGACTTCACTAGTTTCCAAGAGATGATTAAGATAGTTCTACAAATCTATATCTACTGTACAATAGGTATTCAGATTAGTCTTATCTAGTTCATTAAGATTCCTTCACCCCCTCCCTCCCCCACACACGTATGCGCACAAGTCAGACCTATTAAATAGAAATCTCCACTTTGTTTTCCACAAGTGTTTCCAAAAATATTTATATAAGTGGACTGGTTAATCTAAGTTCATGCACTTTGACAGAACAGATGGATTGTTTCAGGCTTATTAACTGACCTTTCTCACAGTGACTTGCAGAATGTATGTCCTCTTCACAGGATCTCAGTTGTAGCAACTCTGCAAAAGTCTTAAAAATCACATTCTGCAGGATCACTGCAAAACTCTCGAGGCTATTAAATTTTCCTTTTTCAGTATGGAAAACTTCCCCAGCACGCAGACATATTTACACAGAGACTATGCTCTGGAGACATGGGAATCTTGCTTCTGTTTCTTTGTTCTTTTACTCCCTCTTCAACTTTGTCACTTCAATAGAGAATACCACAAGCCCATACAGTCCAGCATTAAGTCCAGAAATCAGAAAATGCCACATATAAGGAACCTCATTTTGTACTATACAATACAAAGTACTGTATGTCTTTGCTTTAAGGATTTTGATTTCATCTTTGAACCATAATTATTACAGCCCAAAGAATATTCATGAAGGATACTTAATGTGCAGCCCTAAGATCAAATGAAGTCTTCAATGCTTTCAATTGCTGTTTGAGAGCAAGCAGCTCAGAACTCTGCCAAAATCTACCTGGTAACTTGCTGAAGAGAAAAAAAGGTTGTCAGAGGGGAAGAAAAAGATAACAGAGTGCCAGAAAAAAAGGAGGGAGTGAAATTTCAAATATCACCAAGCAAGGTTCCAAAACCATATTCTCTTACCCTGTCCTTGGATAATGACTCTGCATTAAGAAATTGTCCTCCCAGCAGGGTTTATGTGATACTTTCCCCCCACACATTTCTATATGCTTATCTCCCAATATGTTTGTCTGTGTCAAAGACTGCATTCAGTTCAATGTATACATTTCCAGAGTGGCATGGGGTGTGTGTGTTAATAATTAAGTGAAAGCACATTATCCAATTCATTCAGCAAGTAAAAGGAGAAAATTTGGTAACTATATTCCAAAACTTTGGGATCTTCAATAAAAAAATAAATGTTGGTCCAGTCCTTAAGATGCAGTTTGGAAAGAATAATTCTTTTGATTTAAATACAGTTGCTTCAAATATTTGCCTCATAAGCAAAGTTACAAAGATAAAGAAAATGCAAGTAATGTGACAGATAGCAAGGGACCAAATCATAAATTTAATAAACTAAGACAAACATGATTTTAGTACCTTTAGTGACAGGTATCATTTTTATGCAATTTTCATAGATTCTTTAAAATAAAAAAACTTTAAAAAATGGGTCCAACCAAAGACAATTTCAATGTTTTGGAATTGAATTGGAAAAAACTACATACATAAAAACTACATAGGATTTTGTCTCTTGTCCAAATAACAGTTTCCCCTCTGCAAGTATGCTAATTAAGAACAAAGCAAAATCTAAGAGTTTTACAGTTGATCTGCCCTGTCTCATCTTGTTACCACTTACGGTAGGTTTTAGGCAAGTATTGGGAGACAAGTCAGACAACTCATAAAACAGTTTAGAAATCTCCATTTGAACATTCTGCAAGATAATGCAGCAAATTATTGTGGATTGTATATTAATTGGGTAATCATCTACAGATAGGAGTGCAACATTGGCCCATATGCAATAATGCTTGATCATTTTTTTCTACTGATGCAAAGTATATAAATATTTCAGTCTTGCACTAAATTACATTTTGGTTTTATGGGCTTAGATTGGACCTCAAGCAGCTTGGCTCCAAAGAGCATTCCTTGTGGCAAAAAATTCCATCTGTAATGCACAGTTTGGCCCAATCCTCTGTAATGAAGGCTGGCTTGGCAGATGGTCTATCAACTCCAAATCCTCTGAAAAAAAGGAGGGCATGGAAAAAGAAAAAAAAAAAAAAAAAAAAAAAAAAAGAACAAGAAGAAGAAGAAAGAAAGAAAGAGAAAAGGATGCAGATAATCTTGTTAAAAGGAGATAACTCCGGAAATTTTGAAGAATTCTAGGCTCCATTCCTTACTTGCCATTATGTTATGCTGCTCCTTTGACGTTTACTCCTCCTTCCCCTTGTCTTTCTCTTCATTGTATTCACTATTTGAGCTTTTCTAATTCTGTATGAATGATGCCACTCAAGGATAATTTAATTTAATCATAAAAATTAATGGTCTAGGAAAAGAATTATTTTACAAAACACATGCTTACCATAAAAATCTTTTACCATAAAAATCTGAACTTGTAGTCACAATGATCAGTTTGCTGCTGTGACCTTCTATATATTTCGTATGGTTCACCATGCTGTAAACCTGGAAAATAAATTATATTAACTGAAAAAGGAAGTGTTTATGTATGTGTATGTATATGTATATGTAAATATGCAGGTATATAATTTGTACTGTATGTGTAATTACATCATAATGCAGTTCTCCTCATCTGTCTTTTTGCGCTCTCTCTGCAGAAATTCTGCAGGAACTGGTATTCTCATTCTCAAACCACATAAATCAGATCAGTGGCAGGACAAGGAATAATTTTCAGTTCCTAAGCATGGGGCAAGATTCCAAAGTAAGTTACCAGGTATGTGTATTAAGATAATAAGAACATGCACAAAAAGGATATAAAATGTAACAACACTCTAGATAAAAATCAAATTGTATATGTATTCCTTGCTGTCTTCCCTTTCTCACCTTAAAATGGCCTTATCCACACTTCTTTTAAAAAAATATTTTTTATTATTGTGACATATTTTCAGCAGCAATTTTGACCACTCACATCTTGTGACATTACAAAGGGTAATGTCATTACAAATAATTTGTAATAACATTACAAAGGATATTTCATTCATAGCTCGGAGCTTTTAATGCCTTATATCTGGAATGTTACTCCTAGAGAAAGACAAAAAGAGAATTTTATTCAGTCATAGACCAAAATTAAAATAAAACACATTAAAAACAAAATAACATAACAGGATAAGAATGTTGCATTTGGTAGTGGGTTCATTCGTGGACAATCAAGGTATGATTAAGTGTACAGGTAGTATAACAAAATTTGGCTAGGTTCAAGGAAATGAAATCATGTCATTCCTATAGTTTTCCCAATACCTATAGTTTCGAGATTTTTTTAACAGTGCTTCTTTTCTTACCTTAACAACATGATAGCTTTGTTTAAAGTGTAGCATAATATTACTGTGTTTTTGTATAATATAGCATAATATAAGAATGTACTCTTTATGTTGTTGTCATCAACCATTTAGTTGTGTCCGACACTTGGCCACTCTATGGCTCAGCACTCTCCATGCCCCTCTGTCTCACACCTCTTCCTTCAGATCTGCCTTGGTCATCCTGTAAGAGTACTGTAAAGTACTCTTTACATAGATGCAAACTAGGTCACTGTGAGTTGGTCAGTAAACTACTTTAAAAATGGGAGGTAAACCTTAACCATTCAATTTTCTTCATTTCAATGCTCATCACAAATACCTATGTTTGCCTTGACTGATTATAGTTTCTAGTTTCTTTCATTCTACAATATTACAGTATCAGAAATGTTGGTGACCAGGCTGAAACATGAAGGAATTAGTCGAAAATAAATTTTGAGGATCCAGAATGCCATATTCAAGAGATCCTTGATAGATCATATCTTAGATTTTCTTCTGACAGACATTTTGTTACCAGACAAGACATCATCAGTGTTCTGGCATGGAGAGCAAGTTTTGTTAGTGGTTTTTATATAGCCACTTGTATTACCAGCTTTATGTGAGTTTGGGCAGACTGTGTTGATTGATGTCTATTGTGGCAACAGGTGATGGTTTCTGCTTACCTAGGTGTTGGTTAATGGATGTACGCTAAGTGCGTGCTCTGGGCTGCCTCTTTCTTTGACATGTACTTGTTCCTTTGGAATGGGTCATAAATGGGCCTTATTTCTTTGTATCTATTGATTTCAGATCTGCCAGATGGCCAATCTTCTAGAAATTATCTTGTAATCTTAGACTAACTTGATCTAAAACAGGGGTGTCAAACTCACGGCCCGTGGGCTGGATGTGTCATGCTCTGGCTACTCCCACCCCCGGTGGGAGTATCTTTCCATGCATGCGAATATCTTTCCATGCATGCAGGCACATATGCATATCTCTCTCTCTCTCTCTCTCTCTCACTCACTCACTCCTTTGCTCCTGACTCTGTGCCCTTACAGGAATAATTCTGCTAGGGCTTTCAGTAATTGTTTCTTTGAAAACTTACAAGTTAGTTTATAGACACAATTTACATAGACTTCTGCAAAGCCTTTGATTCAGTGGTGCACAACAAACTACTGTTAAAACTAAGTTCTTACGGCATTTCTGGATCCCTGCACAAATGGATAGCTGCGTTCCTGTCAAACAGGCAACAAGTAGTCAAAATAGGGAGGGCCCTATCAAATCTGGCACCAGTTAACAGCGGTGTCCCCCGCTCGTCTGCCTGGAATCCACACTGTATATTGGACATTAATACGATTGAGCGGGTCCAGAGGTATTTCACGAGAAGAGTACTCCACTCCTCTATTCACAGCAGAATTCCCTATGCCACCAGGCTTGAAATTTTGGGCTTGGACAATCTGGAACTGCGCCGCCTGTGGTCTGATCTAAGCATAGTACACAAAATTGTCTGCTACAACATCTTACCTGTCAACGACTTCTTCAGCTTCAACCTCAATAATACATGGGCAAACAATCGATACAAACTCAAGGTAAACCGCTCCAAACTCAATTGCAGAAAATACGACTTCAGCAACAGAATGATCAACACCTGAAATGCTCTACCCGACTTTGTTGTTACATTCTCAAACCCTCACAGCTTCAACCTTAAAGTGTCTACCGTGGATCTCACCCCATTCCTAAGAGGTACGTAAAGGGGGCATGCATAAGCGCACCAGCATGCCTACTGCCCCTGTCCTACTGTCCCCATTTATTTGTATTCATTCCCTTCGTTCATGTCCATGTTCATACGTATACCTGCTATCTTGTACATGTTTGACAAACTAATAAATAAATAAATAAATAAGTTCCTTCTGTCATTAGTCGTCATATCTATCCATCTTGCCTTCTGTCAGCCTCTTCTTCAATTGTTTTCAACAATGAGTTTCCCTGTGCATTATGTGTACAAAATATTTAACTTTAAGAGAGAGGAATACAGTGTTACTTTAGTTAATATTGAAGTTTTGCTCTTCTTTTGATTAAAAATATTCTTAATGATTTCTTTAGCATCCAATTTTCATTCAGCCTTTTTGGTGATTATAGTTGTATGTCACAAATTGGGAAAGTCATTGCCTTGATTGTTCATTTGTTTGTCAAGAATTTTCATATTTGTTCCAAACAGCAGATATCTCATTATTTAATGGATACAGTGACCCTCCCTGTGAATTTTGAACCTAGGAAGATGGTCTGTTATTGCCTTTGTCATTGGCTTGTTATTGCCTCTTGACATAATCTGTTTCCTTTGTATAAAAAGCAGATTGGCATTTGCCCTCCGTTTCAACTTCAACAAGAGGTTTACTTCACTTCCCCTTATTAAAGTAGTACAATTGAGGTTATCTATGTTTTTCTCAACATTTTCAATTCTAATTTCTATTTCGTACAGTCTATCATTTTGCATGATAGTATTTTATGAATAATTTCAATCAATAAGGTGACTGAATAAGGTGACTGAGCATTTCTTTGAGCCACTCAGTTGTTTTATATTTCAACCGTTAGTTCCTATTCATCCTACAAATTCATAATAGCCAGATGAGATGGTACAGTACACCCATCTTTTAAGATCTATATACAATTTATTGTGGCCAAAACATTTTAGTATATTCAATAAAGCAAAAGTAGACATCATTTTTGCAACTCCCTTGCGTTTTCCATTATCCAGTGGATGCGAGTAATATGATCTCGAGTGCTCTGCTTCTTCTGGATCCAACATATACATCTGGAATTTTTTGTGGTTGTTCTAAATACTTTTAAATTCTAGATCTCAAAATATTGAGCATTATCTTACTAGCATGTGAGATAAATGCAATTGTTTGATAGTACTGCCCATTTGGGGTATTGCAATATAAATTTATCTTTTCCAATTACTTGGCTATTGCTCTATTTTGCATACCTGCTTGCAAACCACAAATGGTACTTCAACTGCATCATCTTGAACAGCTTTAAACAGTTCAGCTGATATTTTGTCAACTCTTGCAGCCTCTTTATTAACAATATTGTCTTCACTTTTGCCATTTCATATTACTTTCCATGCCTGACTCTAATTCAATAAGTACATCATTGTTTGTGTCACAAACAATGGGGATCATTTAAAAATAGTTTTTCTGCCATCTTATCTTTATAAATTCTTTATCCATTAGCTCTTTGCCTTATTTCTCATTGTGTCCATAACTACAGAGAATTTTGCTTTGATGTCTGCAATTTTAATAACAAAAACTTTTGTCCTTCCCTTCAATTGTTATCCTTGATTTCTGTCCATTATTTATTTAGATTACAAATTTTGTTACTGTTGGTCTTGCTCAATGTTTAACCGGTACCAATTTTCTTTCCTCTGTTTGCATTGTTTTTTTAACAATGGTTTTTTAAAAAATCTTTCTTTGGCTACCTTCAATATATCAACAGGGAGATGTTTTGGTTTCTTTTTCCTTTTGCATTTCAAGATATTTTTATTCAGACACTTTTTATCAAATCTGATACAGTAAATTGATTCTTTATTTTCACTAATATTGAATATTGCTGAACCTTTATTTTGTTGGTCTGATGATTTTGTATCTTTTCCATCATTTTAAATTGTAATTCTGCAAGATGTTTGTTATTTGATCCATATTCAACCTTAAATTTTAGTTTTGCTGACTAAATAGAGCTTCATCTTTTTTTGTAGCATACACAGTCATATTACAATATTGTCCATCCAATAATACCCACAATTCCAATAAATTGTTGGAAAAATGTTATTTGCTATAAATGTTCAATCTTCACGGAACACTCAATTTTCTATCTCCAAATGCTCTTCCAATATTGAAATTCCAATTTCCTGTAATTAGAATAAAGCTGGTTTTAGTCATATTCAGCCTTTTCTGTAGGCCTGCAATCTATGGTTGGAGCATAAATGTGGACTTCCACTGAAATTCTATCACCATGAGCCTGATTAAAGTGATTATTGTTACTTATAAAGCCCTACATGGGTTCGCACCAAGAAACTATCAACTAGAATAAATCCACCTAACCTATATATCTTCCTTTTTCCAGAAAGTGAGATGGAAGCTTGTAGGCATTGCTTATCAATAGCACCTGCATTTTGTAATAGCCTCCTTTTAGAAAGTAGTTTCACCCCTTTCCCCATGATCTTGTCTTGGAAATTGAATTTTTCCTGACAATGTAGGATGACTGATAGGAGGCACTATGTGATTTTTAAAAAGTTTCAGATTTTAATAAAATGTATATAGCATAGTCATCATAGACATTTAATTTAAAAGTGTATGTTGGTTTAATTAGTTTAAACTTCAACATTCTCAATATTGTAGCAAATATAAATATGATACATAAGTGCCATTTTGTTAATCTATTTCACAGTTGAGCTGATCCTTCTTTGATGTGAAGAATCCCATTCTAGCTGATTCCCAAAATATCAGTGTTTCCATCTTGACATTTCTGCTCTGATATCAAGTTTACCATGATTTACCAAATTCTGACATTTTACATAGTAGAATTACACATGTCTTTGCAGCATAAAACTTTTCTTCTTCTTTGATACATAAGCAGCTGGATTTTCTTTTATTTATCTATTTATTTAAAATATTTATATAGTTGCCATGTTATAACCAAGTCGGGGGGGGGGGGAGACGCCCAATCAAACCTTTAAACCAGCTTTAAGCCAATCACATTATAAGCATCAGTGTTACTTTGCTTATCCTCTGTATTTTGTTACATGCCTTCACACAGGAATGGATTGAGTGCGGGATTCATCTTAAAACTGTCAATGTCCTGGTTGTTAATGTTTATTTGGTTTTCATGGCAGGATACTGAGTGGGTTGCTATTTATTTCTACAAAGGATTATATTTAGTTTGATACATCTATCACTTGCTTTTCATGACTGGCCCTTCTAAATGTGAATTCCTAATTGCATCACGGTGATGTATACCCTCTTTATCACTATAAGAAAGGGAATTGTAGATTATATATATTCAATCTACGTATGTAAAATTGAAGATTCTAGTTCACAGCTTGTGTGTGTATAAGGGTTGATGTCTTAGGCAAGTCAAAGGTTATTACTGTATATCTCTCATGGCACATTGGGTAGATCGTCATGTTACCTGCAATAGATTAGACTTAATATGAAACTTAGCATTTTTCAAACTTTTTCTCCAAAAGAGTCTTTTTTCTCTTGGGCCAACTGAGTGTTGATTCCTTAGTTGTGTCAGAAATAGACTGACCAGCTAGTCACTCAAACTTGACATTGTAGGCTGAGAGATAGTAACTGGTTCTAAATAATCTAGCTGTCAGGGTTCCTTCTACAACTTGCGAAATTGCTTCATTGTTGAGCGGTGGTGGGCTGGAGTGGCAGCAGCCATGGGAGGTTCATCTTCATGCGACAACACCAGCAGACAGAAGCAGAGGCGTGGGGGGAGGCAGGTGATCCAGACGTGCTGTATGGGCCACGGGAAAGCTGAGCGGTGGTGGGCCACAGCGGTGGCCAGCCGTGGGAGGCTCATTTTTGCATGGCAAATTGGCAGCAGACAGAAGCAGAGGCATGGGGGCAGGCAGGGGATCTGGTTGAACTGTGTGTGGGCCATGGGTAGTGGGCCAGAGCAGCAGGCAGCCGTAGGAGGCTCATCTTCATGTTTCTCTGCTTGCCTGCAGCCCTCACAGGATTACCTGCCTTCTGCTCCATGCCTTCCGCTCTTCCCAGCCTCAGAGTGTGCCAACCAAGGGACTGGCGGGCTGCAGCTGCTGGTGGATGTCATCGGTTTCCACGCGCTTACCGGCTCTTGTGTGTGCGTTGGGGGGCAGGGTGCCCAGCCAGGCTGATCACCCTGAAATCGTGTTTCTCCGAAAATAAGTCCTAGTGCTTATTTTGGGGCCCAAAAGTAAATAAGACCCTGGGGAATTTTCGGGGAAACACGGGTATGAAACTATTCTCATACTAATTTCAATCCTGAAGAAGGTTCTTAATATTCAAACCCTATTACAAAACAAAATTGTACTAGTCTAATAATTGACTCAATAAAAGAAGTCTATATTCTCAACTGGGAGTGTATGTAAGAATGGAACTTCACAGTTCTTAATTCTGATTGTCTCAGAAAATGGCTGCACATGATTCATATTATATGGGCTAAGGAGCTAAATAGTCTATCCTTGCTATTAGTTTAATAGGAAAATGCTTAATAGAAAACTGAACACAGTTGTTACATAAAGGTAAGAATAAAAAATTGTGTGGTAATAGTCAGCCTAAGTAGATAACATTTGAAAGTTTAGAAATGTGTACTACAAATGAAAAAAGGTTTTCTAAAATTCAAGACACTTGAGACCAGGACTTGCTTTCTTATATAATGGGAAGAAAAGTGGGAAATGTAGGAAACGTTTGTTAGACTGAAGTATCTCAGGGAAGCACTAGGAAAGTGATCATCTGGAAATAATCAAGTAAATATGTGCATTGTGTGCTTGGAGGACTGATCAGTTCAGTATGTTCTGCTCAGTAATTGAGATCTTGTACAAAGAAAATATCTGATTAAGGTTGACACAGAAAACAGTCAAGAAAAGTATTGATCTTCATATTATACAGCTGCATTCTGTTTCTGCAATATTTAATATAAATCAGAGTGATCCCTGAAGTATATCTTCACACACTATGTGTCATTGGCATACTGTAATTTTACTTCTGGCTATACTGTACATGGCTATATTTTCAGAGATTCTGTACTGATTACTTATAAGTGCTCCACTGAAGTATTAGCTTTGAAAGTCAGCCGAGATAATTTAAAGAAGATCTGTCATAATTTCTCATTGTGTTTTATGACTGTCTTCTGTTCTTTAAGCAGCCAAACTAGATCAGGCCATGATGCATGGTGGAATCATATTTTATCACTCCTCTAGTTTTGTTGTATAGCATCTTTTGTTCTTTACTGACAAAGCACCAATATATTTTCTCTGAGAAGAGAAAAAGGAGCAAATGGTGAATGTACTAGACAACCCAACACATATCACACCAACATCCAGAATCCAGCAGGATTCATCCACACTAGTCCAGAACCTGGGAAAAGAGCCTTTAAGGCTTTCTGGAATGCCATCAAGATGGAAGCCATCCAGATCTCAGGGAGAGCTCATTCCCCAGGCAAGGTGCTGTGACAGAAAAGGCGAGATTCCTGGGTCCTGATAGAAGACATTATTTTTAAGGATAACACTGAATCCATATGAGTCACTGGTCTCAGTCCAGTACCATCTAAATAATGCAGCGTTGGTAAGCATTACAGGAAACATTGCCTACTCTTTATTATGGAACTCTGAAAAGAAACACTAGGATTTCCAGGTCAAAAACTAGTTTATTTTTTGAGAAAGATAAAGGTAAAGGTTCCCCTCTCCAGTCTTGTCCAACTGTAGGGTGCAGTGCTCATCTCTGTTTCTTGGCTAAGGGAGCCAGTGTTATCCGAAGACATTTTCCATGGTCATGTGGCCAGCATGGCTATATTCCAAAGGTGCACAGAATGCTGTTACTTTCCCAGCAAAGAGGTTCCCATTAATCTATGCACACTTGCATGCTTTCGAACTGCTAGGTGGGGAGGAAGTGGGGCAGGAACCAGAGCTCACCCCATCACGCAGCATTCAGGTTTCAAACCTTTCCAGCTGACAAGCTCTGCGACTTTAACTGTTGAGCCATTGCACTGCCCTATAAATCCAAATTTACAGAAAACATTTACAGATTTTTATCTGAAATACAACTAACGTGCTTCCTAAAGCTCTAAAGCTTTAAATGAAATAATTTGATTACTTTAGCAACATTCATACTCTGTCCCAGCTGTTATTCTAGTATGCTTGCTTACCATTCCCTTCTGTTAATCCATTTCTCTTATTTCTTCTATAACACTGGATATAATTTGTGCAAGGACTGTATTCTTCACTGCTGCATTTTCCCTAGTTCTTAAGATTTAGAAAGGCAACAAAGATGAAAATATTCTCATAAATATGAAAATCAATCAAGTTATTCTATTTTCAATTTCTACTACAGGCAGTCCTCAACTTAGGACCACATTTGAGCCTAAAGTTTCTGTTGTTAAGTGAGACATTTGTTAAGTGAATTTTGCCCCATTTGACCACCTTTCTTGCCTCAGTTGTTAAGTGAATCACTGAAGTTGATAAGTTAGTAACCCTTAAATAAGTTTAAGTGAATCTGGCTTACCCACTGACTTTGCTTGTCAGAAGATCGCAAAAGAGGAACATATGACCTTGGGACATAGCAATGGTCATAAGTATGAACCAGTTGCCAAACATCTTAATTTTGATCACATGATCATGGGGGATGCTGGAAAGGTCGTAACTGTGAAAAATGGTCATAAATAACTTTTTTCAGTGTCGTAACTTTGAACGGTCACTAAACGAACTGTTGTAAGTCAAGGATTATCTGTATAGTGTTGGTATAGAGTTGCTTATCTGTTTGTTTTTTACTCTAAAGTTGGATCATTAGTCTAAAGTGGGATTTTTACTCTTGAAGTGGGATTATTACGTCACAGAAGAAAAGTTTTCTCCATAATCTCCTGATGACCACAAGAAATCATGTGAAATTTTTAAATGGAAGTGAAGGTTCCATGATATATCCTCTCCCTATCCTCCCTGCATTATTTTAGGTCAATAGAATACAGTATATAAGAGGAAAAAATGTGTTGTCCATTATGAAATCATATTTTTTAATTTCTTTCCAAGAATTATGGGCATCTGCATGGATGCCTTTTCTTTAATTTCTTCAGGTTTCTCAAAGTTTCGCTCTTCTTCATAGCACCATCCTCTGTTTTCTTCTTTCACTTAAACACTCCAGTTGCTTCTTCCAACAGCCACATTTCCCAACCTAACCTGCCTATAATAATAAATGGAGAATTTGAGAAAGCAAATACAACTGTTATTGAAGCCATTCCTCCCTATAAATTATAATAATCTATATCAAAACCCTGCACACTAAATCAAGGAACTCAAAGGAAATATTAGTTGTGCAGTAGACATTTAATATATTTCACTACACATTTGGAATTTCATATAAAATATGATGTGACAATTTTTCAATCAATACAATAAGAAATTCCACTATAATTAGCAAAACGCAAAATTAGTACAGCTCAAATCAACGTTTAAACATATGAAAGGATAATTTACCTTCTTTGATGTCTTTTAATTTAAGGAATACTGACTGATGACAATGCACTTTCTGGCCAAAGCAACAGAATGTGATAAAATATTTATCATGTAATACAAAAGTGACGTTGAATTAGTGAAAAATCTAAGACGCTGCTTTTTTAAAGTATTCAATGAGGGTACAATGAGAGAACCAAGATGAAAACAAAATAACTTTTGTATGAAATTTGTCTGACTGTGAAGAAAACAAGACAGTGAATATTAGATCTTGTTTCATCTGAATTCATTACAAGTTTTTGACAATGATTGGGCTGTATTGAGCTGATAATAAGAACTGAAGCATTTTCAAGACAGCTTGATGAAGATGATGAAATGATTGTTTCACTATTTGGGGTGTTACATTCCTGAATAATTATCTTTGATCCATGCTGAAATTCAAAAATCCAAGGCAATATGGTCACTTCTTCATTTGTGTCATGCCTCTTATTTATGACATGAACTAATTTGTGAAATTTCCCCCCTTCATTTTCTTTTCAACAATCTCATCAAACTTCCACAAAACACCATACTAAATCTCTCCATCATCTAAACCTAGCATCCCTAACTAAGTCTACCTTCACTGCCCTTTAATGTCTTTCATCCAGCTGTTAATCAGTCTCATATTGAGAATTAATGTTGTGTTGTGATCGGGTTGTGCTCACTTTAATTTAATTTAGTTTAGTTTAATTTGGCACATCTCATATGGTCTACATTTTGTTTGGCATACATTATACTTTCTCAAAATTTCAAATATGTCTACCATTTCCCCAAGTTAAGAAAACAATCTTTTGTTAGGTTTGGGGGGTTCAAAATGATGGGAAATCATGCTATGAACTTTTAGTAACATTAAATATTCAGGCAGACAGATTCAATACAGATCTGCTTTTTCAGAGGCAGGCTTATATACAACACACTTTAATTATCTTGTCTGAAAGATATCAGGTACCATGGGCTGGACTATTTGATATCCTACAGGAGAATGGTGGCATGAAAATTGAAGCAATAGTTATAGTCATATAATATCATAGGGTTGAAAAATACCATTTAAGTATCAAATCCCACTCCCTGCTTATTTCAGGAAAACATATTAAAACATCCCCAATAGAAGGCTGCCCAGAAGCCTGTCCATTTTAAACAGGCTGTCCATTCCCTCCATTCAATGGAGGGAATCCTATCACTTCCTCTGCAATAATATTCTTTTCCAAAAAAGATGACAGTTGATGAATCACTGAAACTGATACATGTTGGTGTGAACTACAGAGCAATCTATTAGATAAAAGTTTTCCTGATCCTGCAGTATAGATATATTAAGTTAACTATGCACCTGGCCAAATAAGTATCATTATTACATCATGTAGGGGAAATATAGTAGACTACATACAGTAGATGTTAGGGCTTTTATGTGATGGATAGCATGCTTTTTCAGTGGAATTGTTTTCACAAAGTTATCACTTGTAGAGAAATAGTCTTTTATCATGAGGTTGGAGCTTTGGGTCATCATTTATACTGAGTAAAAGTTAATACCCTAGTTCTGCATAAGTTTGTAAGGCAGGGGTGGGCAATATTTCAATACTCAAGGAATGTGCTCAAGGATTCTGGGACAGCTGAAGGGCACAAAGTGGGTTGAGGCCACACCACACATGTAGGCATTGCTGGTAATTTAGACAGTTTATTTGACATGCCTATTTTAGGATGCATACTTCATTTTCATGTTTCCCTTGTCAACTACTAGTATAATATAGTTTTATACAGTTGTGATCAGAGTGGGAACTGAGTGCCACAAAAAGAGGACTCAGGCCAACAAATCACCTATCCCTGTTCTGGGTTGTTTTCTCCCCGTTATAATTTCTAGGATCATAATTTATATACTTCTCTTGGCTTTATGAAATAAGATCGTGTAGACTCCTTCTGAAAGACACCATCCAAGATGTAACTCATTTTAATGTCTAAACAAGCTAAACAATCTTGCATTTCTAAGTGTACATAGAAGTACATTTATTCATTCTTCACTTGGTAATCAAAATTGCTGTTATAGATTAGAAAATATATGCTAAATTAGATAACAGATTTGTATAATCCACTCCTACTCCTTTTACAGTTTTATATGTGATAATTCTGACAGCAAACAAATGTAATAGGTCTTGGCCTGAAATAATCTATGAGTAATGTCAGATAAATTGTCTTTATGTATCTGGGGACAAAAATTGGATGTAATTAAAGCAGAAAAATTCCTATGATATGTTTCTTGAAAAAAAAAATATCTGAAAAAGAAATACAGTAAAATAAAAAATTTGTTAAGTCTGTGTGGAATATTTAGATCACACCTGGAGGGGAGGGGGACACTCCAATGACAACTAGACTTTGTTTCCATAACATGTTTAGCTAGTCAATCAGTAAAATAGTTACATCTCTACACTCAGAGTTCCATTAGTGCAGTTTTGCATTAATTGGGTCAAAAGTTACCATTTGGAAAATATTTAATTCCCACACTTTCTCCAAGAAGCACTTGGTATCTGATGAGATCTTGTGCAGTAGACATCTAGTAAGACTTTATGTCTCAGTAGCCTTCATTGGCCACTCAGGGAGAGAGTGATATTGTTAAGCAACTGTAACTAAAAACCAACGATCAAATGGTGCAAAAGCATATTATCACAGAAAGGCAAATCAAGTATTTGTGAGTGTCCGATCCAGAAGAGGCCAAGCTTACTAATACACCATATCAGACGTGCATGTTCAGAAAAATACTTGGAAAAGCAAAAGCATTTTTTTGAAACTGATTTTGGAAGTATTTATGTTAAAATAAGGTATTTTCTGTTTTGCTGGACAATCTGGAGGCTGCTGTACTGTATTTTTTGTCATCACTGACAATAAAGTCACCGTTATTTCTGCTGTAAAAGGTACATATTTTAATATAGCATGGTGATGACCCCAATTAAACTTAATTAAACTGAATAAACTGAATTGTAAATAATTTAACATCCATTCTATTTTCTTCCCATTTTTTCAAACTACCACCACCTTACAACTACCAACACTAATATAAAGCATATGCAGGTATTCTGATGCTTTCCCTTTAGAGCAAAATATTGAAGCTTTCATTGAATCTTGAATCAGCTTCAAATGTAGCAATTTGCCTCTGAATGAAATCAAATTATGCCAGTTCAACTTTCAAATGTGAGTTGGATTTGGGCTCATTCCCACAGGTCTAAAAATATAGTCTTTACCAAAGAGTAAGAAGTGTTTGGTCAAGCCATTTTCAATTCAATCCAACTTTCAGTGTTGATCAAGATAGTTTGGAAGTCTGTAGGCCAAATTAGACATGATCAAGACATTTGTAAGGTCACTTAATGTCATTTAAATATTCTGTACATACATAAACAGATTCCCCACAATCTGGCATCCTCTAGAATCCAGTTACCATAATTCTCAGCCGGTATGGCCAAAAGAATACGAAATACCAAATTGATTACAATGAGGTTTTGTTACATTTTGTAGTTTTTGCCAATGCTCACTTTTTTAAAGTGTTTTTCTAAACAGATTGCAGAAACAAATTGTTTACTGCATAATAATTGTTAGAGGTAAGATACTATGCAAGATTTCAGTATTATTTTGTGATACTATTGACCCGAATCAATACCTCATTTATCATATATACTTGTTGTGTATAAGGTGAAAGTCCAAAATACCAATGAATTGACCTCACTTAGCAAAACACATTTGTAATCTGCGTAGACCATTTGATCTTCCAGGCTGGTGGCCAATCTTATCACCCCTGTACCTCAGGTATATAACCTTTTTGTTTTTGTTTTTTGTAGACTGTTTAGCTCGAAGACAGAACAATTTGTTAAGAAAAAGATATTGAAGTCCTTAAAAAACAGTGGGGGAGGGAGAGAGAAACAAGTTACTGAGCTCCAAAGTAAAGAACTACTGATGCCATAAATCATTGACCTTTACATTTATTTGTTTCAGCTTAAGCTAAGAAGCTTGTTTTTTTGAAGACTGAATTCAATTAAAGGAGCCATTTTAACTGTATGACTAGAAATGAAAATATTATCCATAGAAAATCCCATTTTAGGACTGGAAACCAAATTAGGTTATAGTGCAATCCTGCTGTGAAGACATTTTACGTAATGTTAATATTTTATGTCCTTTCTGCCTGAATTAAGAGAGAGAGAGAGCTGGAAACCCAGTTCATTTTGATTTATTAAGACATCGCCTCCACCTGAAGTAGAGTGATAATGGCTTATCTTTTACTGCCTTCTAACAGACTATGAATGGCTGCCATCACAGCAATAGCAGAAGGAGGGAAAGCTCTCAATAGGATAAGAAGTTTTGGCACATAATAGGGTTGAAATATAGGAGGAAGATTATGAAAGGCATTGTACTATAAACACAGCCAATCCAAGGGGCCCCAGGCAGCAGCAGTAAAATAAAACAATGTTGAATAGAAAGCCAACTAGGTCAGTCCATCACATTTCTATTGAGAAACCAGTTTTAGTCAGGATTGCTGAATACAAACTAAAATGACTTTTGGGGGAGGGGAGGGGAGGAAGCAGCTGCCTTTGAGTCAGCCTTGACTCCTGGACCAGTTCTTGCAGTGTTCTTGGTCAGAATTAAGAAGCAGTTTGTCATTGCCTGCTTCCTAGGGCTGAGAGACAATGATTAGCCCAAGGTCACCCTGCTGGCTTTGTGACCAAGGTGGGACTACAACTCATGGTCTCCTAGTTTCCAGACTGATGCCTTAACCACTACCCCAAACTGGCTGTCTTAAAAATGTCTCAGTTCCCCAGTACTGGCAGGGCTATATGTATTGTATAAGGGCTCTATGCAACTGAGGGCAAGAGTCCTGCAATATCTGGCAGCTTCATTATACAGATGAAATGTGCATCATAGGGTCAAAAAGCAAATCCTGCTTTTTATGTATGACACAAAGAGGTGGAGATTGCATGATGACATTGTAATGCTCCTTTTATCATTGTCATTGGATGCCCATGATTGTAGAAGAATTCAAGATCTCAATGATGTTATGTTTATTAAGAAAGTCAATTTTAAGTAATCATAGGAGCAAGGACATACTCTAATTATCTACGTAATGTTTTTTATTGTTTAGTTAAATATGCTAATGCGTTCACTATATCTATTATGTTCATCCAAAAATGAATCATGTGGTTATTAAGTGAATCTGGCTTACTCCGTTGACTTTGCTTGTCAGAAGCCAGCTGGGAAGGTTACAAATGGTGATCACATGAACCCACAACTGTCATAAATACATGCCAGTTACCAAGCACCTGAATTTTGATCGTATGACAATGGGGATGCTGCAATGGTCATAAGCATGAAAACTGGTCATAAGCCACTTTTTTCCAGTGCCATTGTAACTTCAAATGGTCACTAAATATATAGTTGTAAGTTGAGAACTACTGTAATATCTGCAAGAAAGCACCTTTTCAAAAAATTTATTTAGTTTTTGAAGTTGTAAGCTTTCTAGGACAGGGTACAACAAACTAAATTTGCCTGAAAATGAAAATAGGTATTTCTATTCATAAATGAATTGAACACAGAAAGTTTTAACTAACAGTTTCTAACCAGTCAAATCAGTATTTTGAATTCTCCCATTTTTCATTAAATAACTTCTTTGAATAGAGTAACAGTTAATATTATTTTAGTAGTTAAGTTAAAACATCATTTTGGACTACTTATCCAAATTAAATTTCTCTTCCTGTCTTTTTTTTGGACAATGAAATAAAATCACAGTCAAGAATAGATTCTCCAGGAGATGACAAGCAATTTGTGTAAGGTAAAAATAGGTTCAATAAAAGTGTTTTAAAAGGCATTATTGTTTATTATTTTTCTAAACAGTTAAGACTTTTAATAAGATATATTCATGTTCTTCCTCACATTTGAAAATCAAGTATTGCTATTGCTATTGCAATTTAAATTGAAGTCTTTCTTTTAGACTTCCAAAAGAAAGAAAGAAAGAAAGAAAGAAAGAAAGAAAGAAAGAGAAATAAATAAATAAATAAATAAAGAAAGAAAGAAAGAAAGAAAGAAAGAAAGAAAGAAAGAAAGAAAGAATTCTACTGGTATGTTCTTCCCTAATTTAGAAGGAACACTGAACTAAATAGGTTACTCTATCTCTGTGTAGGAACAGCTCTGCCTGCTGTGCATCTATGATTGAGAGAAATTATTTGCCTTTGCAGGTTCTTTTTATCTGTAAAGTAGCCTGGGTTAGGGAACTCTTTATATAAATGACTGGCTCTATAAAGACATTTAAGTACTATTTTAAATGTATGGCAAAGAAAACCAAAGCTTCCTCATAGGGTTGTGTTGTTCTTGTTTTTTGAGTTATAAATGTAGGACGGGTACAGATTTTTCTCAAATTCATGAAAGGAGACATGGCAATGCTAAGCATGGTAAGGCAGACCTAATCATTAGCTGACAACTTTACTAGCTGACAACTTTACGTGGGATGCAAACCGTGCATGGTCCCTTCCCTCTTTCCCTCAGTCTTTGTCAATGCATTAACACAAGTTGGATGATGAAACACAGTGATTAAAGTCAGCTGTGAAATTCTCATCACGTGATTCTTATCATTACATGTTTAATCTGCAAATGGATTTTATGAAACTGGCCAAAGATCACAACTCTTTAAAATATGTATAAAAACAGTTATATATCACGAAGAACATTCCCCTGAGAAAGCTGCATATTTTTTTTTGTTTTAAAGGCAAAATAATATTTTCTCTACTTAGTTTCCAAAAGTATAAACAAAGAGATGGAACTTTCTTTGAAAGCTGGAAAAGTTTGTGTAAAAGATAGCATTTTGCACTATTCTGTACTCTCATAAATATTCATTGTTGAAACAGTGTCCTTTCCTAAATAACAAATGGGAGCACAGAGCACACAAGGATGTCTTCAGAGTTTACTTCATACAACTTTTTGAACTATTCTGTGGTTAATTATAGATGACCAGTGTCCAAAAATGTTGTACTCTAGTTCACAAATATTTGGCTGAACAAAATGAGACAATGAATTCTCTATATAATATCTCTTCTTTTGCAATTAACTTTTCAAGTAGATTCAGTAAATTACTGGAAACATTCTTTCTCTCAGGACTGTGTAGCACTTAAAGAGATCTTAAATGCTTTTATTCACTTAAATTCTCTCCTATTTTTTTTAAACAACAAAATTAACAAATATTCAAACAATCTGATTGAGGTCATAGACAAAATAAATGGCTGTATGAGAAACCAAGACTCTAAACACTTGTTTTACAACAATATTGGGAGCAGACTGCTGTTAGACATCTATGTACCAGTGGACATTTCCACTGACTCCTGTGACAATGGTCTTGAACTTTTTAAAAGATGCTTTATACCAAAGAAATTAATTTTAAAAAATTAATTTTTAAATATTACATAGGAAGTTTGACTTCTGCAAAATGAAGTCTGAATCTATCGCTTCTTTATTTACACATATATTCATGAGAACTTACAAGCTTTACAGGTAAACTTAGAAAATAAAAATGATGGATGCTGTCAGTTCAGTATTTTGCTTTGCTGGGTTCCACCCTGTATGAGGGTTGGGTACACAAAGGTAAATCAAGGTGGTGTGAAGTTACCTGGGAAAGCTTGACAGGGAGAAAACTCATTGTTTCAATTGCAAAAAAATGCAGTTTTGTTAGTAGTCACGCCCACTGTGGACACTTTCATGTGAATGGGTATGCTCACTTAAGAATCTATTCTCAAAATTTAATAACTCCATTTGTTCTATAAGCTTGCTACTAATTTTATAGTGACCGAGAAACAAGTTTAAAACATTATTTCAAAGTATATGACATAGTGGTCCTGTTTACCTGAGGAAAATAATAAGCTAAGGTTGACAGGGTATGATAACTAACCTAAGTTTTTAATTCATTACCTAAAAAATTCTTATAGGCACAATTCAGATGAACCTTAAGGCTAGGAATCAGTTAGTCACAAGAGCAACACCAGGTTATTGTTAAGAAAAGCAATGTATCTTCATTTTAAAAAGTGACAGTAAAAAATTCCAAAAATCCATTCAATATAATAACTTATTTTAAAGTCAGCATCTATAGGATTTTACTCTTTGTGATTCTGATTTCTTTAAAATAAGGTACCTTTCTTGTTGCAACACTATTTTGATATGTTTATATAATACAAGCACTAATTCAAGAGCAATTGAAGTTGTATTCTAGTTAGTAAATCATTTCATAGTGGTTGTAGAGTTGTCTCACCAGCCTGCCGAATTCAATCATTCCCAAAATGCATGCTCACAAGTTGAATTTCTCAGTCTATATATAAATGGGAGACAATTGTTTGTTCTGAGTATAGAGGAGCACAGAAATGACCTTGGAGGAAATATGCAGCAAAATATGAGCTTATCCTGGGAAAACAAGAATGTGTGAGAAGGAAACTAAAGATTTTGCCACCTTGACTGTTTGTTACAAGAAAGTTCGAAGGAAAACATTTTCAAGATGCTGTTGTTATAACCAATATTAATAAAGTAGAATTCTAATTTTCTTGTGTTTGCTGACATGACCTATCTTGAAGGGCTGATACATACCTTCATTTTAGACTTTAAGATATTCCATCATAATTATTTAAGAATAGCAGTAAATTATAGATTTGCTAAAATTATTTTCTAAAAACCAGTTTTTAAACCTAGACTTGACTGATTTCCATGACAGTCATAACTGCTTAATATTTTTGCAGAAACAAAATGTCACAATGGTGAAATTATGCTTCAAACTTTACCCAGGAAATAAATTACACAATTATACAGTAGCATCCATTGAAGAAATGAAATGCATCTTTCCTACTATATCTGTCTGCCTGTCTGCCTGTCTATCTGCCTGTCTATCACTAAAAGTCTCATTGTCATGACCTTTAACTGGGCAAAACTGTGCATCATAGGGAAACAATTTTTGAACCAATAGGCTAATTTACAGAACATGTCCAAAATCCAGGATCCATGACTCCCGAAGGAATTGTGCTTCTGGCTGCTGCTGCAATGAATTGTGGCTGCTTCAGTATTACTGGCTGCTGCAATAACATGATCTTCATGTGCAACCTTCCATGACAGTTTCCCAGGTGGTATTACAATCCCTTGCACCCTCTCCCTTCCCTACACATACAGCATACTCCCACATATTCTTCCTGGCCTATGTTGTCCCTGCGCACCTACCCTGATGCACTTGGCTCCTCTTGCATGTCCCCATGCAGTTTTCCAAGCATGTGCTGCCCTATGCATACCTTCTCTGACCCATGTGGCACTGATGGGTACCCCTACATTTCCTTCCTGACTCATGGCCTCTTCCTCCTCCCCCCAATACCCAATCCCTGACCAGCACTTCTTGGGCAGTTCTAAGCAGCCACAGGTACCCTTCCCATCCTACATAACCCCTCATGTACCATCCCTGACTGATGCATTGCCTCTTACATACTCCTGCAGCAAAGAAAGAGATAGATAGATAGACAGAAAAAAAGAAAGAAAAAAAAAAAGAAGGAAAAAAAAGAAAGAAAGAAAAAAAGAAAGAAAGAAAGAAGGAAGGAAGGAAGGAAGGAAGGAAGGAAGGAAGGATTCTGACATTCCCTGCCACAAGGAAACTTTACCACAAGGAAACTTTACCACAAGGAAACTTTACCACAAGGAAACTACCGCTCAAACTGCTTTTTTGCTTTTTTTTAATGTTCAGTATGTAAGGCTTTAAGGATCTATTGTGTGTATTTGTATTTATTTTCTGTGTGTGTTTGTGCACACACACACACACCAATATCTATGTAATTGGAGGAAAGAAAAAATGCTCGAATAGTACATAACCTTTCTTTCAGTTACATCTACACTGGTGTGTGTGTGCACAAACATATTCAAGCACATAAATACAAATATACACAATAGGTGTGTAATATTTAGTATTTAAGAACCTTAATTACTAAATACGACAAGTAAATGAATGACATGCCTTCCATTCCATCACCCCCCCTATAACTGGCATTAAATAATGCCAAGGAAGATTTCACTGAACTATTGACAGTTAAATCAGATTAAATGGATGGTTCAGCTCAGAATAAGGTAATTGTCCCTCGTTATTATGAATTTTGCCCCATTTTCATAGTTACCCATGTATCCCTAATCTTCTGAAAAAATGTTTTGATCAAATATAAAAAAACTACCAGTAATTTTTGATTATTTCTGAAATATCATCATAAGAATTTAGGGATACAGTTTTATCTAATAGTAATTAGGTAGCTATTATACACTCATTTGGTGGCCACCAAATTCTCAGCAAATGACTACTTTCCAGATTGTGTTCCAATAATAACTTCAGAAACACAACTATTCATCTTTTAAAACTTGGCTTGTCATCCTCTTCTATCATGCCTTCATTGTGTCAGACATTAGCTAATCTTCCCCTAGCTGCCCCCTCATTTTCACAGCTCTTTCACTCACTCCCCGATTTTAAACTCCATAGAATACCTCTCCTAGTTTTAAGTGAAGCTGTTAAAAGGAATAAAAGTACATTTTGTTAGTGCCTTTGAAAAGGAAAAAAGAAAGAATTAAAGCCTACAGTGTGATATCTGCTTGAGTGTTATCACTCAAACAAGCTGTGGAGGAGTCTCTAATGATATACGTGAAGCATCTCATAAGTGCTGAATAGTTTGATAACCAGTCTGGAATTCTTCCATAAATTCCTTGTATTCTCAAAAAAGAACTTTCACAGGAAACTTTAATTGGACATTTGGGGATATGACTTGGTTCTAAAAGCTAGTCTATAAGTGAATGTGCTGTTTGTTTGTTTGGTTATTTACTTTGCATATTCTTAAGTGGAGTCCGAAAGATTGAAAGCATTTTCTAAGATGGATTATTTTTGACAAGAAACAGTCAAGTGCATATTTTATTCCTAGTTTTAAAAATTTCCACTTAGCCATTATTAATTACATGAATTTTTCATCATGTAAAATTATAATAAAACACAGTATATTTAATGTAACTTGGGTTATGAAGGCATTTTTAATAAACCAAAAATAATGAATTGCTTTATGTACAAATCTAACATTGTTTATCTATTTCTTTTGCAATTCCTCAGACATGTTATTTCTTTAATAGTTTGCACATTTTGACAAACACTTTAACCTGTTAAGCTTTTTTTTCCTTCAGATTTATTAAGCGGCTTCCTCTATTTGGGTTTATTAATTTATTCCAGCTGTTTTCTGTTCACTGACAGAGACTGAATTGAAAGAATTTTAAAGTTCAGAGCAGTTCAAATAATATAGAAATAAATATTTTATTATATTATTTTACAATCTCATTGTCAAATGAATCTGAGAGGCGTACAAAGATCATAAAAACAAAGGTACAAAATATAAAAGCATTAAATATTAAATTAAGAGTGATTAAATAAGTTAAAAAACTAGAATACTACAAGCTGATTGGGACCAGCCTTGGAAAAAGTAGGCAAATAGTGCAAGATTGCACTGCCCAGCCCAAATCCTGCAGCCAACTGAATAGGATACTATGGTCAATGGTACTGAAGGCTACTCAGAAGTTAAGACGAAGGATAGATGCACTATCCTCATCCCGCTTTTGCCAGAGATCATCAACAAGTGTGATCAGGAAAAGGTTCAGATAATCCAGATAATCCATTTCATCTATGACTCTCTGAAGCTACCACACAACCAAATTTTCCACCATCTTCCCTAAAAAAGGAAGGCAGGAACCTGAATGAAAGTTGTCAGGCTGGTGGGGTCTAATAATGGTATTTTTAAGGAGGGGATGGACCAGAGTCTCCTTAAAAGGACTCTGGAATGCCCCCTAGGGAATTTATCACTGCTTGAACCCACTTGGAGGTCACTATCATGGAGGCTCTCATTAGTCAGGAGGAACAAGGATCTAATTAACCAGTAGTTGCACTGTCCACTTCATTAGGTCCAAAAGGATATAATAATTAGGCAAGGCTGCTCCCCAGGCATATGCATATACTCCATGCTTGGACTTCAACTGAAAATGGATCCAAATCAGTGGTGGGTTGCTGCCGGTTTGGACCGGTTCTCCCGTACCGGTGGTGGAAATTTGCATCCGCTTGCCGAACCAGCAGCGATGGCCGGCTGTCCACGCCCCCAAACCAGTTCTCCGGTCGCCGCGGCTGGCAAAGAACCCTCTGCGCATGCGCAGAGGCTTCGCATGTGCAGAGGGTCATTTCCCCAACGTGACGTAGGCAAAACGTGCACTTCCGTCACGATGCGAACTGGTAGGGAAGGTAAGTGGAACCCACCCCTGATCCAAATGACTTTGTCTGTCAGGTGTTTCACAAATTCCTCTTCACGTATGTATATACTGTATGTATGTTTCCAACCAATAAGGTCCTGAGCTTTCTTTTGTCAATTGGGCCTGAAATACTTGCTGATGTCGTCACTCCATCTTATTTTAGATCTCTTTCGCAGATGGTTTTTTATCAAGTGGGCTCTATTCTATGACTGCCTTGGTCCACCTGCCATCAGTTTTCTTGTTATGTGACCAGCCCATTTCCATTTCAATTCTTTTACTCTCTTGATGATATCATATACTTTTGTTTGTTCTCTAATCCATGCGCATGTCTTTCTGTCTTGTCTTGTAAAGCCAAGCATGCATCTTTCCATGGCTCTTTGCTTTTGTAGCTTTTGTATTGATTGTGAGATTAGTGCCCATGTTTCGCTGGCATATGTTAGAACAGGTAGCATACACTGATCAAAAACTTTTCTCTTCAGGCATAGAGGGAGGTTGTTGTTGAAAATTATATTTAGCTTGCCAAAAAGCTTGCCAGCCACATTTAACACATCGTTCAATTTCCTTTATTGTATCATCTTCCATTGAGATTCATTGGCCAAGATATACGTAGTGGTCTACTATGTCTAGTTCTTCTCAAGATTTTTTTTCCCCTTTGGTGAATTTATTAAACATAACCTGGCTCTTTTTTCAGATTTATTTTTAAGCCAAATGATTCTATAATCAATCAGTGATAAAATGCATTTCATTCTACATTTATGGTAAGTAACTATCCTCTTGACTTCATTAGCCCTCGGTTACATCCAGTGAATGCAATAAATGGGCACATGATCAAGCTCTTGGGAGTTCAGAGATCTCCAAAGGGAACCTTTTGCAGATGTTTATGTTAAATACAAGATGAGACCAGGGCTGAGAGTCAGAGTATACAGGTTTGGAATTCTACTAAGTTCTTGCAACATACTAGCCCCAAATGTGATTGGCTAGCTTATAGATTAATCTACTGAGAGAACCCAGATACTGTAGTTACTTCATGCTTCTGAGTGTAATATGAACCCAGTGACCTGCAGCTCTTCAATTCTGTAGGTCATAGGCTAGTATATCGTGCAAAGACAGCCATAGCTTCACTCTCCTAATTGTGCATTCTGCTCCTTAAACTGGAGAAAAATATCTGAGTAGCATCACACACATTTGCAAGTGTAACACACTAAAGCTGTATTTTGTGCTTTCTTATTAACGTATAGTGGTTGAATGGTACTAGGTAGGTCTCCAGTACAAACTGCAATATTGAAAAAAAGGTATAAATTGCATTGTCACAATTAGACCCCCGCGTTTCATATTTGCAGCCCATACATGATTTATGTGGCAATGTCAAGACACATTTGTCATTTGCCTCCTTTGAGACATCTATGTGAGTAGGGGTGGGTTCTAACTTACCTCGCTGCGGGTTCGCTTCCTCCCACGCCGCGTGGCCGCGCCTCGTGGGAGCGCGCATGCATGCGCAGTGCAAAAAAATAAAAAAATCCCCCCCAAAAAGCCAAAAACAAGATGGTGACGCATGCACAGTGCCAGAAACTCGGCTTCTGTGCATGCGCAAAAGAAAAAAAATTCCAAAAAAATTTTCCCCCCCCCAAAAAAAAGAAAGAAAAAAGATGGCGGCATCCACGGACCAGCACCAACCTAACCGGATCTGTGACGTCATTGTGACGTCACCAGCGGATCGCTACCAGTTCAGGCGAACCGGTCCGAACTGGGAGGAACCCACCTCTGTATTTGAGTCCATCATTATTCATCTTCATTTACCTATTACTCTCCATGATAATTCTCAAATAATTGCCCAAGCAAGTTATTATTATATTGTGTTGCAAAACACTAGAAGATCTTCAATTAAGGTTCCAGAGAGCCTTCTCCTTCCAAGTCTTTCCTCCTCTTCATTTAATCTGATCTGCTATCAAATTATAAATAATAGATCAAGGCAAAGTGCCATAATGCAGTTAAGGAGAAACTGTTTTATGGCAATGATTATTTGCTGTACAAAGATTTTATTTTCAGTAGTTTAATTTAGTAAAGTTTACATGAACATGTAATGTATACTGTACTGTTTATTTTCTAATTAAGTGTTAAGCAATTAGTCAGGGGCTAGAAATCCATTTAATATAAAACATAGAAGACATGATCTTCACCTTTTATTAAGATAGGTAAAGATTTCTCTTTACCTGTGCCAGATGCATTATCCAGTCTCTACCTTCTGTCTGTCTTTAATTAATATTACATTATTAAATACATATTTGATACTCATCTATATTTCCTTTTTATATTTGAATGCATTGGAAAATTATTAAATCCATATGATAACAGAGTATCATCCAATGTGCTACCGTAATGTCTCTTTTGTGATTAAAAAGTCAAAATTTCACTTAATTTTGGAGAAGGACATAGTTCTATAAAACTTCACAGCTAATGTTGTGGGTGCTCCAACACTGGATGTTTTTAAGAAGATGTTGGATAACCATTTGTCTGAAGTGGTGTAGGGTTTCCTGCCTAAGCAGGGGGTTGGACTAGAAGACCTCCAAGGTCCCTTCCAACTCTGTTATTTCTATTTCTAATGTATAATCATAATTAAAAGGGAGGAGAATTAAATTAATATTAGTCAACTCAGGGGTGGGTTCCAACTTACCTCACTGCCGGTTCGCTCCCTCCCGCACCGCAGCAGTAACAAAAAATCTGAAAAAATAAAACAAAGCCGAAAAAAAGATGGCTTCTGCGCATGCTCAGAAGGAAAAAAAAAATTCCAAAAAAATTCCAAAAAAAATTCCAAAAAAATATGGCGGCCCCCACAGACCGGCACCGACCGATCCAGTTCAGTGATGTCATTGTGATGTCACCAGCGGGCTGCTACCAGTTTGGGAGAACCAGTCCGAACCGGGAGGAACCCACCCCTGGGTCAACTCTAGTACAAACAAATCAGCTAAAACTACTAATTTCTGTATTTTGTCTCTGATATAATTAAATATTTGAACTGTGCACCTTCGTGATAGATGAAACTATTAACTAAAAGGCTGGAGTCGTAATATGGATTAGTTCTTCATTATCTGTACATAGTTAACAGCTGGACTACAGATTAACCAAAATGTAGGGAAGGTGATTGCATTTTCGCTTAAATTTTAATACTGTATCTAGAAATTTAAAGAATATGGGCTTTTAATGAAAGGATATGCTCTTTGTGTGTGTAGGGGGGGTAGTACTGCATTTTGTTCTTTTTGGATAATTATGAATTATCTAAAATGCTATAGTTTATATTCTAAATCCTCTTCTTCTTTAGATTTTGCAACAGTTGAAAATGTCTGTGTAAAAAATTGTTAAATAAAATAGCATTTTATATTAGAAAACTTACCCATGAAAATAATAAAATATTTTTTATAATTTTTGCTTGGTCTTTACATTTCAAGGTATCCCTGATAGTTAACAGAATGGACTTCTTCTTGGTTAAACTGAAATGGACAAAGTTTAAAGGAGTGTTTTTCAACCTTGGCAACTTTAAGAATCAGGTTAAATTTAGGCTGACTTCACTGGACTGACTTCACTGATGTGACCCAGAGCATGCCAACTCTGCTCCCTGGGATGTGGCATGATCACATTGCTTTCAATGTGTGCAAGACAGTAAGCAAATACTAGAGCACCCCAAATGATGGGGGAATGATTGGGAAGCAAACAAAAGCCAAAAACGTGAAACAATGTGTCTTGTCTCTTTCCAGATAGGAAGCACAACTGTAGTCAGATGATTTCTCACTTAGCAACTGCTTGCTTTGTGCCAGAGTTGCTGGTCCCAATTAGGATCATTAAGCGAAGACTACCTTGACTTTTTCATTTAACATCACCTTTAAAAACAATCTAATCTATTTAAATGAATATAGAGATATACCTGTTATTTCTCTCATCAACACCCCTCTTCCTCACAGAACCATAAAGGTAATCAGCCTAAACAGATATATGTGTAAGCTATTTTTTCATAATCTAACTTCCCCAACTTTAATATATTTAGATAGGTGAACTTTAACACTCAGAATTCACTAGTCTGCCATTGTTAAGAACTTTGGCAAGTTCACGCACCTAGAACAAACCAGATGGAGAAGGCTGCCATGGCATAAAGTATCCTAGAACTTGGCACTCTATAGGAGAAATAAATAAACACTTCTCTAGGCCACCATTAGTGGTAGAAATTTTATTCTTATTCTATAAGCACTGCAATGGGAATACTAGCAATAGAGTTTTTCACATCTAATGATTCTTAAGGAATTATTATGCTTGTTGTTTAAATCAGTTAGCAAAAAGTTACAAACTAACTAAAAGAAAATAGGCTATTCAAAAGAAAATATTCTATGTGGCCATGGATTATTGCTTTACTAGTACTATGCAGGGGTGGGTTCTAACTTACCTTGCTGCCGGTTTGCTTCCTCCTGCGCTGCGTGGACGCGCTGCGTGGACGCGCTGCGTGGACGCGCTGCGTGGACGCATGCGCGTGAAGCACGTGCGCGCATGCGCAGTGCAAAAAATTCAAAAACATTTTTTTAAAAAAGCCAAAAACAAGATGGTGACGCATGCGCAGTGCCGGAAA
Organism: Thermophis baileyi; assembly: GCA_003457575.1. Taxonomy (NCBI): domain Eukaryota; kingdom Metazoa; phylum Chordata; class Lepidosauria; order Squamata; family Dipsadidae; genus Thermophis; species Thermophis baileyi. The sequence continues at coordinate 3,801,226 of QLTV01004297.1, read as the reverse complement.
CTCGGCTTCTGTGCATGTGCAGAAGAAATAAAAAATAAATAAATAAATAAATAAAATTTTAAAAAATATGGCGGTGCCCATGGACCGGCACCGACTAAACCGGATCCGTGTCGCCATTGTGACCTCACCAGCGGGTTGCTACCGGTTCGGGCAAACTGGGAGGAACCAGGAGGAACCCACCTCTGGTACTATGATACCTAAACATGAAATGATAGTTCATTTGAATTAACTGAACAAATAAAAGATACTAAAAATGCATCATTTTTAAAGGCTTTCAGAATTGTATCCAATGGATTTCACAATGCATAATTATTTACATGCTGCAGTATTATTTTTTTAAATTCAATATATGGTATAATAAAAATAATTATTCTGAACAAGGCACATTCAAAAAGAAATCTGGTGCGGTAAACAAAATACCACATGTATGCTTAAATATCTAAAGATTAAAAATATTTTAATATATTAATCAATTAAGATAGAGTCATATAACCAAATAAACAAATCTTTATTTAGGCTTTAATCCATCAATATACTCTAAGAATTCAGCCTATGACTTGGCTTCATTGTTGGGAAGGGAATTTGCTTCTTAAGGCTTTTGGTGGGACTGAAGCAATCCAGTTGTAGATATTGGCTCCAGTGCTTTGACAATTTAGCCAATTGTTAAAATTCTGTATCAGTGATTTGTTTTTAATCAATTCATTCTACTTACTCCGTCCTTTATCCAAGAACTCAGTTGTTTAAGATAATACAGACAGTAAGTCTTTCCATGTAACTTAATGCTTGTTATGCTTTTATGCTTGTTAACCACATTCCAATCACGGGTATTTGTTTTTGCAACCATAGTGACAACATATATTTATTGGCTGCAGATACAAGGGATTCTAAACAAATATCTGTCTTTGTTTAATTTCAGTAAACTAGGACATTTTCCTAACACCACGGTAATATGGATTTGAACGTTATGTCTGTGAAATAAATTATTCCCCAGTATTCTAATGACAGGCTAGAATGTTTTCAGATAGGCATTACCCACATATATTAAATCAGATTTCCCCCCCTCTCTTGAATACTATATCTATCAACTTTTTTTTTTTACATTCTTTCACCCAGTATGCCGGTTTAGAGCAGGAACATATTTTGAAATTGTATAACCAATGGGGTACTTTAGAGTGCTATCCCTTAGAATTTGTAATCAAGCTATTCTTTACATGGCCTTTTGGAAATGGGATTTGATTTGTCTTTTGTAGCTTTTAAGAAAGGACGCCTTCCAGAGTATGAAGCTGTCTTGATATCATATCCAATGCATATGCAATTATGTATTGCATATATCAAGCAGAGAATAAGGAATTACCTTAATTTTTACAGAGAAATACAAGTACTTTTCTTTCTATGTCACTATTCCTTGTTTCTAATTTTGATTTCAAACTGATGAAAACTATGCCTCAACAATGGACAGATGGAATGAAGACTGGTAAAAATAATTTCTTTGCTCTTTTTGCTGTTAATTACAGCAAATTACATTACTAAACACATGTTCCTTGAGGCCTAACCTAGCCTTCTTTTATAATTTAACAAAAAAGGGAGAAATGTTCATTAAATGTTCATTGTTTCTTGTTATTTACTTACACATTTGTTCTCTCTCACTTTAACTTCATCAGACAAAATTTTATTATGCAGCACAGCTTGCTATTAGGGAATGTCCAGCCATTTACTACTGTCAATGTAACAGGATACTAACTGAAGCCTTTTGGCATTTTCTTAACGGAAATCTGAAGGCCAACAATGAGAGCAGAACAACAACAAAAAAGGGTAATTATAAAAGCATTATTATCACTGGGAAAAAATGTATCACTAAACAAAGTTTGCTACAGTAAAAGAATCCTCCAATCTTCTTGTATAGCTTTCCAAGTTAGATCTGGCAGCTTTACAGGTCTTATATTTCAAGGATGGGATAGATGCTGTAATCCATATTGGATTTCATGGGACATTCCTCTTGGAAAAAACAATAGGCCAAGTAAAAGTCATTTATTAATCCAAATTGAAATGAATTAACCTTAACTTCTAAATTTTACCCAATGAAGATACAATCCATTCAAACATTTAGTAAAGGGATGGCATAAGAATCTGTCTAAGCAAGATAATATGTTTGTCATAACAAGCATGAAACTTGAGAATTACATCATTTTAACCTGTTTCACACTTTGTTTTGTAAGCTGCAGTGAGAAAAACTTGTGGGGGATTCTTCCAACATGTTAAAAACAAGAAAAAAGTCAAGGAAACAATTGGTCCATTGCTGGGAGAAAGTGGCAAGAAGGTGACAAGCAACAGGGAGAAAGCAGAACTACTTAACTCATTTTTTGCATCTGTCTTTACACAAAGGGAAAAAACAGTCCAAGCTATCAAAAACAGCACCACAAAAAACAGATTAGGGACACAAGTTAAAATAGGGAAGAAAATGGTAAGTGAACACCTGTCTACCCTAGACGAGTTCAAATCACCAGGACCAGATGGATTACACCCCAAGGATCTGAGGGAACTGGCAGATGTGATCTCAGAACCATTGAACTATATCTTTCAAAGATCCTGGAGCACTGGGGAACTGCCAGAGGACTGGAAAAGAGCTGGTGTAGTTCCCATATTAAAAAAAAAAAAAAAAATAGATCCAGGAAACTACAGACCTATCAGCCTGACCTCAATACCAGGGAAGATTCTGGAAAAGATAATCAAGCAATGAATCAGCGAACACCTAGAAGCAAACAAAATCCAACATGGGTTTGTCAACAACAGATCATGCCAGACTAATCTTATTGCATTCTTTGACAAAGTGACAAAACTAGTGGACCAGAGAAATGCTGTCGATATAATTTACTTGGACTTCAGTAAGGCATTTGACAAAGTAGACCATAACCTACTACTTGATAAAATAGAAAAATGTGGGTTAGACAGCATCATCACCAGATGGATTCGTAACTGGCTGACCAATCACACTCAACATGTAGTTCTCAATGGAACTGCATCTACATGGAGAGAGGTATGCAGTGGGGTACCCCAGGGCTCTGTTTTAGGCCTAGTACTCTTCAACATATTCATCATTGATTTGGACGAGGGGATAGATGGGGAACTCATCAAATTTGCAGATGACACCAAGCTAGCAGGAATAGCCAACACTCCGGAAGATAGGCTTAAGATACAGAAGGATCTTGACAGACTTGAACATTGGACACTATCTAACAAAATGAAATTCAATGGTGAAAAAAGTAAGTTTCTACATTTAGGCAAGAAAAACAAAATGCACAGGTACAGTATATGTGGTACCTTGCTCAATAGTGGTGACTGTGAGAGGGATCTTGGAGTCCCAGTGGACAATCACTTAAATATGAGCCAGCAGTGTGCTGCAGCTGCCAAAAAAGCCAACACAGTTCTAGACTGCATAAACAGAGGGATAGAATCAAGATCACGTGAAGTGTTAATACTACTTTATAATGCCTTGGTAAGGCCACACTTGGAATACTGCATCCAATTTTGGTCGCTACGATGTAAAAAAGATGTTGAGACTCTAGAAAGAGTGCAGAGAAGAGCAACAAAGATGATTAGGGGACTCAAGGATAAAACATTTAAAG